>JAWZYV010020023.1:0-600000 GCA_038373885.1 Cheiracanthium punctorium | reverse complement strand
TTAAATTTCACTACCTTCTGATGAAGATCTATTATAAGAGTATAAGTCATAAAATTATTTCCGCTTTTGTGACTTGCTTAATGACAACATCGTGAATTTGCGAACTTGTGTAATTAAAAAAAATTTTTTTTTTGTTTTTTGCGTGAAGCTTTTTCTTTTGCTCACTGACTTCCAACTTTTTAAGAAGTTTCAGACCGCGTCTTTAAAGATTAACCTGTTTTATTGGTTGTTTGATAGTTATATAAGAATCATGTTAAAAAAATTTTAAAGCTAGCTTTGAAAATGCTTTCTCAGAATAACTTTCTCCCTATATGTGAAAAAAAAATTCTCATTAGAGTTAAAAATTGGTTCACGTGCAGTGAACTGCAGTTCTTAACATTTTCTGGTACGATACTCCGATACTTGTACCAGCCGCCCTAAAAAGCTTTATAAAACGAAAATGTGTCATTTGGAGTTTTCAAATGAGATCATTAATTTCAGTATATAAATGTCAAGGCCAGGCCTGCAAAGCCCTCGCGAATGACTCAACATCCACCAGCACCTAAAAGCGACAACCCGTAAAGGCCTCAATAGCTTTCCCCCCTGATTAATAAAATGAAGACGACCTCAGCCCGAAAGAACTCTCACCCCTTTTTTTTAGGAATAGACATTCGAGGAAGAGCTGCGGCACTAAGCAGTTGATAGCCGTATGCTCATGTACGACTATACGAAGAATAATGTAAACTCCAGCATGTAAATTACTTGTAAATATAATTTTTTCTTTAATATTAAGTGAAATAGTAATTATTCATCCCTAGACACCAGCCTAATACTCTCTCTTTTAATATTTATGGGGGCTCGACCCCAGAGAACCGTTTTGCAATAAGTGAACGATATGACGCAGTTCTTTTTTCTTATGACGCAGTTTATCTTTCGTCGTGGTGCTTAAGAGTGCAATACGGATAACGCACTTTGAAGTAAGTGAACTAACTTTGTTATTACATTAAAATGTCACTAGTCGACATTCCAGAATTGGCGGTTGCCCTTAAGACGGAAAAAACAGCAAAAATTAAGCTACTTCATCAACTAATTTTCGAAAATACTGGAGATAGAAAAAATAGAGATCGGCTCAGATCGTTCCCTGGCTTTGCCTTCTCACCAGACGGTGACGAATTGAAAAATAAAATCGCAAAAACCAAAACAGAGTTTACGGTTAATAATTTGATTACTTTGGCTAATATACTGCAAATTTCTAATGAAGGTACGGGTGATGAGCTAGCCACTCGAATTGTCTCTTGCTTAAACAATTTAGAAGTACTTAAAGATAATCTTGTTCACGATGATTTAACTGATAATGAGTCTGAGACTGAGTTCAGTCACACTGAAGTCCAAGGGAGCAAATGTAACGTGCTTTCCCAAACCGAAAGTGTTAACGCTAATAATTTAAAAATAGCTGAAAATGTTGTGAAAAATACTAGTATGCCAACAAGAGATAATTTTAGTGCATTCGAACAATACAGGCAACCACCAATACATGGCAATTTTATAAACTCTCACGTCTCTTTTTCTGACTTGGAAAGTTTTATTGGGCCATTTGAAGGCAACAATTTCGAAAGCGTTGAAGCCTGGTTAGAAAACTTTGAAGATGCTGCATGTTTGTTGCAATTAACTGAGCTTCAAAAAGTAATATTTGCTAAACGCTGCATGCAGGGAAAGGCCAAATTGTTCCTTGCTAGCGAATCGAAAATTCATTCTTATGAGATATTTAAAAAAATCATGCTTGAGGAATTCGGCGATACATCTAACTCTGCCGAAATTCATGAAACGCTTTCTAAAAGGAAAATGAGATGTGACGAGACCATTGATGAATACTTTTTGAATATGAAACGATTAGCCAATAAAGGCAAGGTAGAAGATGCCGCATTGATGAAATACGTAATAAATGGTATCAATGAAGATGTTTATAAAAAAGCTTCTCTGTACGGATGCCGAAATTTGGTTGAATTTAAGAACAGGTTAAAAATTTTTGAGCAAATGCAGTCAGATGAACAAAAAAATAAAATTCCTAAGAGTAAATTTGAGCAAATACAAAAAGTGTATGATGCTAAAGCTAAACCGAATCTCGAAAATACTAAAATACCTGTTTCGTCCCAAATTCGTTGTTTTTCCTGTGGTATGTTGGGACATAAGTCAAAATTTTGCAAACATAAAGATAAAGGCCTTAAATGTTTTGCTTGTAATTCCTTCGGACATAAATCTAATGACTGTGTAAAACGTACTGTTAAGATAGAAACTAAATCAGAAGCTATTCATGAAGTTGAAGTACAACCAAATTTTTTCTCAGAAATGCAAAAGCAAATATCAATTCTAAATATCCCCATAAACTCTCTTTTTGATACAGGAAGTAAAGTTACAATTATAAAAGAGCATATTTATAACAAATTACGTAAACCGACTTTAACCCCCACAAACATGATTTTTGCCGGAATCGGCGCAGGCGAAATGAAACCCTTTGGCTATTTTAATACAACTATTTCTATTGATAACCACACATTCCAAACCGATGTATTCGTTGTCGGTAATAATTTAATTGCTCCAGACGCTATAGTCGGAACCGACGTTATTAAGCAAGGCGAATTCACGTTTAGTGCTGAAGGCATCCAAATTAAGACCAATGAAAAATCTTTCATCCATGCAATTACTGCTATCGAAAATAAAGACGAAGTGGATCTAACTCACATTCAATGTCCTGAATTGCGAGCCGAAGCTGCGCAAATAATTTATTCATACAAACCACACAAAACAAAACACGTTAACGTCAGCATGCACATTGTCGTAAAAGATGATATTCCAGTAGCTCAACGACCGCGTAGATTTTCCCATGCCGAGAACGACGAGATTCGACGTCAGGTGCGTAAATTATTAGATGAAAACATAATCAAACCTTCAACTTCCGACTACGCATCGCCGGTTGTATTAACAAAAAAGAAAAATGGCGAATATAGAATGTGCATCGATTACCGGAAAATAAATAAAAAAATTATCAAAGACAGATTTCCCCTACCACTAATTGAGGACGTCTTAGATAAGCTGCACGATGCAAAAGTTTTCACGACGTTGGATTTAAAAAACGGGTTTTATCACGTAGATATCGATGAGGATAGTAAAAAATATACATCTTTTGTGACTTCGGAAGGCTCCTGGATGTTTAATAAAGCCCCATTTGGTTTATGTTTATCACCAGCAGTTTTTCAACGCTATGTTTTTCAAGTGATGCATGAGCTATTACAAGACAACACTGTCATAATATACATGGATGATATCATTATCCCATCAACTGATATGCAGCAGGGAATACAGAAACTAGCACGTGTGTTAAATACGGCATCACAATATGGTCTCGAACTCAATTTTAAAAAGTGTCACTTTTTAAAACAAAAAATTGAATTCTTGGGCTATATCATACAAAACGGAACGATTCGACCGTCACCAGACAAAACTAAAGCCGTTCAAAATTTTCCAGAGCCTCATACCGTAAAACAAATTCAACAATTCCTTGGCTTAACTGATTATTTTCGAAAATTTATTAAAAGTTATTCAATAATCGCTAAACCTCTGAGTGACTTATTAAGACAAGATGAACCTTTCGTTTTCAGTCCAGATCAGCAGCTAGCATTTCAACGATTGAAGGACGCGCTTTCAACAGACCCACTCTTACATCTATTTAGCCCAGGTGCCAATCTCCAGTTACATACGGACGCTTCTAAACACGGATACGGAGCCATTTTGCTCCAAGAGTCTCCAGATGGATATCACCCAATCCACTACATGAGTAAAAAAACTAAAACGCACGAAGAAAATTATTCTAGTTTTGAATTGGAAGTATTAGCTATCGTTGAAGCACTTAAAAAATTCCGTCACTACTTACATGGAACACATTTTCAAATTTTTACCGATTGTGCCGCATTTCAAAAAACCATGAGTAAGCGTGACATCGTACCCAAAATCGCCAGATACGCTCTTTTTCTCCAAGAGTTCGACTACGAAATTTTACATCGTCCAGGACATCAAATGAAACATGCTGATGCATTAAGTCGATCGCCTGTCATGTTTATCGCGTGCGATGAAATCACAGCCAAAATTAAAGCCGCACAAAACACTGATGAGTACATTAAAACTCTTAAGCGTCTATTAGAAGATGGAGACACACAGGAATACAACATTCGCAATGAAGTCTTATACAAAATTGTAAATGGTAAAGAGTTACTAGTTGTACCAGCTTCGATGCAAACCAACCTAATTAAAAAAATTCATGACAAAGGACATTTTGCTGTTCAAAAAACAGAAGACATTTTAAAACTTGACTATTATTTTCCTCAAATGCGAAGTAAAATTGAGCATGTCCTAGCTAATTGCATTCACTGCATTCTAATAAACAAGAAACGAGGCAAGGGAGAAGGTTTCTTGCACCCAATCCCCAAAGGTGACACGCCACTACACACATACCATCTCGATTTTCTGGGACCCTTACCATCGACTAACAAAAATTATAACCACCTATTCACTGTCATAGATGCTTTTAGCAAATTCACGTGGATTTATCCTGTCAAATCGACTTCTACAGCGGACGCATTGACTAAGTTAGAGATTCAGAAAAGTACATTTGGCAACCCATCACGCGTAATTACTGACCGAGGAGCGGCGTTTACATCAAATGCTTTCCAAGAGTACTGCAATAACGAATCTATTGAGCACGTAAAGATCACTACAGGTATACCACGTGCAAACGGGCAAGTAGAACGAATCCATGAAACTTTAATCCCTGTGTTAAGCAAGCTTTCAATAGATGAACCCGAGAAATGGTACAAACATGTCCCAAACCTGCAAAGAATCCTAAATAGTACCATAAGTTCGTCCACCAAATGGTCCCCATTTGAAGTGCTTATCGGCACTAAAATGAAGAATAAGGAAGACAACAAAATACTCGAAATTTTGAACGAAGAATATACATCGCACTTTATTCAGGAAAGAGAAAAGCTGCGTGACGACGCTAAAAAGAACATCTTAAAAGTCCAGGAAACGAGTAAGAAACACTTTGACAAAAAAAGGAAGACACCCACTAAGTACAAAAAAGGTGATTTGGTAGCCATCCAACGGACGCAATTCGGCACTGGCCTTAAATTGAGACCCAAATATTACGGGCCATACCGAATTAAAGCATGCAAACCGAACGATAGGTATGATGTGGAAAAAATCGGGAACCATGAGGGACCGAATTCGACTTCAACTGCCGTGGACTTTATGAAGAAATGGTCCACCGATATCACCTAATTATCTTCCGCTTCTGACTCGAAAAACTCCCGACCGTGACTTTTTATTCCCGGACTTGACAACTTTCCCAAATATCACTGTTGAAGACAATCGCATTTTTTTTTCTCACTTTTCTAGCACAGCTCCAAGACGTATTTCGTGACGATGTCGAAGAAGACGAAGGGCAGCCTCACGACGATTTGATTAGAAGCCTAGCCCACATGTTTTTCCCTTTTTCTCGTTTTTTTTCTTTTTATTTTCAGGACCTCAGACGATAATTGGGTCCCCGATGCCTACTGATGACGTCGACGATGAGGTGGATAACGCCCGGCCAAAGACGAGGACAACGTGGTGCCACGAGAGCCGAGGACGTCTCCGAGCAGGATGGCCGAATGTCAAGGCCAGGCCTGCAAAGCCCTCGCGAATGACTCAACATCCACCAGCACCTAAAAGCGACAACCCGTAAAGGCCTCAATAGCTTTCCCCCCTGATTAATAAAATGAAGACGACCTCAGCCCGAAAGAACTCTCACCCCTTTTTTTTAGGAATAGACATTCGAGGAAGAGCTGCGGCACTAAGCAGTTGATAGCCGTATGCTCATGTACGACTATACGAAGAATAATGTAAACTCCAGCATGTAAATTACTTGTAAATATAATTTTTTCTTTAATATTAAGTGAAATAGTAATTATTCATCCCTAGACACCAGCCTAATACTCTCTCTTTTAATATAAATACTTTAGCATATGTTTGAAAAATCTATATTTAAGCAAATATCACATGCATCACACCTATAATGTAGCACTAAACAGTACGGAGCAATAGACGTTCAGGTGGTGTAGTGACTAGTGAATCTTTGGCCCGGGTTCGATTCCCGGCTACGGCTAGGGTATTAACTTATCCGTTCCTTCATAAGACGTAACGTTTGTCGGCTACTGGTATCCCCATATTTAAATGGACAATAATTAAACTTGAGTCCTTAGTAGTGACATGTCTGATGAGTAAGTGCAAGTGTCCTCTCGGGGGCGGACAGAAAAAAACGCTATTGAGCAACACAAAATTTTAAATTTACATTATGTAGCACATTTCTCAAAAAATTGCAAAAGTAATTCTATAAATGTTAATGCTATGAAAATATATCTACAACAGTCAAAGTAACTTTTAAACATATTTCAAATAATACCAGAGGAAAAGGATGTTTCAGAATTAATTTAGCTAAAAATTCTCTAAATTTTCCCAACAACTATTTATTATGTATTTTTCACTTTTTGTACCCCTAAACTTATAAATTATGTAGAATACTGTCTTATATGTCAACTATGTTTAGTAAATTATTTGTATGCTTTCCTACATATTTAAATCTAAATTTTCCAGATAATGAAATTTACGTAATTATAATATAAAGTTTCTTTCAATACACCAATAATAAGATCCCGATCAAATTTAAGATACATTCTTCGTGACCTATTTATTCAAAGCATACATTAAACGGTTAAACATGGCTAGAGAAAACAGATAACCTCGCGACTTTGAACATCCGTCAATGTCAAAATTTCTCCACAAACAAGTCACTAAATCTGTACTACATTAATAATGACTGTTATTAAATTATTAAGAAGCGGCCAGACATTTACAAAGCTTTTAATGCTGTTAAATAAGAAACAGTAAAAAATTAGGAAACTATTTTATTGGTATATATATTTTTTATAATGTACATTTTAGAACATCGAATTAAAAATAGTTTAGAAAAGTTATATATAATGAATAGCTCTGTTGATAGAAAAAATAATTAAATTTTTAACTTACTGTTTTTCAACTTAATTAATCATAAGGTGCTTTAATCCCAATTGCAGTTTCCGGATATTTTCTATGAATACTCGTGTTTTCACAGAAAATTTTTTTTTCTTACAAAAAATTAGATGAAGGAAGTATAGCACTTGTTTCAATTTTTGATTTAGAGAACGGATAAAAAATATTTGTCAAGTTCCATAAGTGAAAAGAAACGTTCCGAAAGTAACATTTAGAGTTATTGAATATAATTACAGATTGCATACATATCTCTGTGCCTTACTTATGATAACTTTATTCCTAACGAATTCCCTTACGGTTCTGCTTTCAGCTGTAATATATAAAACTGAAAATTAAAAATACATTCTTAACTGAAAGAAGCAAACTTTTTTGAGTTATAGAGCTAAATTCAATAAAATGATAATGAAATTGGATTAATCTACTTTAGAAGATACTTAAATTTTATTATTTACAATTTGACAGCATAAATTGCAGTGGTAAAAACGTTACTCGTAAATTACAAACATGTTGTAGAATGATATACAAAAAGTGTCTTCACTACGGGTTTTGTCATTTTGCACAAGGGTAGATAGTCTCACTAAGTTTAGCATCTGTACATTTCAGTTAGGTATGCTGTGATGAAGATCACATATCTAATTTAATAATCATTTACTTTGGCTTTCTTTAATGTAATCTATCCAAAATTCAAGAATTCTAAATCACTTCTGTTTTCATTTTCCTGTCATTTCGGCTTTTAAATCTGTATATTTACTTTTCCCTGTATGCACTATTCTTTTTGTCCTGCGTCTCTTCAGACCGGTGTGCTAAAAATAGATTATATTGCGTCCGTTTGCAAAATCAACGGCCTTTTCGAGTTTCTTCTTGGCATCCTGCAGGCGTAAGTTATTTGGTTGTTCCCCTGCGACGACTTTAAAATTATTTGCTCGCGATTACGTCATTGTAATTTTATTGGATTAACTGTTAGGGTTGCTCTGGAATTGGCGCTATTAATATCAGCCAAGTGTTTGTTCTCGCCAATGTGTAATTCTGTGCTGGCGTAATTTTTAAAGCATTCCACCTTAATTTCACTGTCCATGTAGGACGTATTTTTATTTTCGCTGAGCCACCACCGCCCGTTATAATAATATTTCAATAGCATATGTTTAATAAAATAGTTTTTCAGTATTTAACGTCTTTTTATTTTATTGCAACATAAGTGTATCGTACCTGGTTTATTCATGTCACAACGCAACTAAGTAATTTTAAAACAGCCCAACCAAATAACCTTCTTTACATAAATTGGTGCCTACCCAGGCACTTAAGTTGCATTTTTTTGGTGGTGGCTCAGTAAACAGCGTATGGAATCATCTCGGACGGTCGGATGTCAGCGTTCAGAAATCTGCTGCTCCTGCATTTTTTAATGGCTTAGCAAATGGAAGCGTACAGTATTCAGCTTGTATATATCCAGCATGTTACTACTCCTTCAAGATGGCTTGACTTCCGTTTTCGTGATCGGGAACTTACAACTTGTGGATAGCCGTTTATTCATCTGGTGCTCGGCCTGCTGTGGTGATCTCTAGTCGGATTCAGTGTGTTCGTGTCAACCATGTGTTTCGTATGACTCATATTCTCAAGAATTCTCGAATCCCGACTGTGTTTTTACGGAATTGTGCAGTTTTGTTTTGCGTCACTTCATCAGTTTTGTTTCTCCTAGGGGTGCGAATAATACGTAATGACACTGAATATTTTTCTGCCCGGCATTCTTAGATTAGAAGACTGATTATGGAAGCCGAACTCTGTGCGTAAAAAACAATTAAAAAAAAATCACTAGTTCGCCCCGGCATGTGACGTACGATATGTTATTATCTTCGGCTGTAGTGCGTAGCTCCGTGCACTGGAATGAACGTGAGAGCAAAACAGTGTCATTCCCACACCTCTGTTTGGCGTTTTGTTTTGTTTTTGTGCTCTACTCGCTCGTACTTCGCCTTGAAAATGAAGGCGTTTTGCTGATTGGACATTGGTCAGCTGTGTAACATGGGACACAAAAATTGAAATAGAACAATAGTAACAAAGTATGTAATATTGTTTTTTTTTTGCTTTTGTATAGAGAACATTTTATTTAAAGGTAAAAGTGGTGTTTCTGTCGGGACTTCACAAAATCGAAATAACTGTGCCGAAAAGGAACACGAAATAATTTAATTTTTCAACAATTATTTTTGATATACTGATATTTTAATGGTGATAATTTTATATATGTAAAAAAAAAAAAGAAATGTTTCAGTGGTGTATTTATGTATACTGTATAAAATAATTCTACATAATTTTGGGGTTTTCTAAAAATGATTATTTACTTCATTACTTTTATGTATACATTAAAAATTAAATTATGAAAGTTAAGTGCTTTATATAAAATGCGCATTTTTCTTAAGTATTAAATAGAGTAAAAGTAGCGTTATTTGAGATTTCAGTACATGGTGTTACTTACAATTACTTATTCATTTTTGCAAAATATTATGCGATAATTTTCGTAGTTGACATACTTCTAACTTGATTATAATAATTACGTTCTCTTGAGAACTACGGCTGGTGCTCTAGTTTCTCGGATTTTTCTCGACCAGCTTTTGCACTTTTCTTGATTTAAGATGAATATACCTTTACTTATTATTTATATGTTTTGTGTATATACCTTTTATTTGTTTAATTTGTATTTGCTAACATATTCCTCCTAGTGATCTTTATAATGTTTGAACTTTTTCTCGTGCTATATTTTATATTACTATGCTCGTTGTACAGTTTCTATAAAGTACACATACATCGTTATATTTTTCTTTACTCTTTTTATTATAATCATGACAGTCTGCAATAATTAAGTCCATGGCAAGGCCTTTCTAAGGCACACACTTTTTACTCACTCTTACACACTGCAATTTTGCATATTAAAGTCCATGGCACAACATACATATTCTTTCAGTTTTTTTTTCTTACCTCACAATACACTGTTTCTATTTTTATCATATATTTTTACACATTTTTTTTTTCTCTTTGAATATGCTATTATTTACAGTCCTCATGTTGACTGATTTTTTACACATTATTTGTTTTAAATACCTTTTAAAGAGTACTTTATGTTTTTGTTTTTCACTCCATTTTTGGCCTTTTTTAATACAATTTTACATGCTTACCATAAGTTGTACAGTTCACACATTGTTACACTTTTTAGATACACTGTTTTATTTTTTTCCTGCCATTGGTATGCCTCTGTTTAATACATGCATTCTTTGGAAGAGTATAGTGGTATTCATTTGATTACCTTTTTTTTCTTTTCCATAAATACACAATATCATACATTGTTTGTTGTACTTCAAATAAGATTCATACTTGAATAGTCACTGATCTTTGAAGTTTGTGTTTGTCCACAATTACACTTTTTCACATTTACTTACATTTTTCATGCTGTTTTTTTTTATTTACATTCTTACACTTGCTGACTCTCAACCTTTTCACACACTTGATTTTTTTTTCATCACACTTGTGTTTATGTCTTATATGTTCACACTCACAAACATGTTCACACTGATGTTCTGCTCATTGAGTTCATTGTGCTTGTCCTTCCACATTTTGCTACACACAAAATTTTTGAATATTTGCTACATTTTTTCTCCCACATTTTCACTATGGTGTACAGTAGTGCATTTCAAAAATATTTTAAACACATTGTATATGTTTTGTCACTCTTTTGTGTTCACATACACAAACATAACATTTTATTTTGAAATTTTTTTTCTATACTATGATATATTTAAATCTCTTCTGTACCTTACTATAAATTAATACAACTTTAAGGTATCAAGTACTCACTGAGTTATAAAAAAAAATTACATTGATTTACATTTTCAGAGTGCTTATAGTTAATTTATTATTTGAATTATGTTTATTCTTATCTTAGTCATTATTTTGTGAAATATTGCTTCTTTAGTTTGGCTCATAATAAAATGTATATGTAGTGATCAGATTAACTCAAGACTTTAATAAGTGAAATTTGATGGTATATAATTTCAGAGTATCAGTATATTGTATACTTTAGTAATTGCATTTTAGTGTATTTTTATTTGTACTTTTGTGTGCTATTCTTTGCCAATTTTGTCACTTTTGAAAATATTAGTGTGTTGACACAACAACATTCCTTTCTTGAACAAACAAACAAAAAAAATTCATTAATTTTGTTATTTTTACCGTATGACCACAATTGCCTTCAATTTTCTTTTTAAGCTATAACTAATATTTTACTTACTTGTTACAAGTTTAAACCTACATTTTCAGGACTTGCAAGTTAACTAATCTCATTTTTTAGTAACTTAACTTTTCTATTACCTCCACATAATTAATAACATGTTTATTTTACATTCACTGATATATTGCTGTGTGCATGTGTTGAATGCTTGTTTCCTTGTTTGTGAGGCGCCCACAAGCTTGGAGGTATAATTGCTTTTGTGTTCTGCCTGGCTGGTCCAGCAGTTTTCACTTGTGTATTTGAATTTCATGCTGTGTCTGTCAATATATCATTTCTTCACTAATGTTCTTAAAACTTAACACTTATTAAATGATGACTTCTAAAGTAAATAATTACACAGTCATAAAATAATAATTAATAATAAAATTAAATGATTCATTTAGTATTATCTCTAACTTGAAAATTTAAAATAAATAAATACATATGTGAGTGTCCAATAACACTTAAACCTTTTACTGAGAACCTTTTTTAATTGTACTTAGATTGATGTTCGTTGATGGTATTGTACAGATTGATATTCAATTTCCTTTATTTTTTTCATTGTCATTTTGTGCAAGTATAATTTTTTCAATTGAATGTGCTTATTTTTCTTTTGATATACAGATATGTATGTCAAGATACTGTTATGTCATGTACTATTTACAACATTATTACAATTCTGATGGTACAGAACTGTGTGAAAAATTACCATCAAACAAACAAAAAATTTTTTTAGTATCATATTATAATTTGAATGTATTGTTTTATTTTGTCAATTGAGTGAAGTATTTTTGATGCACAATTCTGATATTTGAAGGCCTTATTGATATATATATATGCAAACCATTCAACAGCGCTGGTTTATAATTATAATTTTGAGTACTCACTGCAAGTTTAAGCAGTATATCTTTGATGTGCACATGAGCTTGAGATGCTCAATTAAAGAGAAAAGGGTGTGCTGAAATGCCCCTTATTTAAAAAAAGGGTGTGCTGAAATATCCCTTATTTAAAAAAAAGGGTATGCTAAAATGCCCCTTGTTTGAAAGAAAGGATGAGCTTAAAATGCCCCTTTGTATTGTGAGCTAAATGCTCCCTTTTTATTTTGTCGACATTTACTTTGTATTGCTAGCAGTTGTTATTTTTATTGTGTCATGACATATTTTTTTTCTTCTCTAAACATTTATTAGTTGGTGGTCAGCAGTAATTTTGCAATTGTATAATTTTGTCTGAATATGTTTAAGATTTTTTTAATTGTTTATGCCAGCCAAACAGAGCATTTAATTAAAATTTTTTAAATACATTAATTGTAACTAATAAAAAAAAATTTCTTCAAAATTTTTTTTCCTGGTTGAGGGGAGTATATATGTGATGAAGATCACATATCTAATTTAATAATCATTTACTTTGGCTTTCTTTAATGTAATCTATCCAAAATTCAAGAATTCTAAATCACTTCTGTTTTTCATTTTACAGCCATTTCGGTTTTTAAATCTGTATTTTCGCTTTTCCCGTATGCACTATTCTTTTTGTTCTTAATTGTTTCGTCTCTTCAGACCGGTGTGCTAAAAATAGATTATATTGCGTCCGTTTGCAAAATCAACGGCCTTTTTGAGTTTCTTCTTGGCATCCTGCTGGCGTAAGTTATTTGGTTGTTCCCCTGCGACGACTTTAAAATTATTTGCTCGCGATTACGTCATTGTAATTTTATTGGATTAACTGTTAGGGTTGCTCTGGAATTGGCGCTATTAATCTCAGCCAAGTTATTGTTCTCGCCAATGTGTAATTCTGTGCTGGCGTAATTTTTAAAATGATTCCACCTTAATTTCACTGTCCGTATAGGACGTATTTTTATTTTCGCTGAGCCACCACCGCCGTTATAATAATATTTCAATAGTATATGTTTAATAAAATAGTTTTTCAGTGTTTAACGTCTTTTTATTTTATTGCAACATAAGTGCATCGAACCTGGATTATCATGTATCACAACGCAGTCAGTAATTTTAAAACAGCCCAACTAATTAACCTTCTTTACATATGCATATTTCATATACAAGAAAAATTTCCGTTATTTTTGCATGCTTATACTATCGGGTACACAAATAAATCGTAATTTTCCTATAACCTTCATAATTATTAACTTTGTGTCATAAACGTATCTATGTACTACAAAGATGCTTATGATTTCCATTTTTACGTATGAAATTTTTTTTATCTAGCCCTTAGAAGTTTCAAAAAGTTTGTCACTTAAGACCTCAAAAGTTATTTTCACCCTTTTTTCTGTAAAAAGAAAAAAAAAATTAACGCTGATTGTGTTGCGGGATTAAGGCCAATTATTTTCACGAGGGATCTAGTCCTATGTACGGGGTGCCCTACGTGGGGGTCTTTCTAAATATGAACGTTGATTTTGGATTTGTCCAATTATTGGTGAATATATAGGGTACTCCAAAAAAATGGAAACATGGTTTAATTCCTCATCCCTAAAAGATAGTGGGTAATTTAAATAGAAAAATCATTCAAAATAATGTAAGAAAAAAGACTACGTTAATAAAAAGATCTCTCGCTAAATTTTAAAAAGTGGCACTTTTGAATTTGAACACGACCTCCCCTTATAAAAAATTCAAAATTAGAAAAATGTACCCCATACGCTTATGAGGTGATATACAAAAATTTCATCATAAATACGTCTCTCAGATAACCAAGATGGTCAGAAGCTGTAAGGGAATTTGAATGCTAACGTTTATTTGATAATGCAAAAAATGATTTTTTTTCGTAATTTCACTACGACAATTGAAACAAGATCATCAGATGTGGTTTCTTTTCCTTCGAGAGACATTTGGAAAGTTATTTAAGACAGAGCAATACGTCTTTCTTCACATCTCTGACACTTTTTTAAGATTTAATTCTCAAATATGTGCATCGACCCAATGGTGTATGCGGCATATTTCACTTATCAGGATTTTTTTAAAGGGGTCGGGCACAAATTATAAAAGTTTCGTTTTTTTTAATTAATGAGAAGGATTTTTTCTTAACGTAGTATTTTCCCCTAGCTTAATCTTTCGCCTAGCAATTACGTTGCGTACATATTGAATAGCTATGCCTTTTGATAACCCTGCATTTTTATACATACATATGTAAATGACAAAATTAGTAAGCTGTTTGAAATACCTAGTGTCTAGTTCGATCCCCAAACTGGGCATACAAATTTCGCGTTTTTCGAGAGCTAAGAATGTGCTGTATACAGGGTGTCTGCAGTGTGACGGGGACCATAGAGGAAAATGCTTGACATAAGTGACAGGCTTTACTGAAAAAGAAATTCCGATCGCACACGGTGTTGTGGTGGAGTGAAAGGGGCAGTCGTGACAATGTGTTTTTTAAAAAGATAATTTTGATGCTGGTCTCATGGGAAGGTCACACAAGTTGACAATAAATTAAAAGAGGCGCAGGTCAAACGACACTTTGGACTCAAGCACAATGAACTGTCAACGTTAAAATATTTATGGCAGTCGCGAAAATGGTATGCAAATTTGGAGGGGTATATTATCTCAGTGCCCCCCCCCCCTATACGACTGTGATTCGTCAAAGGGCGGAGATGATTCCCCGAGCAAATCAAAAACTCCAGCCAATGACGTAAAAAAGGGTAAAAACAAACAGACCCGTGAGAAGAAAAAAGAAGGAGGCAGCTCCAAAAAAAAGCAGAGTGTCGAGAGAAAAAAGGAGTGTGTCGAGAGTGTGACGAAAGAGAGTGTCGGAGCAGTGTGTCGAGAGAGTGTCGAAGGAGTCTGGATTGGTGATGACTTGGAAAAAGTCCCAAGAGTGCACGTAATGAAAACAACTTGTGCACCCAGATTTAGCGGCTGAATGCTAGCTACTAAAGTCCTATTTGAAAGCCGATAGTGTGGATGGAAAAGAACGGTGTCTACATCATCATAATGGTGAATATGCAAAATGTTTGTTTTCTCCCTGTGATCGTGCCTCTAAAATACAATTGGGTATATGTTATCCTGCAAAACCACATCTCCCCAGATAATTTGTTAATCTAGACTTTAATTTTCTATTGAGATATTTGAATATTGCATTTTGATTAATGTTATTGGAATGTCTAAGAATAAATAGATGTTATTTTCGGCTCGTATAACTTTTAGATTATTTCAGTGTTTGGATGTATTCGAGAGTGTGACGAAAGAGAGTGTCGGAGCAGTATGTCGAGAGAGTGTCGAAGGAGTCTGGCTTGGTGATGACATGGAAAAAGTCCCACGAGTGCACGTAATGAAAACAACTTGTGCATTCAGATTTAACGGCTGAATGCTAGCTACTATTTGAAAGCCGATAGTGTGGATGGAAAAGAACAGTGTCTACATCATCATAATGGTGAATATGCAAAATGTTTGTTTTTCCCTGTTATCGTGCCTCTAAAATACAATTGGGTATATGTTATCCTGCAAAACCACATCTCCCCAGATACTTTGTTAATCTAGACTTTAATTTTCTTTTGAGATATTTGAATATTGCATTTTGATTTATGTTATTGGAATGTCTAAGAATAAATAGATGTTATTTGCGGCTCCTATAACTTTTAGATTATTTCAGTGTCTGGATGTATTCCATTATTTACCTTTTTTTCAGAGCTATTATAGGAGTACTTGCCAGGTAGGTTATTCGCGGCACATCCCCACCTTACGATCTTCTCTGGCCTTAGCATTCATTAAATTTTAATTGTTTCAAAATTACACAAAACCACCGCAACATTATGCCACCGCTACAGGTTTCTCCCGGTATGACAGCATTGGACAAAGAAGCAAGACAGGCAAAATATAGCCCCCATGAATTGCAAATATTTATGGGGAGAAAATAGGCGTGGGAAAGTTCCGTAGAGAAGGCAAACCAAGGTAGATCAGGCATATTGAATGTGAACCCACACTAGAAGGTTAATCGAAAAACGACGTAACAGCTTCCAAAATGAATCAATGAACCGTAGGGATAAGTAAAAGAAAGATTATGCAGGATGGGAGGAGCCAGAGCCGAAATTGAATCCTTAATAGAGAGATTGCCGAGAAATAAAGAAAAAGAAGACACTAAGATATCACAAACAGAAGACAAAAAGGGAGTCACCGTTACAGGACAGTGTCCCCTAAAGATGGTAACACTCTTTAATTCTTTATCTATTAAATAAATGTGGGCAATGTAAATTGAAAAAATGTTCAGAATAAGGTAGAGAAAATAAGTACTTTAAGAAAAATTTCCTTTTGTTAATTCTGAAAAAGTTAGACTTTTTATTTTCCGAACATGTACCATGTAAGGAAAGTATTTATTCATGAAAAAATTCGAATTCGAGATTTTGGTGTATTTACACGTTGTGAGGTCGTCTGAATTCATTCATGCTATTTTTACGAGATGTGTGTGTGTGTTCGTGTGTATGTGAGTGAACACGATAGCTCCTAAACGGGGCATTCTATTGAGCTCAATTTGGGTATGTATGTTAGAAACCACAGTTGCAAAACCGGTATTGATTTTGGTGTGTATAGGACTTATAGTTTTTCTACAGGGCTACGACAAAATTTCTTTTACATTAAGGCCTATGGGGAGAAATTCGTGCGCTAGCGTTTATATGGTACAATCGATTGAGCTCAAATTGGGTATACATATTACAGACTACCATCGTAAGACCGGTATTGATTTTGATGTGCATAGGACTTATAGTTTTTCTACAGAGCTACGACAAAGGTTTCTTTTACATTATGGCATATGGGGAGAAATTCTTGAAAGTGCGCTAGCGTTTAAACGGCGCATTCGATTGCGCTTCAATTTGGTATATATGTTTGAATTATTCTTCGATTAAAATTTATTTAAATGCTTGGTAATGATTTTAATCGTAAGTGTTCGGAAAGTCGAGTGGAGTCACTCCAGATTTTTTAAATTGTATGCAATTCCTGTACAAACGAATTCTCAATTCGTAAAATGAGCCCTATGCACTTCTGACGTGATGGACAACATTTGAAAATTATATTCTAAAATTGTCAAAGATAGGAAGAATAATGCATGCTGACTTAAAGCACTTTTCAATGGGTCTCGAAAGAAAAGAAAAAAAAACACGCCGGATAATTGGGTTTGAGATGTCGTACAGAAATTTCGAAAGAACAAACTTCTCTTCTCTCTAGCAGTAAACGTTTATATTTAAATTTATGCATAGTCCCTGATCATCTGTGTTATATAAGATATCTGTAAGCCGTTATATGATTAAAAGCTGAAAGTTTGTGCATAGCCTCATTAATGTCTGGCGAACATTCTATTAATCGGCAAGTTTTCTAACTGCGGTCATATACAAATTTTAAAATTGTAATATTTTGAAATTTAACGAGATTATTTCATTTTTTTTCTCAACGTAATCTTTTTTTGAACATTTTTTCCAAATTACATTGCCCAATTATCTCTAATTGTTAAATAATTAAAGCGTGTTACGAATTTTTGGGACACCCTATGTATTAAGAAGACAAGTACGATAGTGGTACGTAAATATGTTTTGCATATTTTTTTTGCTTCAATATTTTTTTTTTCTTATCAACTACGCTCATTTAAATAAAATAAATTATTTTTTTTCTTCTATCAACAATGAGTTTTGTACCATCAAACGATTATGCTGTGCTTTAAACCTAGTCTGCATGATAATTTCTCTCGTGATGCATTTAGGAGAGTGAAAATAAGAGTATTATAACAGTAACTTTTCACTTTGTAAGTGGCACTCAGAGTATTTCACGCGAAAACATTTATAATTCTTTAAAGTTATTCTCAGAATAAGAGGAAAACCGTATGTTTCTTTTATTGCAGTACATACGTTACACATAACGCTTTTCTAACCCATAATGTATTATTTTAAAGTGCTGTGTCTTGGATTTGTAATATGGGTTTGAAGAAAGAAAAAAAAAGATAGGTTTTTATGGCCATAGTTTTAAAGAAAAATAGTCGAAAGTAGAATCAATACATAATAAGCATTCACCTTTTATATTATGTTTTCTATGTGATATGTCATGTTATTTTAGAATTCTTATTTTGAACTTCGTAATACGTCTTACGTATGTTTTTATTAAAAGTGAGAAATATAAACATACAAAGTTTATAAAAACCGGTTTTATGGTATTTTTATAATTCTAAATTAATGCAGCAAGTTATTTTCATTATTAATTTAATTTAAGAATTATTGCTCAACATTTTCTGAGCTACATCATAATAGCAACTAATACCGTTAAGTATCGGATCATATATCTTGCAAATGAACACTCGAAAGAGACACGCTCCTTATCAGATTAAATTTCAAAAATTCCAAATTGTATTTAGCATAAATGCTGTAGCATATAAAATGTGAAAAGAGGTTCAGCAAAAGCTCATACTTCTTAAAGTTGATAGCTCATATTTTTACAAATAAAAATATTAATGTACAACAGACAGAGTTGGTATTTAAGGATAATACAAAACCAAAATGAGCTAATTACGGAACAGATTTGAAACTAGAGACTGAACTTCATCGAAGAATGTCAAAGAACGTAAATCACACACGGAATGACTCCTTTCAATTTCAATTGTTATTTAAATGTTATTTCACATTATATATATATATATATATATATATATATATATATATATATATATATATATATAATACTGTGTACAATTTTTTAAATCTTAATGCTTGCAATAAAAATTTATTTATCTTTTCTTAGTACTGGAATGCACATTTTTAGATAATGATTCAAATTGTGTTATTTACATAACAATAACATCTAAATGATAGATATGTTTATGAAAGCAAGAGTCCTTTATAGCATTTAAAAAATTAATATCTTAGACATTAAATACTTTCATTCTTTCGACGGTTTTTTTTATTTTACATTTTAGTAATCAGCATATTATTTTTTATGCACTCTTCATTCAAGATTATGTAGAGATAAAAGGCAATGTCCTTTCCTGAAAGAAACAGATGTCTCTTAAGGGGCTCTTTGAAATTCATTGACTAAGGCTAATTAAAACTTTGTGCAAATAACGCTTTAATAAGTGTTTTAACTATAGATATATTCAAATTAGATGTCACACGGACAATGCGATATGTATTTTCTATTCAATATGATGACAGAATTGCTTTATCTTTATTCATAAATCCGTTGATTGCTTTCATCATCCTGTTAAATACTGTAAAATTTGAAAGTTATTTATCTTCATTCTGAACTATTATTAATTGTACTGAATATATAAAAGAAAGAAGCAATAGTTTTTACTGCACTAAATGAAAAGGTAAACTAAAACAAATTAATCCTCTGAACGTCTTGGAAATGGGCAAATAATGTAAAGTTGTTTTCACGGTACAATTTTCTTTCAGCTTTAAAATTATTTCAAAAAATAAAAATTTGATTTGAAGATTTTTAATTTTTAAAAAGTTAATTCCTAAATTATTTATAAGCTTTAATACCGAAGTATATTTTATGATATCTTGGTGTTATACATAATTTAAATTATAAATGCATTGCAGTGAAAACTGGAATGAAGTAGACGGGATTTTACATCTCAGCCGCTTGTAGGGCTAAACTATGTATGAAAGCCAGTATTCAACATCAATAACATTACAGATAATTAAACATCTAACACTATCATATTCGATAATTGGGAGTAGTTTTTATCGATGATTTGAAAAATGACTGGAAATTTGTTTTCATTCTCATTAGCAAGGATCGTAAAAATTATCAAATTAGAAATTAGCAATTTATTTCATTATCTATAAAAATAGCGTAAATCTGCCAGGACCGCTTCCAGGCACGACCAGTCTGTTTTGGTTTTCGTTTTTTCAATGATTATTAGATATCAAGAAAATATATAATCTTTGCCACAGTTTTATCTCCTTGTGGCAATGAACGTTAAGTGTGCACTCATTTGGAATGACAAGTTGACGACCGTGATGTTTTACACTGCAATCACCTGTGTCTTCTTTCTTTTAATAGATCAGTTACGATTTATTAAGAAAGAAAAAAGATCTATTTTAACGGTCTTGTAGTTTTTACCCCAAAAATTACATAAAACTAGTACAAGAAAGTCCAGGTAAAATAATAGAAAAATGCAAATGCCTGGAGAAATTCTCGTTGGCAGCAACATATACCGAAAAACCCCGCTAAATACAGAATTAGTATAAATTCAGTTCAATGCGGTTAAGGAACTGGCAGCGGTTGGATAATTTTGAAAACATGTGCATGGGAACAAAAATTATTATTAAAACTGGGCGAAACTAAAAGCCAATCGTATGAATTCAAAGCGAAATTCAAAACCATGAAAATTTCCATATCTAAAAAGAAAAATCTATTTTTAGAGAGGATTTCGTCTTTGTCTCAATATGAGAGTTGAATAAAATAGATAATTGCTTCCGCAAACGATAACACAAATTTTGGGAGGAAAAATAAATAAATAGATGATTGCAGAAAGTACAAAATAAAATGCATAATTTAAAACATATTGAATAAAAAAAAGAAATTATATTGATTATTAAATAAGTGATCTGTATCGCATATTTTAGGGGAGCATATGTCACTTGGATTCCACTGTTTTTCTCATCGTGCATACTTTTTAAACCAACCACTAATCTTAAATCACTTCTTAAAATTACTAAATCTCTTTATTATTGGGGTTTGATTAATTATTATCATTGATTAAGCTAGTTCTCTTAAAAAAAAAAAATCTTTGCAGTGTCTCTAAAGATGACGTTAAAAATCCTCTAGCTTTATTATGGCCAACATCTACTCTGGTTTCTGGTTAACTATTACATATGAATTTGTTGTGATATCATTCAATCCTACAGTTAATAAATCCTAACTTAACAATGAATAATATGGAACTAATTAACCCAAGCCAATTTTGGCTGCTTTTAGGCTATTTAAGTTTTGCTAAAAGTGAGGATCACAATAATAGATCAACCGGAAAATAAGCAATAAGTATATGTAATACATACTATGCTCTAATGACAGTAATTGATAGAAACACCTTAATGGGATTGTTTTTGAATTATCACTATGCAGTTGCGCAAGTAAAGGAAAAATTGTTGGAAAGTGAATTTTTAATCGCTGTGCATGATTTATCATTCTTTTTTTCTGTATTACGTTTTAATGCACGTTTAATTTTTCTATGACTACAATATATATCTGACATCGCTCGTTGCTCCCGTAATAGCATAGTTACAAAAGTGTTTTTTTTTTCTTCTGTGCTGTACTTTAACTGTAAAACAAAAGTTGAAATAAACTTTTTTTTCAATTTTATGATTTCCCAAATCATGGTCCTTTTAAACAGATTTGTTATCAAGTTGTCGTGTGTGTGTTAAGAAATAAAAAAGAAATCATAATATTATATATCCTTAAATAAAGTAAAGAATGAAGACTTATAAATTCATTGCTTCCTTAGGGAAGAAACAGAACCACATTTATTATTGGATGTGTGCCATCGTAATTCAGTTATTCTGCTGACAAATCAATATTCCATATAAATGGGAAATGAATGATAAGTGCTGGAATAAATTCAGTTCGGAATATTGTAATCCGCAAAATAATTCTTCATTGTTTTTTCAAAAGGCATATGATAAAATCTAGTAAAAAATTTCTCATGGATTTTTCTAGATTTGGAATTATTAATTTTGACTTTTTTTTTCAAATTTTGGGAGTAATACGATATAGATCTTGCTGTGTGCATATGCATATATGAAGCGTTTTCGTTATGTTTTAATATTGATGAGGCTGTAGTTGGATCAAAAGTTACTTTATTTACTGTTTAAAAAAGCAAACATCAGAAAAATACGAGGCAGACGTAAATACAGTTGGAACGGACCACTACCAGGTGCTAAATTACTTGTCGTCATAGCAGTCGTCCAAAAATGCAGAAGAGTGCGGTGAAGTGCCCGAGTTCTTTTTCCAGGAGAGAAACATATTCACTGATTGACAGCTTACGTCAAGACCACGTGATCACCTGAGAAGAAACATTGCCAGATCCATCGATCAATTACAAAATTTACACTCCACCTTCTCACCGAAGATGAGGCTTGGGCGGGGAGTAGTAAAGGAGCGGAAAATCCCGTGTATTGTAGAGAAAACCAACTTACAATCAAAGTAACGATCTGAGAACAGAAAATTGGAACGCGAAGTATTAGAAAAGAAAATTTTATACAAATATCGCTTAAAATATTCTATGTATACAGGGTGGTCCTCAACTACATGTGAAAAATGTGAAGGCAAGTAAAGGGGAAAGATGTTTCAGAATCACATTGCAATGTGGTTTCGGAAATGTCGTCTTCATATACCTGTTAATAATCACTTTGGTAAAAGCGTTGAAATAACAATGAACGTTCCTACCATGATTTTATAAAAACAATAGCATTTTTCATAGAAAGCACTTAACTAAAACTGAGAGTTTACAAATTCTGTTACGTTTCATTGACGGAAGTCTTTGAGAAAATCTCACTGTGTATGAAACTTGATTCATAATTTAAATCAGCAGCTTTTCCAACGTGGTTATTAGCAGGTACATGAAGACGATATTTTCGATTTCTACGGGACGATATTCCACATTGGTACGAGATTCTGAACTGTCTTGGCCCCCTACCTGCCTTTATATTTTTGACATATAAGGACCACGCTGTATATATATATGTATAACATATAAAATTAAATAGTCTCTCAAAATTCAAAATTTCTATTAGCTTTCTTGAAAATTTTATAAGGGCGTAGAAACTTTGATTTCCAAACATAGCATTTGTCTCAGGATCAAAATTTAATAAAAACGCAACTGATATATCGATCCTCTTTCACGAGATTCTCTGGCTCCATACTTCGCACGAATTTCCCGGGGCTATGAGAGCCGGGCATTTTAATAGCCAGTAAATGCACCTCTTTTGGAATATGCGATTACTGTACTAACCACGTAACCAGCACTACTGGAATTTCCAACACGGGCTCACAGAACGACATTTTTGTGAACTCTGCTGCCATGTAAATTTGTAACAAAGTTAATAAAAATATGTTTTGAACCAGAAGGGTGAAGTAACTTAGGTCGGTACCCACAGCTCTGACTACCAGAGTTCTGCCTTAGCTCCTGGAAAACTTCCAACGCTATAGTGGGCACGGCTAAAATTCCAACGCGGGCGGCCGATGAACTTCCAACGCCGCCCAGCTCGGGGCTCAAAGCCAGTATCCCGAACGATCGGCCATCCCGACCGCCATATGTGTTAAGTATGTATGTATATATATATATATATATATATATATATATATATATATATATATATATATATATATCCCATTTGTGCCTGGATATTTTTGCGACTTTCTTCGATTTTTACTGATAACAGAAATAATAGATAAATTTCTGATGTCGACTTCTTGAACAAGGGATGATTTCTTTTAAAATCATTATGCATAAAAATCGAAATATCAACATCCTACTGGGTCATGTTAAAATATTTTGTAGAGTTGAGGCTGACTCATGAATAAAGCCTAGGAAAAATAAATAACGTTTTCGACTAATAGCGAAAATGCCGTTCCAAAAAAGGGACACTAGGCATAAATGGGTTAAATATATATATATATATACATATACATATAACATACTAATTCCAAAGCCCACTAAAATCTCAAACTGCTAGACTGCGTAGTTGATAACAAAGGAAATTCGCTTTCGAAAACCTCAACTAGTACACAGTCCCCAGCAGTTTCGCTGTAAATTCGTGGTCAGTCCCCGCTCTTTAGTCGCATTTGCATTTTTGAACCAAAACCTCTTGCTGCCCTGACTGAAATTGTTTCGCCCAGTCATTGCAGGTTGCAAGGTCACTTTACAAGACGTCTACAGAGTGATAAAAGCTTGACGCATCTGGAGAAATATTAAATAAATATTTTAAGAATGTTGAAGTATAGATAAAATTTGGTTCATTAATAGGAGAGTTTGATGTAAAACAGTGGCAATAAATTAGGGTGTCAGGAAAGTAATGCCTATTTTCGACGAAAAAAACACTCAAAAAACTGGTGTTAAACAATAAAGTAAATAAAAAACTTTGTAAAAAACACACATAAGATGTTATAGGTAAGAGGATACGTACGTTTCAGCCAAAAATTGTTTTGGCCTTCTTCAGTCCTTCGTTGCAAGCAACACCGGGAACTGAAAAGAGATAAAACTAGCAAGATGTTGCCACAAGGGGCAAAGAAAAGTCGAACAAAACCACGGAGAGGGGAGAAAAAAATTTAAATAAAATAAGGGAAATATGAGAAGCACAAAAATACAGAAATAAAAAAGGAATAAATAAATAAATAAATAAATAAAAAGGAACACACGAATACAAACACACACATACAAAAAGAGAAAACAGAACAAAACAAAACAAATAGAACACTTTTTTTATATTAATTAATAACCACGAACAGGACAGCACAAAATAAATATATATATATATATATATTTAATATATATAAAAAATAAAAACGTAAAGGAAGACAGTAACACACGGTACACACACAATAAAAAAAGGGGGGGGGAGTAGACGAAGAAAGTGAAAAGAAACTTACAACAGCAGCTTCCAAGCAGAATGAACGAAAGGAACGGAAGAACCATCGTTCACAAGACGTTCTAAGTGCTGGGTAATCGAAAAACCTTCCAAAAAATCCAGATGGGACAAAGACTGAGGAGTGCACAAAATCTTAGCCTTAAAAAACTGAAAACGATGATTGGAATTCCAACAATGCGAGGCAATGGAAGATTTGGAAAGTTCGTGCTTAGAAACATATCTCTCATGCTCTTTGAGCCTAAATTTGAGAGTTCTTCTGGTCTGACCAATATAGCCCAAATCACAAGATCCACAAGGAATATAATAAACACCCCAGCGGTTCTCAGTAGGAATAGGATCTTTAAGGGAAGAAAATTTAAGTTTATTAACAGGTTTAAAAATGACTTTGAAACCGAAATTTTTGAGAAGCTTAGAAATTTTGTATCATAAAGGTGAAAAGAAAGGTAGTACAATTAAATCGTTGTGAAAATTAATAGTATTAGTAGAAGTAGTAGTCTTATTAAATTTAGAAACAGCTTTGTCAATAATAGAGGGGCTAAAACCACGAGAAACAGCTAAGGATTTTAAGTAACTAATTTCATTATTAAGAGATGAAGAATCAGAGCAAATTTTGATAGCACGAAACACGTAAGTGTAAAAAGCAGAAAGTTTTTGCTGGTACGGATGATTAGATAGGGCATGAGGAGGTAAAGATATAGAAAAGGGTTTGCAGAAAACAGAAGTAGAGAAACCGTCAGGATTCCTAGAAACAAGAACATCCAAAAAAGGTAAAGAATTGTTGCACTCCTCTTCTAGAGTAAATTGGATACACGGTTCAACAGAATTAACAATCAAAAGTAAATTAGAAATATCACAATTGGAATCCACTAGAACGAAAGTATCGTCAACATATCTGATCCAGCACGGAAAATTAAAGACCTTGAAGAGCTTCTCTTCAAAATAATGCATATAAATATCACATAAGAGAGGAGAGAGAGAATTACCCATAGCAAGACCCTCGGTTTGTTTATAGAAAGAGCCATTAAAAATGAAAGCAGTTTGTTTAATACAAACGCTTACCAAAGCTATAAACTCCTTAATCTCAATAGAAGAATAATGAAACTCGCGTAAACGCTTTTCCAAACAGTCAATCGCACCTTGGATAGGAACATTAGTGAATAAAGATTTAACATCAAGAGAAAGCATTTTACAATTAGTAGGAGAAAGAAGTTTAACTTTGTTAACGAAATCATAAGAGTTTTTAACAGTGTGGGTATTACTAGCAGTCAAAGGTGAAAGAGTATGCGAGAGGAAACGTGCAAGGTTATAAGAAGCAGTACCAATGTAAGAAACAATGGGGCGAAAGGCAAGAGAAGGTTTGTGAATTTTAGGAAGGGCATAGAAACGAGCACAGTTAGCAATAGAAGGAATAACAAAACGTTTAGTTTGAGCATTTAAGATTACAGAGGACTTCACAGTGTGTTTAATTTCAGAAAGGTGACTGTTAGTAGGATCAGAATTTAATTTAGTGTATGGACCAGTGGTTAGCATGTTATTAATACTATCAACATAAGAAGATTTATCAAGTAAAACAGTCTGGCCGCCTTTATCAGCTTTAGTAATGAGTAAATTAGGGTTAGAATTGAGTTCTTTGAGAGCAGTTTTTTGAGAACGAGAAAGGTTAGATTTGGCATGCATATTATTTGAAGAGATAGTATTAGCAATAAGATGTCGCAAAGTATCAAGTTGGTTAGAAGAGAGTTTACTATTTTTAAAGGAGTTTTCCATAGGAGCAATAAGTTTGGAAACCGAAACGTTGCTAACACGAGAAAAATTCAAACCTAAACTAAGAGCATCTCGCTGAGAATCAGTTAAAACATGCGAAGACAAATTAACAACAGTGTCCTGAACAAGAGGACTGACACAACCGAGGGAAGACCTAACCGGAAGAAGAGCTTGGTATTTCTTATCCAAAGTAGCTCTGTGAGAAATAGAACGCTGTTCAACATAAGCGAAATTCCGTTTTTCCCAGTTAGCAAAAGCAGGGTAAGACTTAATCAAAAGCAAATGGAGATCATAAAGATCAGATTCAAGAATCGAAACTTTATAACGAACATCCTGAATAAAAGCACGTAAAACCGCCCGCTTTGACCTATTCAGAGCCTTATCAACACGAGAAGAACCGTGAATATTGCACTTAATGTCAATGAACTTAGGAATGACATTACTGCGTTTGCATCGAACAAGAAAACCTAAATGATTCAAGAAACGAGAACGTTTCAATCGTAAACGGGAAAAACGGTTAAACAAAGATGAATCCATACAGAAAAAACAAAAACAGAAAAGAAATAAGCAATAAAAAACACACGAAGAAGGAAGGAAGAAAAGAGAGAACAAAAGTGAGTGTTAATAGTCCAAATAAACAAAACGACGAAAAAAACACTCAAAAAACTGGTGTTAAACAATAAAGTAAATAAAAAACTTTGTAAAAAACACACATAAGATGTTATAGGTAAGAGGATACGTACGTTTCAGCCAAAAATTGTTTTGGCCTTCTTCAGTCCAAGCCCTTCGTTGCAAGCAACACCGGGAACTGAAAAGAGATAAAACAAGCAAGATGTTGCCACAAGGGGCAAAGAAAAGTCGAACAAAACCACGGAGAGGGGAGAAAAAAAATATAAATAAAATAAGGGAAAGGAAAAAAGCACAAAAATACAGAAATAAAAAAGGAATAAATAAATAAATAAATAAATAAAAAGGAACACACGAATACAAACACACACACACAAAAAGAGAAAACAGAACAAAACAAAACAAATAGAACACTTTTTTTTATATTAATTAATAACCACGAACAGGACAGCACAAAATAAATATAATTTTTTTTTAAATATATATAAAAAATAAAAACGTAAAGGAAGACAGTAACACACGGTACACACACAATAAAAAAAAGGGGTGGGGGGGAGTAGACGAAGAAAGTGAAAAGAAACTTACAACAGCAGCTTCCAAGCAGAATGAACGAAAGGAACGGAAGAACCATCGTTCACAAGACGTTCTAGGTGCTGGGTAATGGAAAAACCTTCCAAAAAATCCAGATGGGACAAAGACTGAGGAGTGCACAAAATCTTAGCCTTAGAAAACTGAAAACGATGATTGGAATTCCAACAATGCGAGGCAATGGAAGATTTGGAAAGTTCGTGCTTAGAAACATATCTCTCATGCTCTTTGAGCCTAAATTTGAGAGCTCTTCTGGTCTGACCAATATAGACCAAATCACAAGATCCACAAGGAATATAATAAACACCCCAGCGGTTCTCAGTAGGAATAGGATCTTTAAGGGAAGAAAATTTAAGTTTATTAACAGGTTTAAAAATGACTTTGAAACCGAAATTTTTGAGAAGCTTAGAAATTTTGTATCATAAAGGTGAAAAGAAAGGCAGTACAATTAAATCGTTGTGAAAATTAATAGTATTAGTAGAAGTATTAGTATTATTAATAGTATTAGTAGAGTATTAGTAGAAGTATAACCTTGCACGTTTCCTCTCGCATACTCTCTCACCTTTGACTGCTAGTAATACCCACACTGTTAAAAACTCTTATGATTTCGTTAACAAAGTTAAATTTCTTTCTCCTACTAATTGTAAAATGCTTTCTCTTGATGTTAAATCTTTATTTACTAATGTTCCTATCCAAGGTGCGATTGACTGTTTGGGAAAGCGTTTACGCGAGTTTCATTATTCTATTGAGATTAAGGAGTTTATAGCTTTGGTAAGCGTTTGTATTAAACAAACTGCTTTCATTTTTAATGGCTCTTTCTATAAACAAACCCAGGGTCTTGCTATGGGTAATTCTCTCTCTCCTCTCTTATGTGATATTTATATGCATTATTTTGAAGAGAAGCTCTTCAAGGTCTTTAATTTTCCGTGCTGGGTCAGATATGTTGACGATACTTTCGTTCTAGTGGATTCCAATTGTGATATTTCTAATTTACTTTTGATTGTTAATTCTGTTGATCCGTGTATCCAATTTACTCTAGAAGAGGAGTGCAACAATTCTTTACCTTTTTTGGATGTTCTTGTTTCTAGGAATCCTGACGGTTTCTCTACTTCTGTTTTCCGCAAACCCTTTTCTATATCTTTACCTCCTCATGCCCTATCTAATCATCCTTACTAGCAAAAACTTTCTTTTTTTTACACTTACGTGTTTCGTGCTATCAAAATTTGCTCTGATTCTTCATCTCTTAATAATGAAATTAGTTACTTAAAATCCTTAGCTGTTTCTCGTGGTTTTAGCCCCTCTATTATTGACAAAGCTGTTTCTAAATTTAATAAGACTAATACTTCTACTAATACTATTAATTTTCACAACGATTTAATTGTACTACCTTTCTTTTCACCTTTATGCTACAAAATTTCTAAGCTTCTCAAAAATTTCGGTTTCAAAGTCATTTTTAAACCTGTTAATAAACTTAAATTTTCTTCCCTTAAAGATCCTATTCCTACTGAGAACCACTGGGGTGTTTATTATATTCCTTGTGGATCTTGTGATTCGGGCTATATTGGTCAGACCAGAAGAGCTCTCAATTTTAGGCTCAAAGAGCATGAGAGATATGTTTCTAAGCACGAACTTTCCAAATCTTCCATTGCCTCGCATTGTTGGAATTCCAATCATCGTTTTCAGTTTTCTAAGGCTAAGATTTTGTGCACTCCTCAGTCTGTGTCCCATCTGGATTTTTTGGAAGGTTTTTCCATTACCCAGCACTTAGAACGTCTTGTGAACGATGGTTCTTCCGTTACTTTCGTTCATTCTGCTTGGAAGCTGCTGTTGTAAGTTTTTTTTCACTTTCTTTATCTACTCCCCCCCCTTTTTTTGTGTGTGTACCGTGTGTTACTGTCTTCTTTTACGTTTTTATTTTTTATATATATTTAAAAATATATATATATTTATTTTGTGCTGTCCTGTTCGTGGTTATTAATTAATATAAAAAAAAGTGTTCTAGTTGTTTGTTTTGTTCTGTTTTCTCTTTTTGTGTGTGTGTGTGTTTGTATTCGTGTGTTCCTTTTTTATTTTTATTTATTTATTTATTCCTTTTTTATTTCTGTATTTTTGTGCTTCTTTCCTTTCCCTTATTTTATTTATATTTTTTTTCTCCCCTCTCCGTGGTTTTGTTCGACTTTTCTTTGCCCCTAGTGGCAAATTTTGCTTGTTTTATCTCTTTTCAGTTCCCGGTGTTGCTTGCAACGAAGGGCTTGGACTGAAGAAGGCCAAAACAATTTTTGGCTGAAACGTACGTATCCTCTTACCTATAACATCTTATGTGTGTTTTTTACAAAGTTTTTTATTTGCTTAAATGCTTTTTTTGTATATATCTCTATTTTCATAGCCGAAATTACAAAAGCTAAAAGTATGAAATTTTGTATGTATGCGATGTTTGTAGCATTGATATTCGATAACAGAGAATTGCCCAAATCCATAACCCATGGTAAATAATGGGCCGAAACGTTCTTTTCCCACACCTCTGTCAAAAAACAGAGATATCCGTAAAACCCTTGCTGTAAAATGCAACATTTGCAGATACATAAATATCAGTTTCTGGATATTTACACTTCAACCTCCTCTTTCTTCACATGTGTTTATTGGAAGAAGAAAAAATACAGATATCTGAAATCTTTGCTGTAAAATGTGCGAAATATGAATTCGCTGGTTAGATATGACTTGTGTGCAGTTAAAATGCTTCAAAATTTAAATGTTTGAATTAAATTTAAGAAAGAAAAAATCATTTTCTGGTACATATAACTTTAAGTAAAATGCCTTTACATTAATTCAGTATAATCTTCAGTAAATTTAATACATTTTTTCTAAATGCCAGGATGCCGGACGATATTGTTAAGAAAGCTTTTCTTGCTGATGACGACTGCAAATCTCTCTACTATTCAGATCCTAGCCCCCTCAGATGCTGATAGTCTATATAATAAGGCATTTTTACCACAGGCCTCACGTAAATCTTGGTAACATTAAATTTCATTTTCGTCACAGGTAGCCCGAATTTACCTTTTGTAAACATTCTTTAAATTATTCAAAGAATGTTTACTTCTACGTGCACATGATCTACTCCTGCTATATTCACAGTTACGTGTGCACTCGACATATCTAGAAAAGAGTCATCTTTAGTGTTTTCATATCCTGCTTGAAAAAACCCAGTAAGATATGTCGTTGGAATCCAATGTATATGAACATCGAAAGTTCCTTTCTGATGCTATTTTTGTAAAATATTGAAGCTTTCCTTCCGGCAAATATAATTAAAATCCCTAAATCATGTTCAGATTAATCATATAACGCCTGGTTCTTATTTGAAGTTTGGGGATACCTAATGTAAATTAAATCATTTCTTTAAAAATTAAATTGAACAGTAAAATAAAACATACTTTTGTGTGTGTATTACAGGGAGTAATAAAATACCAATAATTGACAACAGTTCGGACATTAGTAAAAATATACAAACAGTATATCTACATCCTGTTTTGTGTACAAATGCAACACTCCATACAGCATCTGATATAGTTGTTAAGTTTGGAACACTTATACTCTTTCTTTGTTTCCAAAGAATTCATAACTTCTCGATTACGCAACTGTCTTTGTGTGTATAATGCTATATCTCTCGGTCCAACAAGCAGCTACGGAACCTAATTTGACTGCTCTCTCGCAGTTTTGTATTTGTAGCGGATATGGAGAGTGTTCCGCAGAGGCAACTTTCAATAAGTCAAGCTGGGCTAAAGGCAGGTTCCTCCCTATTACTCAGTTCTGCGAGGGAGCAAGTATCGAGGCCCTTCGTTTCTGGAATTTTGGCAAATTTGTTCCCGGTAGAAAAAATTGCTTTCCCATACGACTTTTTCTTACGAGTTAAATCAAAATCGCTCAATACATAGGAAAATAGATGTACTGTTTTGAAAATAAAATATGTATTTTTATGACACACCTTAAAGTTCAAAATTCTGCGACTTTCTGGACTATGTCGGCATTACAATACTGACATTCCCCGTAGAAAATTAAGTTATTAGGTATAACCCTTTCGAGTATTTCATTCTATTAAATCCATCAAAACAACTTTTGTAAAGGCATCTTAATTATTTCTATTAGCCATATTGCACGATCACATCTCTTTCACATATAGCGTGTGAGATCCCCTATCGCTGGCTGAATGTCATTGGACAGTGGTGCTACTAAGGATGGTTCTACGTTTTGCCTGCTGTATTCACCGCTGATGCAAAAATCCTTATAACTGAAGATACATGTCCCTCTTCATTGAATGAAATATTTTTATTGAACTGATGGCGAAAAACTTTTCTAAAATTTCATGGTTATATGCTGGAATATCTGTGAGTAGTATCTATGCTAAATTAGAAAACATACATGCAATAGTGAAGCTAAACCCATGTTTCTGAATGAATATATGATTTTATTTTTCTCTTAGTCACAAGGCGTTTCTTAAGTTTATTAGCAAAACAATGGAAAATTTTTAAAGAAAGCTAAAACAAAAGTCAATATAGTATAACAATGTAAAATGTACCGCCCTGCCTTAGGTTATAGCAAAGAGAATATTTATGGGTAGCAAATAAATAAATGCAAATAAATTTATTTCCTCCTTAAGGCAGGAATAAGGTCGCGCATTACTGGCAGTGGTGTCATCGTAATTCAGTTATTCTACTGACAAATAAATCGATATTCACCATAAAGGAGAACAGAATCGGAAGAATGAAAATACATTCAACCGTCTTGCCGTATGTATTTCATAAATAAATTTCCTTATAGGTTTTTGAATGGAGTACTATTATTTCATTGAATATTTAGTACATAACAATTGCACCGTGAACAGCACTGAAAGTAGTTCGGAATTTCATCTCTCTAAAATTTAATAAAATTCGTTTAATGTTGGAGCATACGAAGAAATCATTTAAATTTAAATATGAAAGTTTCTTTCCTTAATATGAGGTTTAAGTAGAATGCGCAAAACGCTTTAAAAAGTCTCTTTTTATAAAAATGATATTGCATTTGTATCTGCAATATCATTTTTATATAAAGTTAGCAAATTAATTAATTGTAAATGTATTTTAGAAGTTATAAATGCATTTAATACAATAAGAAAATTTTACTGTGAAAAAACTAAAATTTTATTAGAACAAACTATTTATTGAAGAATCCAATATGGATTATCATTTAACGCATGCTATTTGTATACCTTGCAGGCTGCAAATGAACTATACTTACATCCGATTTCTCCATATTTTGTTTCTGTTTATATTCGTCTCTTTTCCTACTCACTATAAGTTTATTTATTCATTTATTTTTGAAATTTTTTCTAACGGAACCGAGTTCAGTATTGTGATTTTCTGTCTGCGTATGTACCTGAATTCATTTCTACTGCCGATGAAGCAGGACTTTTCATTTCATTTCACAATTGCGTGCAGTTTTTATTACTCTTACGAGTGATCTATACACTTTTCCTTTCTCTCTTTCTTTTGTCTTCTAAATGTCTTTAACATCAACATTTTTATAGTAGTACTTGACATAATATATTGCTATAATTTTTCATAGATTATCAATTTTTTTTTTAATTTTTATTTCAATGCCAGTAAGCATCTTTTTATTATTATTATTTAAAGCTCAATATTTAAATAACAAACACTATTAAGTTTTTCTACAGTGCAGGTTAAGTAACATTTGGCGCTAAATTTATGAAGTCTATCTTTATAAATACCTAAAAATAGTGCCCTTCCATCACAGACTACTTAATCCATATTATTTGATTCTTGAAAGAACAAGTTCTTAACATGTCTTAAATATTTTTTTCCAATCCAATTGCTTATTCTAAGTACTTTAAAATAAATTTAAAAATATGACATTCAGTTTCCGCTTTTATGTCATTGTAGCAAGAACATAGAAAAACAGCAGTTTAATTCAATTAGGGAATTTTGATCCTGATTACTTATTCAGAATTTACTTCAGTGATATGGAAACCCTAATGAGTTCTTTCCGGATCATATTCTTTATTCTTCTTATTTTTTCACTCATTCTTTAATGCTAAGAAAAATAGTTTGTTTAGAGACCAAATTGATTTCAGCCTCCCATGGGAAATAACTTTTGGATCCATTATCATTTTAATCCAGTACATACGTTCCCAAGAACGCCAGGTTCTTCGAGCAACCTAATAACGAATACGGAATTTTCCCGTGAATTTACATAATCTTGCTGCAGATACCAACAAAGACATTTTTGCTTTCCGAATACGAAGTGAAAATAAGCTTTGTGAGAATAGAATTTCTCTGTTACTTTAGATAATACATCTCGAAACGGGAGCTACTAATCAGGTAGCGAATGTAAATAATGTGTATTTGAAAACCTAATTCACGAAGAGGGAAATTTTTCGAGAACGTTGTAAGCTCTGAATATGGAGTGGTGTTGCATCAGGTATTAGAGAGAAAAAATATAATGATGTCGTATAGTAATGTCGTATAGTAATGATATTTGTAACCTTATAATACTATATTTTTAAGGAAATGACTAAATCAAAACAAAATCAAAATGGCGTTTAAAAATATGGATAAAGTTAAAACAGCATCTTCATTGGTTCTAAAAGTAGAATATATATAAATGTAAATCATCTTATTCCCGAGACGATAATTTTAAAACCGTTATTAACATATGTGTGTGCAGAGCATTAGCTAACTTACTATGAAAGTCCTAAATCGTACATTTCAGTACCAATTAAAGAATATTAATGCATGCAGATTTTTTGTTATACGAGAAATTTGTTATACGAGATTTTATATTACTAGAATATTTTCAGTTTGTTTGTGAAAGTTTCCTGAGAAACCCTTAAGCGTCAAAACATTATGACAACCTTCTCAATAACTCCCGGTGTGCATGTCATCCAGACGAGCTTCTTGAAAAATTGGGGGAGGGGTGGCCATAATGTTTTTGCTTGTCCATGTAGATGACTTTTATGAGATAGGCCTTTCGTATCTGTTGTTCCCTTTATGCAAATGCATTTTTGTTCCAAATACAGTCATAAGCAATTATAAAAAAACTGAACAGAAGTACAAGCACAGGAAAAGAGGAAAGTAACAACCATGGTGGGAACAGGATTCGAATCCGATATCTCACTGCTCGCAGGCGGATGCTGGCGACGGGTACGCACACCTTCGCAAACAAACGATCCCTCACTTTCAAATTAATTGCAAAAAGAAAAATTGGTTGTGATATGCGATACAATAAGCAATTGATTCTGTAAAGCGTTAGTGTTTATTTTTGAAAAATTAAATTTTAACAAAATTGATTTCGTAATTGTAAATTTTATAAACTGCTTTAATTTATGTAACTGAATTTTTAAAAGGTAATTCATTATTTTTTTTCAGAAAATGTTTGATTAAATATGAGCTTAAGTTTATTGACTCATAATATGCTTATTGAGCTTTAGTTAATTGAATTATGCTTAAGTTTGGGAGAAATAGAATTAACGTGATTATACTCTTAGTGCGTAGTTATGGGACTAAATTTTGTTTATTAATTATCTTTACATAAATAAAAATTCAAATACCTATGAACATTAATTATTATTGAATGTAAATCTTACAGAAGCCACAGGTTTATTATTATATAGCAATGATTACTGCGTGCGCTTCAAGAATATTGCAGTTATTCAACAATTTAAGGATTTTTCTTTTTCATTGGGGACAGTGAAGTGAGTGTGAAAGTGACAGAGTCGGCTCTTAAAATTATATTTCTCTAGAAATTAGTTTTCATAGGAATGAAAAATTATTACATAATATCTTTAGGCTCGCCCGTATTTTTAAGAATTGAAATCTAAATTAGCATCACAAAAAATACAGTTTTGAATAGCGAATATTACACACGACAGCTTTATTGATAAAGACCTTAAAATATTTGAGTAGAAAAAGTCTTTTCAGTCATCATTTGAAAAATTACTTAATAACGTAATAGTTAATCTTCATACACCCACCTATTTTGTTTTCTTCTCTATTACTATCTGACTATCATTCTACATTTGTGTTTCAAAGAAAGCTCAAATCACAGCCTTTTTTTTGAATGGGTGGGTATGATCGAATGCGAATAACATAATTTACTTGAGGTATGAAAATATACCAAATAGTCTACAGTTTATGCACGTAATGATACATTAGCAACGGAATTTATTGTAAATAACATTATAATATATTCGATAAATAAAAACCAAAAAGTAAGGTCCTTATTTCATTGCATGTTTTTTATGTCCAAAAAATAAAAAATAAAGTATTTTAAAAATTAGTCATACTGTCGTAATTTTTATGTTATTTCTGTTCTGATAAAAAAAAGTAAGAATGCTCTTCATTTGATCGAAAAATCGACACCTAAATGATGTTTTGAAAATTCACTAAAACTCAGAAAAAAAAGAGGAAAAAACACTCTAACTTTAGATCTTCGAAATGTATCTATAATGTTTAACATGCATTCAAATTTAGATTATTTTGATACAGCGATTTTATCAGCTACAAAAATGTTTTGGTTGAAAACAGGTTAAACTTGACTAGTGGACGCTAGATCGGAATGTTTAACTTCTATATAGTACTCGTTACGAAACTCCATAACACAGCTGGAACAACGCAATGCCTCTGCACACCTTTTAAAATAAAGAGCATGTCCCATATGTCTTTCCTAAGCCACTTCCTTCACTTTCAGTTAAGCCTCGGTGCCAACAGAAAGTCATGTCTAATCTCCGATGTGAAGCAAAATACCGTGCTAAAGGTGTGGTCAAAGCCAGCATAAAACACGCATACCGTGATAAGTGGCAGTTTGTTCAGTTAAGCGTTACGCATTTACGCATAAATTCTTCTTCTCAGAAAAATGCCACAATTTAATATGATTCACAGTTTGTGACAGATTTCGTAGTAACAATTGAGTTATAGAAAGTTTTGTTAAATGTGTTTCAAACAGGAAAATTATTTTCATGGCTTAAAGTGGATTGATTCTGTTATGTTTAGCAAGTAATTATTTTATTTGTTTGTTAAATACACAAGGGATTTACACAAGGACACAAAGGATACACAAATTTACAGTTTCGTTTTTAATTTTCTCTGTTAAGCGTGGTTTGCATAGTAGGGTAAAGGGGTGGAGAGAGGGGCATAGGACACTGTGGGGCAGTAGATATTTTTCCTATGATTAAAATGTTCAAAAATCAGAAAAAAAATATGAAATAATTTAGCTTACCTGTATTGCAAAACTGTAGACCCTAGTCACTATCACAATTGATCTTGAAGGGAAGTTGTAACCCTTTATTTCTACGGTCACTGTTGGAAAAATCGTATAAGTTTTACTTTTTGGATTCGAGCAGTAAATTATCATAAATAAATCAATAAATATGCATTGATTTAACACTTGAACTTTCATAATTATGCATGTAATGCCCTTCAATCCATTTATAAATTTTGTACTATCTATGTTTGAATTTTTGAGTATACTGGGACATGTTGATTCATGTAGAGTGGGACAGTTCCAAACTGAATGCAAACCTATAGCTTCTAGAGGAACAGAAAGATCAAGACACAATCATTTCCAGTAGATTTCCGATCTTATTCCATTATAAAATGAACATTTGAAAACATTTTATTTTCGTTTATTGTTCAATTTGATCTTTCTTTAATATTTTCAATTTATCGAATACTATTCGGCAGAGAACTTTGCAAATCTTAAATGTTTTTCATCAATATAAATATTTTCATGCATCGTCATTTGAAAACTGCTTTCATGTGGTCTATTGTGAATACCTCTTTTTAATTTTAATAATAATGTGTTGTCATAATGTATTTAATAATTGGCATAATGTAACTAATTTTTGTGTGCATTAATCATTGCCCTACTGACCCACTAGTGCCTTTAGAAAATTAATATTTTTCAAGAATAAAGGAAGGAACAATTATAAAAAAAAATACGATATCAAAATATTGTTATGTATTTACTTTTTAAATTTTAATTAAGAAAGGGGCTATTTTTATAAAACAAGTGAAATTTGCCCCATTGTGCTCCACTCTCTCCAAACTTTACTAAAAGTAAAAAGACATTTTACCGATAAATTTTTTTCTAGTTAATTTTTGACAGCAAACAGCACACCCTATTTTTTTTTTCTTTTGAAAGCTGACAGAATTTTCAGCAAAAATATTTTGGGGTCCTACGGCTTTTGTGAAGGGGGAGGGTCACAAACGCGCTTCGAAGCATGCATTTCTGAAGCATGCAAAATGTCTTTAGTTTTATTTTGTTTCAATTTCTTTTCTATTTTCCCACTATTCAGGTAATCTTTCCATTATACAAATTATACTAAACGAATGCCCATTATACTAAACGATTAGCGAGTAAGAGGGCCATATTATTTTAGTAGGCTGAGTAGTCTATGCCGAGTAGTTATTTTACTAGCCCGAGTAGTTTCACTAGAAGAGCAGGCCTTTTTTTGATTGCAGGCTACTGTTGAGTACAAGATTTTCCCTGTTTTGAGATAAACTATTTTTTAAAGCTAATTTGACTTAAACAAAATTACCTTGAAGCAATATGTTATCTAAAAGCAGTATTATTTTTTAAAGCAAATGTTATCTTAAAGCAGCATATTTTTTTTGAAGCAAAATGTTATCCTAAAGCAGTACTTTCTTTTTTTTTAAGGGGGTGGGGGGGAGGAAGCTGAATGAACACTTCCTAGATACAAGCCTCAGAACAGAAGATTTCACTTCATCAATAGGCCTATTAAATTGACGTCGTCACCGTTTTATTTTCACAAAGTAAAACCATTGAAATTTTTGGTGAATTTACTCTCGCATAAAAAAAAATTTAATGATTTATGATAGGACATTTTATTTTACAACAAATGGCAACTTTGAAAGATCACTAATTACGCAATATCATGTATAAACAGTTCATTATGAATTATTTTGAATCAAAAAGGTATTTCAATTTTATCTCTAATTTAAGATATTGTCTAATATTTGTAGCATTCACTAGAAATGTTAAGTAATTTTACTTTATGAAAATAAAACAGTAATGACATTGCTTGAGTAGACCTAGTTATAGGACAAAACTTCCGTTCTCAAACTTTCTGTATCAAGGAGGTGCTGGCTGGATCCGCCACTGTCGCAGCTGGTTTACTGCCAAGCCACTCTTCGTTCAGTATTGATGCATGCATCTTTTTTGTTTATTTATATATTAAAGTATTTAATCCCGAATTAGTATTTAGCACTGTAACCGTTTCGTCGAAACTGGCCACTTCAGCGGTTAAAAGTCATTTGCCAGGAAGGATGACTTGATGCCAAGAATATAAAGAAAAGCTGAATTATATCAGTTCAAAAAATCTAGATATACAGGGTGTCCCAAAAATAGTACCCAGATTCTGCATAGCCAGATTCCTCGTTGGGAGTACATAAAAAAGGCTCAAAAAACCATAACTGTACGGCCCGTAGTTTTCAATAAAAGTGCGACAAGAAAGCAGAAACGTAATTTCCGGTGCACGAAAAGAGCCTTTATTAGAATCATGAAGATAGTTTTTTTTGCGTATGCTTTTATAAAATGAAGCTCAAAATGTCCACCGTGCATATCGAGCCATGCATGCGTGCGCAGTGTAATGGCCAACTGCTTACGTTCCATCTGGTACCCACATAAATACACCAGCACGAAGGGGAGGGCCTGCATCACTATTTGTTGTAATTAGGACTCGATAGATCAATTTTTTCAGTCATTTTCATTGAAAGCAATCCATAGGTGTCAGATTGTAGAGGCGATAACACCGAGTCACCCATATGTAATCCAGTATCCAATTTAATGTTTCTAGTTGTTCTTCCTCGCACCGGATGTGACGTCATATTTTGTTTTTCCTATTTTTCTCGAAAACTATGGATCGCACAGGTAAAGTTCTTTAGGCAATTTTTATGTACTTCCAACGAGGAATCTGGCTGTGCAGAGTTTCGGCGCTATTTTTGGGACACCCTGTAGAACCACTTCTAATTAAACCACTTCCAAAGAAAGCTCCATGATATGCCCCTTAAATACGCGACTTTTCCCTTCCATATAAGATCTTTTTCTCCACATTACATTTTTTAAGCTGACAACGCACTAAATGTTTGCGTAAAGCACGTAGATTTATAAGTAAAAGGAACATGTTGTGACTGGTTGATTTTAATTTTGTTTATGGGTGGAACAGACATAACAACAGACTTGTGAAGGGGAGAATTGGATGTCAAACTTGGAAAAATAAACTTCAATGAACGTATTCAGTACGAAAATTTCTGCTCAAATCAAGACACAGATTACTGTGTGAAAAGCACTCTGAAACATGCCCATTATAAAAATTCAATAACGTTACTGCTACGTCAGTAGCTGCTAAACTTTGAATTTAAAAGACGTAGTAATACGTTATACGCCAGACACGCCTTAATTAAAACGATTTTTTCCTTCAAATACGTTACTTTGTACTAAATTATATTTTAAGTTTGTAAACATAGGGCTTCGCAGATGAACATATAAGAATATAAAGAAAATTGGACTTTCGTAAACTAATTTCGAAGAATACAATATCGAAGCTCAGTACAATTTTTTACGGAAGAAAAATTCGCTCTATTTGATAACTTGTTTTAATTTTTAACGTTGTTAATTTTAACAATTTCAAGATAACAATTTCAAGCTTGAGTTTTGAAAATAAACTTCTGTGAGATTTATTCATCCTGAGGGGGAGAAAAAATCGGCCTCTGTAACTTTAACGGAAAACTGGTGTTTTAAATATTTAACAGAAATAAAATGAAATATTATCTTCGTGAAATAAATCACTGGTTCTGAAAACACTTCCTTCTGCATAACACACATTTATTTTTTTTATAGCGTTAAAAGTCTAAGAAGAGAAATAATAAATCTTTATTCGCCAAAAAATGCGGAAGAAGCGTAAAAGATTAATAGATTTATGAATCATGTTTTCTTTAATTAACATGTTGTTCCATTTGCGAAAATATCAAGGCCTATTACAAATTATGATTAAGAATCATGGCGTGTTAGGTGTTACAAATTGTGTATTTTATCATGCAGCTTTCAGCTAAAAGCCTTGTTGAATTAATTATGGTAATTAAAATCCCGCACACAAGTTTTCGCGCTATAATGGAAAGTTTAGTGCTGGAATCGATGAAAATCTATGCTTTCTCACTCTGTATTTCTGTAGCGAAAATTGCGTTTTAAAAGAGTCCTGTAATGGTTTGTAGGAGAATATTTATTGATCTTTTTGTAAGCAATTATGTTATTTAGGAAGCATTACTGTACTTTTAAAGAGAAGTCAGTTTAAAATTACTGAGCAACTTTTTATTTTTCTCGTAGAAAACGGACGCAAAAAAACCCTACTTACTTAATGTTAAAATACCTCTAGAAGAGACCACAAAACTCTCTATAAGTGACCATACCGGACCCCTGTTCTACTTTGCTTCACATTTTCCAGACTAAAGTAAACAAAAACTACATTTTTCAACCATCACGAGATGTATGCGTCATGAGAAGTTTTTAGGGTTTATTTCAGATATTTAGCTAAGGAAAGGAGAAATGAATATTCTTAATCAATACTTAGATGATGGACCCTAATTTACTTTTTAATTTCTACTTTCTTCAGCTTAAACGCAGAAATAAGGTCTCGAAGCACCACGTGATTCACACGTCATAGCCACCAACTCTTCTCATCATGTATTGTTAATCAGTCTCATCATATGTTATCAGATGCAAAAAATAAAATAGAGTGACAAGTATCGGAGAAATAAAAAATAAATAAATAAACAATCCGATATTTCTAAATATCTTATTAAAGCTTAAAATTAAAAATACATATTTGTGTAAATATTTATTATTATGCAAAATCATAAATAACAACATAAACAATTTTGCAGCCACCTCTGTTAACGACCGATTTTCAGCGGAGCGGACGGTGGTCGCTTTCGAGAAGTTTCACAGCGTGTATATATATATATATATATAATGGAAAATTTAGTGCTGAGTGAAAGTTTCATTAAAAGATTAACCGGGGAAAAGTTTAGTGCTACACAAGAATCTATATATATTCTTTCAAATTAAAAAAAATGCTCTTTCTAAAGCCTTAACGCAGAAATAGGGTCTCAATAAAATAAAAATAAAATTGTTAAAATACTCCTTTTAGAATTACAAATTTTAAGTCCATAAACATTTCCCAATATTTGTCAGAAGACAGTGGCCCTATAGATAGAACAAAAAAATGCAATATTTTATGCGAGGGTGACATCATTTTGGTGTCACGTGTTTAAAATTGCATTAGAAATAGAACTATTGTTGAAATACAGTTAAAAGCGTCCAATTAAAAATAATGACACAGGCGGAATAATTCCGAAATTTTATTTTATTTTTATCTCCAGCGTTTTTCTCAAGAAGGACGCTTCTAAAAAGTTCAGCAAAACAAAGCGAAAGTTACTTTTTTTTTAAGTTTAGGTTACTTACTCTGATGCAAATGTCAGCGTTAGAAGTGAAACAATTTGGCAATGTTAAAAATTAACTCAGATCGAATAAACTTCACTTAAGAGTGCCAGTAAGATACCTTATAATTCCGTACGAAGGGAATGTAATTTAGCTACTTTTAAATAAATAGTATTGAAAAGATATATTGAGTCATGATGTAATTCACACTATTTCGTTGACATTAAATGAATATACCTTAATTTAATTCATTCTTATTGAAATGAAAAGTTTTATTTGAATTTATGTCAGGGTGTACTTTACTGTATCAATGAATCAAATAAATATTACTTGATTTAATTCATTCCATATGTATGAAAATATTTATTATGTATCTTGAAATTTATATGTTTTCAATTTTATTAAAGAAATAAGGCATAGATTGCTTTTAGCATTTTTTGTAATTACGGGAGCATAACGTTTGCTGCCATTGGGTCTCGTTCCAAACTCAGTTTGCTAAGTCGGGAAATACCTGTCACTTTACTATGTTGTCACCTAATTGTTGAACCAGTGTTGCATCCTATGAAGGGACGGACAAACGACACATAATCGAACCCAGACCTACGGGGAGGTAGAATGGCTCTTTAGCCGTACACAACACAGACGGGATTGTGTTTAGTATAAATGAAATATCAAGTTTTATTAAGAAGTTTTTAGTATGGTTATACGATTATACTATGCTGAAGGAACTTAGTTGGGGCGATTTAAATTACTTTCGAAGGTTTACTGTTAGAAGCGTTTTGTATATTGGCGAGCGTTGTGTAGTCATATAAATAATCCAGGTAAACGTCACTTTGCGAAGCAGTTATAAGAGAGACAAATTGTAGAAGAACCAAACTTTTATTTGATGTCTTGGAAAAGATTACATGATGGTGGTGGCTGGGAGACCGTTAGCTTATGATCGTTTAAAAGGGTCTGATTAATCGGAAGTCAAATCCAATCGAAGAATGATCAGGAGGTTGGCGATAATGTTAAACTTGGCATGTTAAAAGAAGGCCCAAGCAAGCTCCAATAATATATTCATTATTAAAGACGCCGAAAAACCGCAGAATATTCTTAGTCAACAGAGAGAATGGGAAGACATAACAAAGCGCTGGGCAGCAAATTATTGAGGATAAAGACAGCCAAAATTACAGTAAACCCGTGGGATAGAAAATTATTTCAGCTGTATTTTAACTGATGTGAGGCCATGTCCATATATGGCAATGAAAGGAAATAAAATATGTACGTGTATAGAAAGACGTTAAACATAGATGCATATTAATAAAGAGTAAATGTTCTGCATGAGAAACGGATGTTTCTTAACAGTTAAGAAAGCTAAAGAAATGTAACGGACTTTTTATTGACATGGAACAAAAGGCGATAGAATAATTTAAGCATTAAATTCGGATTAATAAGCAGTTAATTGAAATTAAACATGTGGAGAAAACGTAATACAAAATTTTGGAAGCCGGTGTAGAAGAGCATTTACAGCTAATATGCTTGATTTAAAATATATTAAATTTAAGAAAGTAAACACAAATGAAAATTATTGTTAAATATGTGATCTCCATCACATATATCTAAGAACAATCATCGTATGAAAAATTCTTCAACTAAATTCACTATACACAGATCATAAAACATAACTGTAGTAAAAGCATTTAATTAATCTGAAAAGTATTAATAAACATATGAGTTAACATTTTAATGCATCTGTCATATAAGCTCATTGAACGTAAATACATTTTTCTCCAGTTTCTCAAAAAACATCTAAATGCTTCATTATTTAGCATTTTTTCCTCTTTAAAGAGGAGACGCGCATGCAAGACGCATTCCGTTCGAAACATTACAGGCAATTCCAAAACGACTTTATACTTGGAATCAGTCAATTTTGCATATGATAAAGAACTTTCCGTGACGCACGAAATTATCATCGTAAAAGTCACGCGAAGTGCAAATCGGTGAAACAACTATACGAGTCCTGACTTTACTAGAAAGCAGCAATTATGAACACACAGCATAGGAAACGTCAAGAATGGTTTCTGCTGTTAACTCATTACATTATCAACGAAGAATTCCACGCACACAGCACGCAGAATACTGAATTATTAATTATCTACCCCCACAAAACGAATGCTCAAACGCACAGGTGTAAAAGAGAACTGACAGCGGATCTGACAAGTTGCTCGAAGCCAGGGAAAATTGTTATTAAATTTCGAGGTGGACTATCGATACAGTTGTTTCGGATGCGCTTGTTTCCGTTGTAGGGGAAATGTCAATGGCTGGGTGCAGGAGGAAACTATAGCTGTTTCTATTGTTTTAATGGAAAATAAAGTAATACTTCAAGAATAAGCATAGCCATGCTTATTAAACTTATTTATGTTATTCTTATGTAAAAAAAATAAGTATTTGAGATTAAAATGTATGCACATATTTTTACTAAATCTATCGCACGATTTGGCTGGTATCAGGAACGTAATCAACTTAAAATATCTCTTAAGAAAATCGTCAAGACCAACACTTTTAACACGGAACTTCACAGTTTTGCTTGTATTGAGCTTTTTCTCTTTTTATCTTTTGATGACACTTAACATTCTCATGCCCATGGTAGCACATATGCTACCATACTTTAAACGCTATTTTTTTTCCTAGAAAATAATTTCAAAATGTAATTCTGAAGCCATAAAACCATTAATTGAATCATTTAGAAATAATATCAGTTGTTTAGGTCCCGAGTAAACATCATTAATGAATGATAAATATTTCAGAAACAACATGGATACAGCCAACAAGGAAAACATGCTTCCAATATATGGTAAGTTTGTCTAATATTTTACAAATATTCATCCTAAAGAAAAGTAGATAAGTCATTCATATATAATGAAAGATATGATTTTTTACATGATTTATAATTATTTCTTAAAAGATTCATTTATAATGTTTGGAAGATGTTTCAAATCATGGTAGCATATATGTTGCCACGGACATTCGTGTACCTAAGGCAACTGTTGTGGTAAAGTAAAGTTTCTTTTCTAATACAGTTTTTTGTAATTTAAATATTATGATATTGCTATTAATGTGTTGTTAATATTATTTATGGATTTAAAGGTTGTTATATTTAGGTTTTCGGATTTTTTTTTTTGTATCAAAAATATTTTTTCCTCTAAAAAATAAATAAAATTGTAAGAAATGCAGTAACATTAAATTTGTAAATAAACATAAAGCTGATTTGTATCAAAATTTTTAAAAATAATTTTTAAATTTTATCTTTTATTTATTAAATGAAAATAAGGATTCTCTAAAATTTTAGGATTTTGAATAAATTCTTGTTTTTTTTTAAGCCATCTATTTTGGGACAGTATTTCCATAGAAAAATGTCTTCAAAAACGGGGAAAATGCTACAACTTTTAAAAAATCATGAAAATCGATTTATGAGATATATGCGATGACTACTCAGTAGATGAGTTTTTATCTCAAAATGAGTTATGATGCTTTCCTCAAACGAAGCACAGATGAAGAAGATGAAAATTTTCTTGAAAATAGCAGAAATATTCTAAATGTTGACTGAAAATTTGACAATACTCAAAATTTTGATAAACTCTGTGATAGAAAAAAAAGAGCGAAACTTTTTTTTTCCTTTTCCCAAAGAAGATCATTTTCCTGATTTCCTTGAGCCTCTATCATCTGCTCTGGAACTATTGTGTGCATTTCAAAATATATAACTCCACTATTTAGAGGAGGGGGGGGGATGTATACTGTGTAAAAAAAACGGAAATTTAATTTATGCTGAGGTAAAGTGAGAGTGACCATGTTTTGACAATTGTTATTCTATTTGGACTTGTCGACATATCTGACACCAGATAATACTGTCAAGACGGACTATGGTGTGAACACATTGCGAAAGTTGTATTGTAACACAGATTTGAAAAAGTTCTGGGATTTCTACATATTGCTGATGAAAATTATCTATACATGATCTCCAATGAAAAATAAAATTCTGAAAAATCACAAACATGTTTGGTCTAAGCATACTTCTGCAAATATATTTATTTTATCAAATCTGCAAATATATTTATTTTAAATAACGGAAATTTATAAAATTACCTCAGCCTTATTTGATAAACTAAGGAATTATGTAAATTAGGTCAGGCTTTTTTTTAGGTTGTTAGACACGTATATATATATATATATATATATTTATTTATATATTATTATTTAGAATATCTGATCTGAATACATAAACTAAAATTGAAACAATAAAATTCCACGCAAAATGCACATTATCTTTCATTTTGTCATTAAAACAGATATATATATATATGCTGAATGCTTTTTTCAATAATAAAAAAACACGAGTCTTTATTCCACTAATTTAAACAACGCCGGAAAGAAAATTAACTCCTCAGCAATAAGGAATAAAAAGCTGAACTTTTTGTAGCTTATAATGGCAATCCCAAATTTAAATGGGGATTCTAAAAGTTTCTTAATTTATATTTCTGATTCAAAATATAATAAGCTTCATGTAATTGCAAGACATTATTTCTTAGATTAATTATATGACAGTCAATGTAGAAAGAAAATCATCTTAAAAATTCCTTCTTCATAAATAATAATAATTATGTAAAGTGTATTTCCTTTAAAAAGTGTTGTATAAGAGGCAGATTTACACTGGTTTCTTATGTCTGGATTGATCAGAAAAATTTCTCTATTTATTATACTATATTAAAAGAGCTGAAGAAAAATCTTTTGTTTTAATATTACAAGCAATTCTGAAATTGAAATATAAAAGATATGTATTTTTTGGAGAAAAGTATAATAAATATCTATTTGAATAAGGACATTCTCAAAACTATATTACTATCTTTATTCCTTATTTACATTTTTACAGCAGAACAAAAATGTATAGTAGTAGCATATTGTTATTGTAGAGAGATGTAATTATATAATCTAGCAAAATATTAGAAAGACCTTAACAGACAATTATTTCTTGCAGAAACATTTCTATCGCGCATCTTTCATAACAGCAACACTACTAATTTATAGCGAAATCCTATTGCTTATATTAAGAATTATAATTAAGAAAAATGTACTAGTGAATTGAAGCCTAAAACCATTAATATATAGAATTTTTAATTCCTTGAACAACAGACGTGCATGCAAAACGCATTCCATCCGAAACACTACAGCCAATCCAACAACGACATTATGCTTGGAATCAGTTCGTTTCACAGATGATAAAGAACTTTCCGTGACACGCCAAATTAGCACGGGAACAGTCATGCGAAGTTCAAATCGACCAAACAACTCATGATTTTATTAGAAAACAGCAATTATACACACACAGTGTAGGAAATGTCAAGAGCCGTTTATGTAGTTAACTTATTAGATTATCGGCAAAGGTTTTCACACAAATAACCCCACTCCCCCACTCATGTAAAATGCTGAATTATTAATTATATACCCCTCAACAAATAGTATAACAGGTGTAAAAGAAAACTGACAGCGGATCTGACAAGTTGCTGCAAGCCGGGGGGAATTTGTTATTAAATTTCGAGGCGAGCTATCGATACAGTTGTTTCTGATGCGCTTGTTTTCGACGTAGTAAAAATGTCTAAATCCGGGTACAAAGGGGCAGTGCAGCTCTTTCGACTCTTTGAATGAATAAAAAATGCAATTTAAAACACGTATGCTCTGCTCATTTAGTGCATATACACACTTATTATATTTATTTTTAAGCTATTCTGGCGTCAAGGATAAAAAATGTTTGAAATTAAAATCTATACATATCACTTTTATCTTTCAGTCTATAACATGATTCAAGGGTACCAGAGGTCCACCTGAATTTTTGATAAGAAAATCATCACAGCCCATTCCTTTTATAAGAAATTCTCTCTTTTCCCCCTTTTGAACTTTTTCTTCTTTGTGTTTCCTTAACATTCCCAAATGATATAATTATTTCTTTTCTATTTATCAAAATTTGTTAATGGCAATTTATCAATTTATTCATGTTTCATTTCCGTCAGTATGCATTCTTCTATAAGAAACAACAGTTGATTTAATTTCTGTATTAACTTTGATTGTCTATAGTATATGGAATGATTTTTCTTACTAAAATGCGAGAAATGCATAACTAGGCGCAGAAAGAAATATCGCTTATGTTAAAAAAATTTGAAATTATCAATAAAAGCCACTATTTTCGCTTCCTTAAATATTTTTTTCAAACTAGCTTACCTGATACAAAATTTCTTTATCTATATGTAAAGGTAAATTCATCTTATATATAATAAAATCCGAGAGTAAACATTGTATGTAGCTATGTAGGTAGGTAAGTTTGTGACCGCAAATCTTCTTGTGCGCGTCTCTCGATCGCATTACGCCGAGACGGTTGGTCGCAGACCCACCGAAGTTTGCATACGGCTTCACTAGGACAGATCCTAACACGCCTCGGAGCGATTTTTTCGAAATTCGAATTAGAAAATGTTTTATTTTATGTTTTGTCCGATTTTTAGCGATTTTTCTCGCTTAATACGTAATAATGCCGATAATTACACTTGCAAGAAAACGAAATTTACGTCATCGGATAGAGGAGAAAGTTTTCTTTTAAAAATTGTTTGTTCGGACTGTGTAATATAATTTGCAGATTTTTGGGAATTTTTCAAATAAAATTAAATTTGACGCTGACTTTCGTAAAATATTTTTAAAACTGCTGCATCTTGAATTCTATCCGTCATAATTTTTTTATATTTCGGCAAAAGACGGAGCATACAATTCGCCCGCTTTTAAAAGAAGAACGGAGGAAAAATATAAATTAGAGTTTTTTTACGAATTTTTAAGTAAAGAAGGATTGCTTAAAAATTTCGGTATTATATCTTGCGGTTTGGTTGTCTTGGAGACAGTAACAATGATTAAAATTGCCAGTTGAAAAAAATAAATAAAATTACTTTAAAATAACTGAGTTTTCACATGTGAAATGTGCGCCAATTTGATGCCACGAGTTTAAAACCTCTTTCGAAACTCGATCAGAATAACGGACTTACAAGCAAAACATACGCCACGCATGAAATAATTCCATATTTTATTATACGTTGCCAGAAAAAGAATTGAATGCTGTTTTTTCACCAGTGAATTAATTATCCAGCATTATTTCCAATTGAGATTTTAAACGGGTCACGTTTTCGAATAGCAGGAAATATATTGCCGTGTTAAACAGGGCCTGATTATGACCAACGGGGGCCCCGGGCATTGTTGAATTTGGTGGCCACCCATCTGTGAAATTTGTTTTATTTTTCATAAATTTTTTTTTATAAAAAATGAACAACATTTGAAATTGGGGCCATTTCGTGCCGGGGGCCCCTGGGCAAAATCCCGATTTGCACGTGCGATAATAGGGCCTGGTGCTTACACCAAACTGACAAGAATTATGCGTAAAAATTTATGGAGAGCTGATTTAGTGGCAACCATAAAGTGAAATGATTATCGTTTATGCTAATGCATAAATTGTAAAGAATCATCAAAGTGTAATAGACTACATTCGTGGTAAATACCTAAACCGTTTCTTTAAATTATGCATTAACGGTTGCAAGACGAAAATATATTGTATGGGTATAAGTAAAAGATAGTATAAGTCATGGGTCGCGCTGTCGATCGCCAACGTCGCAAATTGTGAAAATAAAATTAGTTTGGCGAAAGAAAATACGTTTTGGCAAAAGTATTGACAATTTCTTTTCTAATGATGTCCGGAAAAATCTAATTTGGCGAATGAATTGGCGAAATGTTAAAAAGAGCCAGCGCAACCCCTGCTATAAGTAATAGTAAGTAGATATGATAAGGCAATATTGATCAAAGCACAATATACCGCATTAATAAATATTCCGTGAAACTAAGTCTTCTATTCATTTTTCAACAGCCGTCTTACGTCACAGCCAACAAAACATTAAGTAATTCTACGTCGCGTTCATATATCCCGCGGTAGTTTCAACAGAAAAGACTGTAACACAACGTTTTTCTTGGGAGATTTTTTTTGTCACAAGTAGTTATGATCGCATTTTAGGAAAATGTTCTCTTCTTGCCTTGCGAAGAGCGGATGAACAACTATTTAATTATAAAATAAAACGGTTCTCCACAGCAAGTAGTATCTAAGGTATTAATAGCATAACTTAAATCTAAAAAAGACTATGATGCAGAAATGAGACATTTTGAAAATTAGGAATTTTCAATGCAAACCGTCACGCTTTTCTTTTCTGATTGCGAATGACACCGACATATTTTTTTGCGTCATAATATTAACAATGGTCTCAGGTCAGTACTTATACTAACTTTACGAATAACTAATCAGTAACTTTACACCAAGAGTCAAATCATTCTGTTTATTTTTAGATTCCAAATCACTGGAATCAATTCGAACTATACATGTAAGAAAAAGTTTCGTTCCCTACCGTGCGGAGAACGGGCACGCAGCTAGTCTTATATAATAAAATCCGAGAGTAAACATTGTATGTAGCTATGTAGGTAGGTAAGTTTGTGACCACCGATCTTTTTGCGCACGCCCCTGGATCGCATTGCGCCGAGACGGTTGGTCGCAGACCTACCGAATTTTGCATACGGCTTCACTAGGACAGATCCTAACACGCCTCGGAGCGATTTTTTCGAAATTCGAATTAGAAAATGTTTTATTTTATGTTTTGACCGATTTTTAGCGATTTTTCTCGCTTAATACGTAATAATGCCGATAATTACACTTGCAAGAAAACGAAATTTACGTCATCGGATAGAGGAGAAAGTTTTCTTTTAAAAATTGTTTGTTTGGACTGTGTAACATAATTTTCAGATTTTTGGGAATTTTTCAAATAAAATTAAATATCACGCTGACTTTCGTAAAATATTTTTAAAACTGCTGCATCTTAAATTCTATCCGTCATAACTCTTTTATATTTTGTCAAATGACGGAGCATACATTTCGCCCTCTTTTAAAAGAAAAACCAGAGGAAAATATAAATTAGGAGATTTTTTACGAATGTTTAAGTAAAGAAGGATTTTCATTTCAATCGCAGCAGCTTAAAATTTTCGGTATGATATCTTGCGTTTTGGTTGTCTTGGAGACAGTAACAATGATTAAAATTGCCAGTTGAAAAAGAAAAAAATTACTTTAAAATAACTGAGGTTTCGCATGTGAAAAGTGCGTGATTTTGATGTCATAAGTTTAAAACCTGTTTTGAAACTCAATCAGAATAACGGACTCACAAGCAAAACATACGCCACGCATGAAATAATTCTATATTTTACTTTAAGTTGCCAGATAAATAATTGGATGCTGTTTTTTCACCAGTGAATTAATTATCCAGCATTATTTCCGATTGAGATTTTAAACGGGTCACGTTTTCGAATAGCAGGAAATATATTGCGGTGTTAAAGAGGGCCTGATTATGACCAACAGGGGGCCCCCGCATGTATGAAATTTGTTTTATTTTTCATAATTTTTTTTTTGTAAAAAAAGAACAACATTTGAAATTGGGGGCCATTTCGAGCCGGAGGCCCCTGGGCAAAGTCCCGATTTCCCCATGCGATAACAGGGCTCTGGTGCTAAATACACCAATCTGACAAGAACTATGCGTAAAAATTTATCGAGAGCTGATTTAGTGGCAACCGTAAACTGAAATGACTATCGTTTATGCTAATGCGTAAATTGCAAAGAATTACCAAAGAGCAAAAGCCTACATTCGTGGCAAATATCTAAACCGTTTCTTTAAATTAAGCATTAACGGTGCAAAACGACAGTATATTGTATTGGTATCAGTAAAAGATAGTATAATTAATAGTAAGTAGATATGATAAGGCAATATTGATCAAACCACAATAAACCGCATTAATAAATATTTTGTGAAACTAAGTCTTCTATTCATTTTTTAACAGCCGTATTACATCACAGGTAACAAAACATTAAGTAATTCTACGTCGCGTTAATATATCACGCGGTAGTTTCAACAGAAAAGACTCTAACAGAACTTTCTTTTTTCTTAGAGATTTTGTTTTGTCACAAGTAGTTATGATCACATTTTAGGAAAATGTTCTTCTCTTGCCATGCAAAGAGCGGGTACACAACTATTTAATTATAAAATAAAACGGTTCTCCATGTAGTATCTAATTTATTAAATGGCAGTGATGAAGATCACATATCTAATTTAAAAATCATTTAATTTGGTTTTCTTTAATGCAATCTATCCAAAATTCAAGAATTCTAAATCACTTCTGTTTACATTTTCCTGTCATTTCGGCTTTTAAATCTGTATTTTCGCTTTTCCCGTATGCACTATTCTTTTTCTTTTTGTTCTTAATTGTTTCGTCTCTCCAGACCGGTGTGCTAAAAATAGATTATATTGCGTCCGCTTGCAAAATCAACGGCCTTTTTGAGTTTCTTCTTGGCATCCTGCTGGCGTATGTTATTTAGTTGTTCCCCTGCGACGACTTTAAATTTATTTGTTCGCGATTACGTCATTGTAATTTTATTGGATTAACTGTTAGGGTTGCTCTGGAATTGGCGCTATTAATATCAGCCAAGTGTTTGTTCTCGCCAATGTGTAATTCTGTGCTGGCGTAAGTTTTAAATTATTCCACCTTAATTTCACTGTCCATATAGGACGTATTTTTATTTTCGCTGAGCCACCACCGCCGTTATAATAATATTTCAATAGCATATGTTTAATAAAATAGTTTTTCTGTATTTAACGTCTTTTTATTTTATTGCAACATAAGTGCATTCGAACCTGGTTTATTCATGTCACAACGCAACTAGATAATTTAAAGCAGCCCAACCAAATACCTTTCTTTACATAAATTGGTGCCTACCCAGGCACTTAAGTTGCATTTATTCTGGTGGTGGCTTAGCAAAATGGCGGAATCAAATTACCCGATCAAGACACTTCTCCAATTCCAGCCCTGGTCTGCTGAAAGCACAGTCAACGTTTCGGCCCTGACAGTGTTATTTTCTACCGGCTGTAACTTTCGTTTTTACGGAACACTGAGCTCCTTGATGGACTGGCTATTCATTAACGATGAGTTTCCGATCGTCTCCACAATTCATATATGGCTTATCGATGATCTTACTACGCACCACCCTCCGACGAATTGTTTGTACGACGACCACCCTATGACTATTTGGAGACTTTTGTGTCGGCTTCCTGCAGCGCGGTCTATGGAGTATGTTATGTTTTCCTGCCTTGCTTTACGCGTGAAACTTACAACTAATGCTGAACTGTGCGAAAAGCCGTCCGATCACCGCAAATTTGGGATTTTGTTTCCGGATGTCTGCAGTCTACAGTAGTTTGTTTTTTTCGTGCGTCTCTAGGTGTGCCATTCACTGAACTTGGCGAAAACTGTTTTTTTTTCCCCTCCTGTGATGGCAATTTGTTTTGTTTTTAAATGTGCGCGCTCCTGATACACCGACACCTCATACTATGCTTTGTAATGCCGTTTGAACTGATATTTTAATCGACATTATGTTTTAAGTATGACTAATGAAAAGTTCTTGCTAAAATTTTTATTTACTGAATGACTGAAGTTTTATTCTTGGGAAATTTGGTAAGTCATTTATAAATGCAAAATAATGAGACAGTTTTTTATTTTTTAAAAACTAGTATGATAATAATAATAATAATCATGTTCATATTGTCTTGGCATCCTTTTTTTAGTATGCAAATAGCACATGCTAAGAATAGTTTTTTAGACATAACGTGTCAAAAAAATATTTAATATGCTGAATTTTTTTCTTTTATTATTTTACTGCTTCTAAGAAGTTATAAAAAAATAATTATTGTTCTTCAACCATGTTTATAAATTAGTTTAAATCTAAATTACTCCTTTTATACAGTATATATGACATTAATATTTTACTGTTTAATACAATTGTTGGATTGCAATTCACACACATTTAATTATTTTAATACACTTCTTAATTTTTCTTCTTTATGCACTGGGTTTCGTTCACTCACGATAAATACCATTATTACTCATTGCTTTATATGTTTACTTTTGTGTACAGACCTTTTTGTGTGTTTAATTTTCTATTTGCTTACATATTCATTCTTATGATTTTAAATTATGTTTTCGCTTTTGCTCACATTGTATTTTACATTTTTGTGTTCATTTTTCAGCCTCTTTGAGGTACACATACATCATTATTTTTTCTTTACTCTTTATTTTGATAATCATGACAGGCTTCAATTACATATCTTTTCACCCTCTTCCATTACTTAAGTCCATGGCAAGGCCTTTCCAAGGCACACACTTTTTTCATACACTGACACACTGCACTTTTGCATATTAAAGTCCATGGCACAACATACATATTCTTTCAGCTTTTTTTTTTTCTTACCTCACAATATACTGTTTCTATTTTTGTCATATTTTTCGCACATTTTCTTTCTTTGAACATGCTATTATTTAGAGTCACCATGTTGACTGATTTTTTTACACATTATTTGTTTTGAACACTTATTTTTTTAAGAGTACATTTATATTTTTATGTTTCACTCTATTTCTGGCCTTTTTAATACAAGTTTTACATGTTTATCATAGGTTGTACAGTTCACACTTTTTTACATTTTTTTAGATACACTGTTTTATTGTTTTCTTTCCTGCCATTGATATGCCTCTGTTTAATACATGCATTCTTTGGAAGAGTATAGTGGTATTCATTTGATTACCTTTTTTTTTTTTCCTTTTCACAATTACACTATATCACACATTGTTTGTTGTACTTCAAATAAAATTCATACTTGAATAGTCACTGATCTTTGAAGCTTGTGTTTGTCCACAATTACACTTTTTTTCACTTTACTTGCATTTTTCGTGTTGTTTTTTTTTTTTTTTTTGTTTGTTTACATTGCTTACACTTGCTGACTCTCAACCTTTTCACACACTTGATTTTTTTATCACACTTGTGTTTATGTCTTATATGTTACACACACAACATGTTCACACTGATGTTATGCTCATTTTGAGTTCATTGTGCTTATCCTTCCACATTTGTTACACACAAAATTTTTGAATATTTGTTACATTTTCACTATGATGTACTGTAGTACAGTTCTTTTTTTACACACTGTATTTGTCTTGTCTCTCTTTTGTTCACACACACAAACATAACATCATATTTTGAAATATCTCATTATTTTCTTTTTCTGCAATTTGATATATTTAAAACTCTTATGTGCCTTTTTGTAAATTACTACAATATTATTTTGTCAAATATTCACTGTGTTATAAAGTTACCACATTAATTGAAATATATTTTCAGAGTATTTACATTTATCTGATTACTTAGTTATATGCTTATTTGTAGTGATTTTTGTGAACTGTTGTTTCTTCATATATTTTAATAATAAAATGTTTATCTATTGATCAGATTAACACTTAAGAGATTTAATAAGTGAAATTTTAGGGTATATTGTATTGTTTTGTGATTGCATTTTAGTGTATTTTATTTGTACTTTTGTGTGTTATTCTTTTGCAATTTTTCTCACTTTTGAAAATTTTAATGTGTTAGTGACTCAACATTTTTCTTTTATTGAACTTCAAAAATTATCAATTTAATTGATTTTTTTTATACAGTATGACCACAATTGCCTTCAAATTCTTTTTAAGCTATAATTAAGATTATACTTACATAATTTCATAACAAATTTATTCCTACATTTTAATACTTTAAAATCAACTATTCTCATGTTTTTCTCACTAAAATCTTTCTTGTCTTCAAATAATTAGTAAAGTAATTAAGTTGACGTTCATATATTTCGTATGCATGTGTTGAATGCTTTTTTCCTTGTTTGTGTGGTACCCACAAGCTTGGAGGTATAATTGCTTTTGTGTACTGGCTGGCTGGTCCAGCAGTTTTCACTTGTGCATTTGGATTCCATGCTGTGTCTGTCAATATATCATTTCTTCAATAATGTTCTTAAAACTTAACACAATAAATGATGACTTCTAAAGTAAATAATTACACAGTCATAAAATAATAATTAATAATAAAATTAAATCATTCATTTAGTATTATCTCTAACTTGAAAATTTAAAATAAATATGTGAGTGTCCTATAACACTTAAACCTTTTACTGAGATCTTTTTTAATTGTACTTAGATTGATGTTCGTTGATGGTATTGTACAGATTGATATTCAATTTCCTTGTTTTTTTTTTTTTTTTCATTGTCATTTTGTGCAAGTATAATTTTTTCAATTGAATGTGCTTATTTTTCTTATGATATACAGATATGTATGTCAAGATACTGTTATGTCATGTACTATTTACAACATTATTACAATTCTGACGGTACAGAACTGTGTGAAAAATTACCATCAAACAAAAAAATTTTTTTAGTATCATATTATAATTTGAATGTATTGTTTTATTTTGTCAATTGAGTGAAGTATTTTTGATGCATAATTCTGACATTTGAAGGCCTTATTGATATATATATATATGCAAACCATTCAACAGCGCTGGTTTATAATTATAATTTTGAGTACTCACTGCAAGTTTAAGCAGTATATCTTTGATGTGCACATGAGCTTGAGATGCTCAATTAAAGAGAAAAGGGTGTGCTGAAATGCCCCTTACTTAAGAAAAAGGGTGTGCTGAAATGCCCCTTACTTAAGAAAAAGGGTGTGCTGAAATGCCCCTTATTTAAAAAAAAAAGGGATGAGCTAAAATGCCCCTTTGTATTGTGAGCTAAATGCTCCCTTTTTATTTTGTCGACATTTACTTTTGTATTGCTAGCAGTTATTATTTTTATTGTGTCATGACATTTTTTTTTCTTCTCTAAACATTTATTAGGTGGTGGTCATCAGTAATTTTGCAATTGTATAATTTTGTCTGAATATGTTTATGCTTTTCTTAATTGTTTAAGCCAGCCAAACAGAGCATTTAATTTAAAATTTTAAAGACATTAATTGTAACTAATAAAAAAAAATTTCTTCAAATTTTTTTTCCTGGTTGAGGGGAGTATATATGTGATGAAGATCACATATCTAATTTAAAAATCATTTAATTTGGTTTTCTTTAATGCAATCTATCCAAAATTCAAGAATTCTAAATCACTTCTGTTTTCATTTTCCTGTCATTTCGGCTTTTAAATCTGTATTTTCGCTTTTCCCGTATGCACTATTCTTTTCTTTTGTTCTTAATTGTTTCGTCTCTCCAGACCGGTGTGCTAAAAATAGATTATATTGCGTCCGCTTGCAAAATCAACGGCCTTTTTGAGTTTCTTCTTGGCATCCTGCTGGCGTATGTTATTTAGTTGTTCCCCTGCGACGACTTTAAAATTATTTGTTCGCGATTACGTCATTGTAATTTTATTGGATTAACTGTTAGGGTTGCTCTGGAATTGGCGCTATTAATATCAGCCAAGTGTTTGTTCTCGCCAATGTGTAATTCTGTGCTGGCGTAAGTTTTAAATCATTCCACCTTAATTTCACTGTCCATATAGGACGTATTTTTATTTTCGCTGAGCCACCACCGCCGTTATAATAATATTTCAATAGCATATGTTTAATAAAATAGTTTTTCTGTATTTAACGTCTTTTTATTTTATTGCAACATAAGTGCATTCGAACCTGGTTTATTCATGTCACAACGCAACTAGATAATTTAAAGCAGCCCAACCAAATACCTTTCTTTACAAATGGCATAGCTTAAATCTAAAAAAGAGTATGATGTAGAAATGAGACATTTTGAAAATTAGGAATTTTCACTGAAAACCGTCACGCTTTTCTTTTCTGATCGTTAAACAATGAATCGTTACACAATGATCGTTTCAGATCGTTACAACAATGGTCACAGGTCAGTACTTATACTAACTTTACGAATAAGTAATGAGTAACTTTACACGAAGAGTCAAATCATTTTGCTTATTTTTAGATTCCAAATCTCTGGAATCAATTCGAACTATACATGTAAGAAAAAGTTTCGTTCCCTACCGTGCGGAGAACGGGCACGCAGCTAGTATTGTTATAAATTTTGTAAATTATTTAATAACCTCAATTTGTATTTGTTCAATGAAGAATGGAGTCTTAACTGTACATTCTTAATTCGATGCATGTAATACTTAAGTTATAATGATTTGAGTAGAGTTTCAGTCTCTTTTCTTTTGTAAAAGAATACACATAAAATATACGTATCAATCAGGCCGCACGTTTGGGGAAAAAAAATTTCGTCCTCTATCAGCTGAAATCCATAGGCCTCAGCAAAAGAATAATATGTACTCTTCTGCAGTTGTCCGTGTCCGTTTCTCCTCTTCTGAGGTTGCTGCCTGTGGATTTGAGCAGATGAAGGATAAAAGTTTTTGCTCGAAAATTGCGTCTTGATTAATAAGTACCTGTGTTTCTGTGTTATTTTACAAAGTTTTAATTATTTCATCTTTTAAACAATATCCTATTTTAGGTAGGGGAAAGTACCCCAAAACGGGATAGCTTATCTATTCTTCGCTTTATTTCTTATTGTGTAAAAGGTACATTCCAAAGTTAGACGTCATTTAAAAGTATTCACCCTTTCAACTACTTAAAATACCTTTGTCACATTTGTTCAATAATATTTATGTGAAAAATACTAGTTTCACAAAGTCTTACACGATCCCGTTTTACCCTACCAAGTATGGGTTAAACGGGATAGGGATTTGTATGTTATTAAGTTTTTGCTGATTTTACTTTTGATTTAGTTTTTAGAACAAAAATAGGCTGTGTTTTTATAGAAAGAAACTTTTTAATTGTAAATTTGAAAAATTACATAACACAGAAATCGCATAAAAATGTGTCGTCTTCTTCTTCTGCTTTGGAACAGGCTTCCTGGGCCCATCCCTTGCAGCTCGAGCATTGTACCCAGGCTTCTCCAGATTTCGATTCAAGATACAGAGTGTTGCAACAAATACATGCTTCATCTTCTGAAGACGACGACGTCCAACCTTGGCTAACTGATGATTTTTTTTTTTTTTAGGTTTTCTTATGTTAGGTCCATTTTCTTCGATTTTTACAAATGATGATTGTGGTTTTTTTTCAGGTTCAGAGTAACATTTCTTAACTTTATCTGCATTTTTTAACTTTATCTGCATCTCCACTTGGTTTTCTTTTACGCCTCGTTTGTTTTGTCTTCGGAACATTCAAGAGACTTGTTTTGGCAGTCCTTTTTTTCAGCTTTTGAGTTCTTTCTTGTTCCTTTTTTTCACGCTCTTCTTCTTCCAACTCAAGTTTATATGGGCTTCCTGTTATAATTGCTGTTTTCCCTGTTCTCCTATCGTGTTTATTTTGAGGTCTTGGTCCAATCACTCGCGGTGGAGGTAGAATTTCTTTGGGTGATATAGAAAATGGAAACGAAGGACGATAGTATAGCCCGAGTCCTTTGTTTCCTATTGAAGTGGACGCTTGGATAACTCCTGCGTTTGTGCTAGTGTTATCGGTGCTCCCATCACTAGATTATTCATTCAATACTGTCTCAAGTGGTTGTGATGACTGCAAACTCTTAGATGCTATGACTGAACTTGAAGATCCTTCGGATCTGGCCTCGTTATGCTGCAGTTGTTGTAATTGATTATATATATTTTTATTCATTACTTATTTCAATTAAAATAACTTAAACACATTGCCAAAACATTAATGGAAATGGTCGGGTAAAACGGGACACATCAAAATTATATCCCGTTTTGGGCACCCAAAAGTGTCCCGTTTTGCCCGACCGTGATGCTTTTGACAACATAAATGGCTGACCCCTGAACCGTCACTCACTAGTAATATTTAAATACATGAAATTGTTGTTAAAATAGCTACGAACAAAACACAGTACTTACCGGAATTGTTCCGAAGGACGGAGAAGCACAAGGATAGTTGTTCTGCAGTCGAAAAATGTACAAAGTAAGTAAAAATCTCGCTTGAAAACTTTGAAAAAATATTTCTTTGCGAAACACGTGGCTAGCGTTGAGAGATCAACTGAGAATGCTGTCATGGCGATCGGGAACCAGTTTAGCCTGTCTCCCGCGAAATAGCACCACCAGTCAAGCTCCAAGGCTCAATATCCCGTTTTGCCCGCCTATCCCGTTTTGGGCAACTTTCCCCTACATTAAGCTGGTCCTCCCTCATTCGAATTTTATAAATATTTTTATTCCATCGTTTTGCATCGATTTGCAACCGAGTTTGACTTTCGCACCCTAAACCCAAAAAAGTTATAAGCAAAACAATTTGGGGGGACTAACTTAACATTAAGTTAGCCTCCCTCATGAACGCAAATTTAGAAACAAATTACAGTTTTCGATAGAGCTCATTTTGCACCCAAGTTTGATGGTTTGTACCCAAAATCCAAAAAAGTTATACGTCAAAAAATGTGTGGGGGGCCAGCTTAACCTTCTTTACCCCCCCCCCCATGAACACAAATTTAGAAACAAATTACACTTTTCGAAAGAGCTCGTTTTGCACCCAAGTTTGATGGTTTATACCCTAATCCAAAAAGTTATACGCAAAACAATGTGTGGAAAGCCAGCTTACCGTTAAGTTAGCCCAGCATGAACACAAATTTTGAAACAAATTACAGTTGTCGAAAGAGCTCGTTTTGCACCCAAGTTTAATGGTTTGCCCTTTTAAAACTTGAGAAGTTATTCTCAAAGCAATATATGCAGGTTTGGGGCAACTGAACATTAAGTTAGCCCTGCATGAACGCAAATTTAGAAACGAATTACAATTTCCGAAAGAGCTCATTTTGCACCGTTTTGCACCCTAAAACCCAACAAGTTGTCAGAAAAATATTCTTGAAGTGTTCATGACAATATGTCGAATGGGGTGTAATGCAGAGTAATGTAAAAGAAACTTCCTAAATTTGGTAAAGTATATGTACTATAATGTGCTTTCGGGGGTAAAATATACTTAATGAATTTTATATGAAATAATTTCTTATAAAAAAGTATTCGATTAAAGACATGATATTCGAAAGAGATCATTTTGCACCGTTTTGCACCCAAGTTTGATGATTTGCACCCTTAATTCCCAAACTTTATACGCAAAACAGTATGTGAGGGCCAACTTAACGTTAAGTTAGCCACCCTGGGCTCAATGCGGTTCCAAAAGGTTCGATGCGGCAACTGAAGACCATAACCAATCAAATTGAAATTTAACACTCTTTTTATTGAGTTAATTTGGCCAAAAAATAGCGCTAAGGGGAAACGAATTTCGAAAAGGGGTTTTTTCGGCACATCTTAATATCGAGCCTTTTATATGAGGAGGAATTCGTAAAAAAAAAAAATACTTATTATGAGTTTTCAGAAAAGTAAAACACAAAATACAATCCAATTACTTAAGGGTCATTTTGTTTTGATAACTCGACTTATAACACCCGAAAAGGTTAATATTAGTGGTAAGGCATGCTAACTGACATAGCAGAAACATTCTTCTTTCTTTCAAACTGGAAGAAAATACAGCGTTGCAAATGTTCCATTAGAACGATACTTCTGTTCTAAGAAGCTAAATGTTTTACTTATAAATGTTCATATGGAACGCGAATATCGAAGTTGCGAAATTATTTGACTCTTAAAAAAGGGTGGACACACAAGTTGAATTATTTATTTTTCAAAAATATATTTCTGCCGTGTACCCTTGTCTTTCAAAGCGTTAAAATTCACATCCCACTGGCCATACCTTTGCGAAATTTTGCTTCTTGTAAAGATTGCCCTTCTTTACTGACTGGATCAATTTTCGATAAACCAAAAGACATTTGATAAATTCCAATCGTCTACTGTCCACTTTTGTCCGAGAAGAAGCAATTACGGAAATGCATAAGCAAAATGTAACAGCGAGTGTTTATAGACAAAAGAAAGCTCAAGAAATAATGAATTCTGGAGACCCCGAACCAAGAAACGTACATCCAGCAATGTTGAGGGTTGGAAAGCATGATGCAGTTGAGTCTGGCAAAATTCTAGTCCCAATTGTACCAATTGTAGCTCTTTCTATTGGTACAATTGGGACTGACCCAATTGTAGCTTTTTCAATTTTAAAGACAACTGCTCCGTTCCACAATATTATTTTAGATATAGAGTTCGACAGGTTTTATGTACTTTACTGAAGTTCTTCTCAAATGCATGCTTACAAAGAATACTGTAAAGAGACTGTCCCTTCAGTAACATCAATTGACGCCACGGGATCTGTTCACCAGAAAATCAAAAGGCAAAGCGGAAAATCTCAAATTATATTTCTATAGAAATAACTGTTCTAGAAAAAGAAATCGCGGAACAGTTTACCGCATCAGATATGTTGTTTGAGAGGCATGATGCAAACAGTATTAATTACTGGCAGTGTGAATGGATAAGCAGCGGAGTCACAAAACAGGACATTGTAGTCTCGGACATGTCCCAAAGGCTTCCAAAAACGTTCATTACATGTGATGTTGCTCGTTTCTTGAAATTAACATCCCAATGGAAATCACTTCAAGGACAAATTAAAATAACAAAGCAATTTTTAAGAATGATGGCTCAAGCTGTAGAAGCTGACTCTATTTCTTTACTCGAGAAAATTTTAATCGCAGCCTATGTCACCATAAGCGAAACTGAAGGAAATAATGAGGAAGGCGATCCTGTTCCTAGTGAAAAAAGTAAACTTTTCCTAGAGAATTTAATTGGTGGATATGAAATAGAAGCAGATAGGATTATTACTCAAGAAATGCTGGAACAGACGGAAGAAAAAGCGATATCAAATGAGAATAACGGTATTGAATTTGAATCCGCCATAAAAGACGCCTATTTAATGAAAATTTGGTTAAGAGAAATAGTAAGGAAGTACAAGATAGCATATCCATAACAACTTGAGAGACAGGGGAAATCAGGTGAAAACTTGGGTGACTTAATTGTAAAAGAAAATTGAGCAATATTAAAATGCATTTTTGGAAGTGAATATTTATATAGTTATGTATTTGCTCTTCCTGTACATACTTTATAAATATTTATGATTAAAATTTATTTTTCAAGTGTAATGCTCGCCGACGAAGAATGCTCGTAGTAATCAAAATAGTACTAGAAAAATCACTGTACATGCATAAAATTGTAGCACCACAGAAGAATCGTCACTGTAGGCATACGTATATAAAATTTTCAAAGACTGTGTGTCATATATTGCTCATTCTCAGATATTCCTTTCCACGTGAATTCTTTCCCGTATTTTGAGGAGTATAAATTATTTTATGAGATTGCACAATCCACTGGGCCTTCTTATTTTGCTTCATAAATATATTTTACGTTACATAATTGTAAAAGAAAATAGTCCAATATTAAAATCTACTTTAGCATATGAATATGTATATATAGCATGATTCTGCTTTTTTTGTGCATACTTTGTATAAATTTTAATAATTAATTTTTTCTAGTTTAATATTTATCCTCGAAAGTATAGTTACAGTAGTTAAAAATTTTAGCGCAGATAAAGCATTTCAGAAGTCGTTCTATACTGTTTACACATATAACTTTCTATGTGAAATGTTTGCATTACTCTGAGATATGCAGATCAATTTGTGAGATTTATACAATAGAGCGTGCCTTTTGATTTTCCTTCATATTTAAGCGACATAATTGCAGTCAAATGACATGTATTGAAACCCGTCTTTGCAAGCGAATATGCTGCTGCAAATGATTTTTTAAACATTTTATAAATTATAATTTTTAAAATCTTTTCTGGTGCAATTGCTATCCTTAAACAATTGTTTAAATTTACGCTTCCAACAGCTGTGCATTATTCTTGTTTGTATTTCCTATATTATTACTTTACAAGATATGTGAGTTCTTCATGATAAATATTGAAATCAAGGGATTTCATTTTAAATGCCAATCATTTGAAATTTTAATGAAAATAAATTTATTCATTGGAATGGGTTTAAACATGCGATTTGTCATACTAAATTTATTCGTTTCATGACTGCTTCTATAAAGATTTTACATACAAATGGTTATTCTTTGGATATTTTATTGACATTATTTTTCTTTTAAGGGATACTTTTTTATAGTAAAGTATTTTATATAAAATTCATAAATCATATTTTCCCCCGAAAGTACATTATATTATATTGACTTTTCTAAATTTAGAAAGTTTCTTTTACATTACTTTGTTTTACACCCATTCATCATATTGTCATCTACTCCTCATGAATATTTTTACTGACAACTTGTTGGGCTTTGGGGTGCAAAAATGTGCCAAACGAACTCTTTCGAAAACTGTAATTGTTTATAAATTTGCATTCACAGGGGAGCTAACTTAACGTTAAGTTGACCCCACACACAATGCTTTGCGTATAAATTTTTGGGAATTTAGGGTGCAAACTACCATTCTTGGGTGCAGAATGGTGCAAAACGAGCTCTTTAGAAAACTGTAATTTGTTTCTAAATTTGCGTTCATGGGGGGGGGTAACTAAATGTTAAGTTAGCCCCCCACTTATCGGTTTGCGCATAACTTTCGGGGAGGGGATGGTGCAAACCATCATACTTGTGTGCATAATTAGAGTTTCGTTTGTCTTTCGAAAACTCTTAATTTGTTTCTAAATTTGCGTTCATGGGTTGCTAACTTAACGTTAAGTATCCCCCCACCTCCACCCACATATTGTTTTGAGTATAACTTTTCAAGTTTTAGGGTGCAAACCGAGCTCTTTCGGAAACTGTAATTTGTTTCTAAATTTGCGTTAATGGGGCTTAACTTTACGTTAATTCCCCCCTCCATATTGTTTTGCGTATAACTTTTCAATTTTTAGGGAATAAACAATCAAACTTGGGTGCTAAACGAGCTCTTTCAAAATCTGTAATTTGTTTCTAAATTTGAGTTCGTTCCCCCCCCCCCCGCCCCGATTGTTCTGTTTATAAATTTTTTTGGGTTTCGTGTGCAAAAAGTCGAACTTGGGTGCAAATCCGTGCAAAACGATGACATAAAAATATTTGTAAAATTCGAATGATTGGGGGGCCAACTTAATGTACCTTTTTCTTTTGAGTATTTTTTATATTAAAATGTGTTAAAAAGAAATTCAAAAATATGATATGATACGCTGTATAGAGAAAGAAGATTTGTAGACAAGATTCCCCTACATAAATAAAAATCTGAAATTTATTTAAAATACTATTGCATAAAATTGTCTATTAATGTTATAAAAATAGCGGTAATTCAGAATATTACTCCGGAAACATTGTTTAAGCTATATATATAGATTATTCGCATATCCGCAGTAATCATTTAGTACATTGTTTAGCCTTGACTTAATTTTTCTCATTCAGTTTACTTGCTCATTTATTTTGTTTATAAAAAGTCTTCCCCAAATAGTTATTATTAAAATTGTATCTACAAATTTATTTACAAAATGCACATTACCAGCATAAATGAGCATTATGCAAAGTTCTTCACTGATTTTAATAAGAAATTTAGGAATCTTTATTTCACTAATTTAAACATGGCACGAAAAAAATTACTTGTTAAGCTATAAGATAAAAAAAAGATTCATTCTTTTTTCTTTTTTAAGTTTATAGCAATTATCCCAAAATGAAATGGCTCTACTAAAAGATTCTTATTTTATATTTAAGATTCAGAATATAGTAAGCTTTTCATTTCACGTAATAATTAAACAACAATTAATATCAATTGAAAGTCAGTGGAAAAAAAATCCCTTCTGTATTAATAACAATAATTAACAATGCACTTTTATAAAAACATGTTCTATAAAAGAAGGATATGTTTTGTTTTCTTGATCAGAAAATTATTTCTATTTACTATAATAAACTAAACAGAGCCGGAGGAAAAATCTTTTCTATTCATTAGAAATTATTAGAAATTAAAAGAACGCTGAAAGTTAAACACAAATAAAAAATTGAGAAAATGAGAGTAAATATCTATTTAAATAGGGAACCTCAAACACCATTAAATCTTCATGTTCTAATCTTATGTATTAACAATGTGTTATTTATAATTTTGTAAAAGAAAAAAATATATATAATAAAATATCATATTTTTACTTTAGACAACTATTATTATGTTAACATTAAAAAAAAAAAAATTATAAAAGACGTAGCAGAACATTATCTCCTGCAGGAACATTTGCATTTTGCATCTTTTATTAATGCTGCAGTCTGGTAGAAAAAAAAATTTGCTTTTCATTTTGTTATACAAATTTAAAGAAACTAGTAATAGCACCAGGGTCTCGAAAAAATTCAAGATGATTCATCATAAACTGCATTACATACTGTAATAAGCCAGAAAACTGCCCTTTTTGTGAAACTTTCAGACATATTTCTTAAAAATGGAACTGCTCTGCAAAAGCTTTTCTGATAGTGACACGTTTTGAAAAATTTTCGTTTATTAAGAATTTTTTTCTAAAAGTTTTTTAACACAGGCTTATCGACACAGGTTTATCGTTTATTTCCGTATGTAATAAAACTTGTAACGAGACAGTCTAAAAATTTTAAATGCCTGACGTAATTAGTTTATTTGTAATTATGCACCAAAATCGCATGACGTTTTTCGTACTATACTGTTAAAACAGCAATAGTTCTAACTTATATCGAAACCCTATTTTTTACATTAAAAATTATAATAAAAATTAATGCACAGAATTCAATTAAATACTATGGTGTTCTGAAATAAGTTTTGCTTTTTAGTCTCAAAAATTTATATAGATAAATATTATGCTTTTTTATGAATTAGCCCATTAAGTTCCGGTTTATGAAACGCATGAACGAAATGTGATCTAACGCATTCCTCTAAGTTTATTTTATTTCTCAAATATAAATGAATTTAAATTTCTGAAAAGTATAAATTTATTTAGAAATTATGATGAGGTCTCAAGATGGAAAATTTAGCGCTTAGTGGGGGTAAAATTTTTTCTTCCCTCTTTTGACAATGACGGAGCACATCAATTAATATTACACAAAGAAAATATAAAATAATAACTGAGTGAATAACATGCACTTTTTACAATTTCGAAAAAAGTTTAGCCATATTATACAGATTTATTATTGCTTATAAACGATATAGGAAATAAAACTTTAACGGCAGAAAAATGTAGAAAATTAAATTTATTTACCTGTTGTAAGCAGCATTATTTTTTAATTAAATCAGTGGTACATATTATTATGAAAAACAAATCTGAGCAAATTTTCGTGCGCCATCACTTTACTTTTTTTTTACACTTCACACTTTTTTACATTTTTTTTTTTCACTTTATATTTTTTTTTTCACTCTTGACAGAATTTCTCACATAAATTTTCCTGGAGAAAGCACTGGTAGCCACTAAACAAAATTATCCCCAAATATCTTTGTATGCCCTTCTGAGACACCGAAAATGTATTATTATTCTTTTGTGGAGCACATTTTAGAACAAGTTTTTTCAAACTTTTTTATGACGCAACATTTTCAGAGCCTTTTAATTTTGACAAGCACCTCATACAGTTTCACGGTGCACTTTGTGTAACTCCGAGTATAAGGTATCGGATGCAAAAGCAGAGATCTATTTTTTCGGAGAGCACTTCTACCTCTGCACGGAGCATCTAATGCTTCACGGAGCAGAGTTTGAAAAACTTAAATTATTTTGATTTTGAATTATGCTTGTTTTATTCCAAGCATAGTTCAAAATCAAAATGCATCTGTAAAAGTTGAAATGGAGAATCCGTTGATAATTCAGGCCGAATCTCTTCAAGAATTTACTTGTTTTAATTTCAACAGGCATCATAGATTTTCCGAGCAACTTTTCCTCAAATATATATTTTCCTTTAGATTTATTTTCCGTCTGCTTGACTTCATTCATAATTTCTTCAGCATCTGAATTATCAGCAATGGGTCTTTTTTATAGAAGCTTTTTAATGAAATTATATTTTGCCGTTATATCATTGTGTCACGCTTAAAAACAAGGTGTCTCCACTTTATAGAAGTTAGAAGTATTGCAATCGTAAAATCTCCTTTCATGATGTGGTTAGGGTACCTGGCTCTCTCCCAGGAGATCCGGGTTAAATTTCAGGCGAAGGAAGAGGATTTCATGGTTATAATTATACGATAATTATAAGGAAAAAAACTTTATTTAGAGTTAAAATGAAACTTGTATTTTATTTACAACTAAAAAGTAAAAAAAAAGTAAAAATACAACTTTTAAGATTAGAAACTTTTATTTTGGAGCCCTAAAAGGCATAAAATAAAAGTTATTCTTGCAAAGATATTCTATAAATAAATGAAAGTATTAAAAAAAAAAACTTTTGAAAACAATATACATATTTCACTTTGCAAGACATGAAAAGTTTTTAAATATTCAAATAATTAAATATTTTAAAAAGCATTCGAGACCAATGTTCCGCTTCAGCTGTATTTGCTTGTACGACAGTGATTTCGTCATTAATGTCTGTATGGCAAAGGTCTCGAAAGCTTTAAAAATATTTTGAATATTTAAAAATTTTAATCTCTTGCAAAAGTGAAATAACTGTATTTTTCTCACGTTTTCTTAGTTTTGAAACTTTCATTCATTTATAGCATATCTTTGCAAAATAAATGTTTATTTTATGCCTTGCTGCGCTCCTTAATAAAAAGCTTCTACTTTTACAAATTGTATTTTTACTTAATTCTTTTATCTGATGTTTCTTCGTTTTCAATAAATTTATAATTATTTCATTTACAAATGAGAATGTGAATGATAATAAATATAAATATAATGTCTTATTACTTCACTAACTTACGGAGAAATTATTTAATCAACATTTATGTGGTGTTCAGTAATTTTTCGTATAAATTGATATAAGAATAAATTTGTAGCGTACTTTAAACTTACAAACTTACTACATTCTACACCGCGCGTCGTCATAGGACAGTACTGCACATGCACCCGTATAAAGTTTACGGTATCTGAACTACTAACAAAAAGAAAGTTTTTGCATAACGTTTTTGCTCCCCAAACATTTATCAGATTATATTCTTCTTTTCTTTCAGTATTGCCAACTAGTGGCAAAAAAATTAATTTTTTATGCGGTTTTTTTTCCGTGAAAATTTCCCCATAATTGCATCGCATTACCTTTAGAAATTATCCTATAAAATGTTAAGCAACATGAATTTGTAGAATTAATGAAATCCTCAGAAAATATTTACAAACAAATTAAAGCATAATTTTTTATTTTAAGCAAATAAAAAATTAAAATACAAATTTCTTATTTGTTTATTTTTTTACGTATTTTTTATTTTTGGATTTTTTGTATATTTGGACAGTTTAGTTAAATATTTTAGTTGAATTTTTCACTAAATTAGTTTTTAAAATAATTAAAATCCCCATAAACTATTTTTTTCAAATGCAGTACGAACCACTAGCTTGGAGCATTTGTTTGAGCAGTAATTAGAACTAGAACCTACAAAATATTTATAAATAAGTTAAACCCACTGCGAACACTACTTCACAAACCTGAATTTTTAATTCGTCTACAATATTTTTTTTAAATCAAGGTTTGTTTACAAACTTGTAATTTTAATAAAATAATTATGAAAACCTGGATTTTTAATTCGTCTATAATTGTTTTTAGTTTTTGTGTCTAGTGGTTCTTACTGCATAAAAATAAAAAATAATTATTGTATGAGGATTTTAATTTTTTTAAACTAATTCAGTTAAAAATTTAACCGTATGTTTCTAAAGTTATTTAAATAATCAAAAGAAAAAACATACATCTAAATTATTATTTTTTATTTAAATTAAAAATTTTGCTTTAATTTATTTATAACTATCTTCTGGGGATTTCATTATTCTATAAATTCATTTTGTTTAAAATTTTAAACGAAATTTTCTTAAACCAATGCAAAACGGAAAAAAAAATCCTTTGGAAAACAATTTATTTTCCCGACACTAGAGGCGATACCAAATGAACGTCGCAAGAATTTAAAGATCGACGAATCTTCAAGATTTCGAGCTATAAACTCCTATAACACTAATAAGTTAACTTATATAGTAAATGTCGTCCTTTTGTCGGCTATATTTATAAATATTTTATTAAGAATGTTAAATCACACTTCTTTGGCGGCCATCTTGTTTGAATAGCGTTTAGCGCTAGCGGCATACGCTAACCTTGGAGAAATAGCGGGTTACGTTAACGTTACACTACGGCCCGGTATACGTGAGTGTGCGCAGTAAGGTCGAAAACCAGTTTAAGGGATAGCGGTACCGTTAGCGGAGGAAGGAAAATACGCTATGCAAAAACTCCCTATTTTCTTGAAGAGAACGGATGAATAGAAGTTCATGTAAGACGCATTACACACAACGCATTATAGCGAATCCAAGAACTGCACTATGCTTGAAATCAGTCAATTTCATATGTGTTAAAGAACTTTCCATGACAAGTCAAATAGCATCGGAACAGTCACTCGAAGCACATTTAAACAGTTTAAATGTGTTATTTAGAAAATCAAAATACAGTACGTCATATTTTTCTGATAAATTTAAAAATACAATCCCTTACAGAAATCGAAATCTCCATTTCATTCATATTACTATCTGAAAAAGTTCCTATCAATATAAAAATAATTAATTTGGTATTTTGCGAGAAAATTTTTTTGCAAAATTGTTTTCGAAACTATGAAATTAATTAAATTAGATCATACGATATTTTTTACATTGCTGTACGTTTATTTGGTTTAGTTAGAAAATCTAAGCTGAATACATAAATTAAAATTAAATCAACAAAGTTTATTACAAAATGCACACTATCTTTCACCTTTTCATTAAATTAAGTAAATATACGCTAAGCTGATTAATTAAATAGAAAAAAAATTAGGAATCGTTATTCCACTAATTTAAACGCTGCAAGAAAGAAAATTAAGTCTTCTGCTATAAGATACAGAAAGCTGCAATTTTTTAAATTTCTAATTATTATCCCAGAATAAAATGGCACTACGAAAAGTTTCTTAATATATATTATTTCAGACTCAAAATATAACAAGATTCTTAAAATTTCAGGACATTATTTCCCAGATTAATTAAACAGTTATTAATTTCAAACGAAAGTCAGTGAAAAAATTTTCTTCTCAATAAATAATAAGTATTAACAATGTAGTTAAAACATTTCTTTGTGTAAGAGGAGGATTTGAACCGTTTTCTTCTATTTCTTGTGCTAAGAAAATCGCCTTATACTATATTAAAAGAGCCCGAAGAAAAAATCTTTTGTTTTTATGCATTAAAAACTAAAGCAACGCTAAACAGAAAAAAAAATGTGGGAATATCAGAATAAGTATTTATTCAAATAAGAAAAGTCTAAATTAATATTATTATCTCCATGTGCTATTTATAATTTTTAAGAAAAGAATATATTTATAAAATATCATTTGCTAACTTTAGAGAAGTAAAATAATATTAAAAAATAAATCATTAAAAAAAAGAGTAACTAGCCATTAATTCCTAAATAAACGTTTACATCGTACATCTTTTATAATAAGTATAATAGGATTATTAATCTACACAGGAATCCTATAATTTTCCTTAAGAATTATAATAAAAATTTATGTGGTATATTGAATAAATACTAAAGTATGCGAGTTTTCTCTTATTTTCATTAATTTAAAAATGTAATGGGATGTAAAAATAGGTTTCGGTGATGAATTGAGGTAAAAAAACGAAATAAAAGAAATTAAACTAATTTCAGAAATTCTAATATCCATGCTATAAGTTCACTATACTGACCTAAAATGTCAAAAATTAAAGAAATCTAAAGTTTAAATATTATAAATAACGCAAAGTAAAATATTTTTTTTTCTAATACCTAAAAGTTAAATAAGTTTATTATTATTATTATTATTATTATTATTAGTAGTAGTAGTAGTAGTAGTAGTAGTAGTAGTAGTAGTAGTAGTATTAATCTCTCTACAAAATTTTAAGATTATCAGAAAATAACTTGACGGTCCACTACGTCAAAAAACGAAGTGAAAATCAATTTATTGTTTATGTGAAATTTACTTTAAATTTCCACTTGCGAGCAACTGTAGTTAAAATGAAATGTTAATAGTTGAAACAATGCTTGTAAAAAAAGCAAATAAAGAGAGAATACTTTAGTATCAATTTATTATAAAAAGGCTTTTTGTTTATCTTAAATTATAGAGTACTACAAGTTAAAATATCTCAATCTGTTGAAGCTGAGAACTAATTTGTGGCTCTATTCGGCTTGAAATAAAGTCATCTCTTGAATTTTCTGCAGCTGCTTCTTCTATAAATATCTGAAATCACATCTCTGTTGCTTGAGTGTGGCATGGTATTTTGAAATGCCAAAAAACGTTCCTCTAATTCCATTATTAGAAGCTCTTTCAGTTCATCATTTGTATTTCCTGAATTAACTGGTGGTAACTTTAATATGAGAGAAGTGTTATTCAGTCAGGTCGTCAATGTTCCGCGCCTTACAATTCATTTTTGAGGCATCAAAATTCCTTTTGTTCAGGCATTCCTGTAGTTTTTAGACTTCAGAAAAATTCAAGCAAATGTCAAATCCCGATTCATTTTTTCCCCTCTGAAACTTAAAATATTCTTTAAACCAAGAATATTTTAAGGATGGGAGAAGAACTGTTTCTGCTGAATAGCATATTTATTACAAGAACATTTTCACTATAGTATCATAGAGAATAAAGGGATAGCTCTATCCTTCAATGATGAAGATGCTTTATTATAAACCACGTTGGGGTGTAGACTTTTCCAATATGTGACGCTGATGTTATGAAATTCGATAAATGATTTTGGTAATTAAGTTACAATTGCGTTTGTGAGCTTTCTTGAGTGCAATAACTTTCCTGTATGTCTCCCAATGCCAGGGTAATTATGAGAACAACGAACGTTGTAACTGTTTGACTTATTTCGAGGAAAAATTTCTGATAATTTCTAAAAATTTAGAAGCCCAAAGTATATCTCATTCGATAGAAATGAGCTCAACAACGTGTACTTGTTCACAATTTATAATTTTTTTCCCAATCGCACCAGAAAAACCTAGTGGTTCAACACTAAGCTCAACTGTATATTCTGTGAGGTGCTTGTGCAGTACCGCATCCCGTTGAACAAGTAAAATAGTTATTGCAGTAGCTTCCGAACTTCTCTTTGATAACACTGCATTTAAATCCATTGTTGACAACTGTGCTATCACAGACAGATAGCTAGAAATACTATTTTGTTAAGAATTTTCATAGTAAGGTGATCCATAATGGCGTATTTAATATCTGCTGTAGGATTACTCGCAGACCCAAGCTCTTTTCTTCAGGCTGCATCTCTAGCGATGCATTCTCTTTCGTATCTGTTTCTTGATGATATAAGTTACATATTTTTTAAGAAAGGGTAGATATTTTTCTACGATCAAAATATAAAACCCATGAATTACTTACGTTTTATTCATTATTCACGTGAAGATATGCGCATCTAAATTTGCTTGTATCTACAATATTCGCGATTTTATTTTCGGATATTATAACTACAGTATTCAATAGCTGAAACACAATCATTGCAGCTGATTTGTCAAACATCCCATTCCGATCTCAGATCTTGAATCATGATTTCAAGGTAACCCATGTTTGCAAATTACTTGGTTTTTCCTAGTAAACAAAATCGGATTAAGTGTTTCTAAAAATTATCGATACTAAGTTCTTCTTCGTCAAATATTTTCTCCGAATGCTCATAAGCGTTTTCTTTTTAGACAACTCACCTCAAATATTTTCGATGCTTTTAACTTTAGCACAAACGTTTCTTTGAAATTGGACCAATCAGACTCTTTCAACAATAAATTTCCGCAAGAGTCAATGGTCGGTGCGATGAGAGGCAGACGAGAGATCAGATTTTTCAAAAATAGTTAGCAACGTCCATTTTATCAATACGTTGAACTATGGATTATATAAAACATCCTTCATCCTGCATATTGCTCGCTTCCACGCCGTGGTGTCTTTTCTCGAGGGTCTTCCCGACCCCCCTTTGATGTTTTGTGCCCTCTATACTGTTGACTGATTTTTAGATTTAACTCCGTGGCTATGTTTTTTTGCAATTCATGCAAAACTTTCTGATTCCACGATACCATGGATATTCAGGAATAGAAAGCCGTTCAGCTGAACGAAGTTAGAAACCGCAGATTACACGAAAAGCAACAAATACAAAATGTATTAATCGAATGGAGGTTTACTGATTTAGTCGAAAATTTCTGAAGTAAGTCTAATTATTTTACCTATTCTTATTAAAATTTACATTTTTTGTTTTTAATTTTTCTTGTAATTTAATTTGTTTTGAAAGATTTAAAAATAAATCTTTCATTAATTCTTAATATTTCACTTATTATTTAAGCCATTGGTCCACAACCCCCGGCCCACGGACCGGTGCCGGTCCTCAGATCATATTGTACCGGGCTGCCAAGGAACATTAAATGCATTGGATTTTATTTACTTTGGTGTATTTCTCTCGGGTTTTTGTCACTTTGCCGTGTTTGTGTTGATTTATACCTTTGCAACAGAAGAAATATTGTAATTCTTTTAACATTTCTCTCTTTTTTTTGCTGTTTATTAAAGATTTCAAGAACATGAATTAAAATTGCAGTCATAAAATAGAGAATAAATGTTCTTACCTTAAAACTATTCCAGACAACTCTGCCGGTTGAAATGCTGCATCACATTATATTCTTTCTTTCTTTTTTTCGTTTCTTTGTGTGTAACTATATTTTATTTTGGAGGCATGTTTAAATATAATTAAATTAAAGTTATTAAATCAAGCCAGTCTAAATTAGAAACATTGAACGCCCTCGCCCTCCCACCCTCAGCGGGAGCTGTAAAATTATCAAACGTTGACCGGTTCGTGGCGATAAAAAGGTTGGAGTGCACAGATTTAAGCTACCCATCACTATATTATAGCTGCCAACCGTTCCGATTTTATCAAATAAATTTCTACCGCTATTTATGAACAATTCTATTTTAAGTTAAAAATATGGACTTGATTTAAGATGCAACCGCCACCGAAAAGTAGTGGTGGTCAAGGGACGAAAGGGAGATGTGAAGTGATGCCTGAAGTATGAAAGATTTAAAGTAATACATTTTAAAACAATAACTCTTAAAAAATACTGGTGTTGGAATGTAAAATTGACAAAAATTTTGTATAGTAACACACCCATATAATAGCACATTTAAAGTGAAATCCAAATCTACTAAATTTAGAACTCTACTAAATTTAGATCTTTTTAAATAAAATATATTGGAACTCTTAATGCCCATATTTTTATGGTAAGAGTATAAAATAATCAGCTGTTAATTTATAATGAGTTTTAGCAAAATTTAGTAGCTTTGTTTTCTTGTTTAAAATTTATAAAGACTTAAAAACAAAGTTCTGCAACTAAATCTTTTGACCTTTCTAAGTGAAGAAATTAATTTATGTATATATATTTCATTTTTTAAAAAAAGGTGCAGAGGGCTTGAATTGAAAACAAACTATTTTTAAAATAGAATGATTAGTTGCTTTAGATTTTTTTACAACGATCTAGAGAAGGAAATCATATGAAACATCCATAAATGGTAGTTATCCACAGTGTGTTATAATACAGTTTTCATCAATTTTACATTCTAACACCAGTATTTATTAAGAGTTCTTGTTATTAAACTTATTAATTTATCTTATCCGCATTTTCGGAAAGGTAGGCAACGAAAATGGCACCACCTATCGTTTAACCTCTCTCATTGCATTATTCCAAAGATGGCAGGCAAGAAGGCGGTGGTAACACAAAAAATTCAGATGCCCTTAGGACAGCCAAGAAAAAACTATTCCCATTTGTGACGAAGTTCACATATTTTTCGCGTCTTAAAATAATGTTCCTATGTTTCGTCTTTCTAAATCAAAATTTCGTATTCCGTATTAATCTCTCTCCACTTTGTTTTTCGGCTCGATAAAATGCTCTTTCCTTTTGCGCGACGCTATGTCTGGGATTTTTCGGGGTTTCCCTTCTAAATTAATTTCGCTTTAGCATATGCTGTGTAAATTCTTGGTGCCTCCCGGTCGCCCACTTCGCTTTTCTCACGGGGTTGTAGCCTTAAGTATTGGCATTAGCCAAATTCTGGCACTTCTGTCTTGGCGTTAATCATTTAATCCGTTTGTTTCAAATTTTTATATTGTTTACGCCTACCGGACGGTGGTTGTCACGTGGGGCAGTGGCTTATGAGTGCTCATATTTTACTCGCCAACCTGTAGAGAGCTGGCAGTTTTGTAGGAAGATTTTAGTAACACTTCTCGATTGCTCTCCGTCAGAGGATGTTATGCTCGTTTTTTTATGGAACTCCGGCATGCCGTGTGGCCGGAACAATTAGATATATTCCTGGTGTTATTTTATGAAGCAATGTACCGTACGTAATTGAAGTTGCTTACGTCAAGAATGTTTTTGCTGTTACCTTCAATAAACGTAGCTTTTCTGAATTTTAGTCGTCTTCCTGTTTTCAAAGTCCTCAGAGTACTTCATGGATATATTAATTACACTATACGTCACGTAAACGGCCGAGAGGATGTTTCTCTTAATCCACCTCCGACAACTCCCTCATATAAACTTGGTGCTTCATGACCAGCTCGTTTTCACGAGTAATTGTTCCCGGCACATCACCGGCTGTCGGAGTTTCCTTTTGCCAGGGTAAGAATGTGAAAAAAAAAAAACTGTTCTTAAGAAATGTTCTGCGGACTCTCCCGTCTCCATGTCATCGGAATTTTGATGTCTCCCTGCGGTGATTCAGTAACTGCTCCTTGTGCTGTGAACTTTCTCGGATTTTTCTGAGGGATGAGAGGATTTTTGATTACCCAGCGTTGTGCGAAAAAAAAGAATTTGCTGATACCTGTGCCTTCTAGCCAGCGGTGTGTATGACGCTCCCGAAATCGAAAGTCATAGACTTGTATGGTTCTTCGTATCTACATTTTCCGTAGTGACCGTTCCGGTGTTACGATGCTCTTCTGGTTTCATGATCGCGCTTCTGGTTTCGCCGCCCTGTGTTTTTCCGCTACTAGTGTTTGTTGTTCCCGAAGTCCTATGTTTCCTGTTTTCGCCGATACTTCTGAGTACACTCTAGCGGAAACCGAAAGACGTGTGTGGTGTTCAGAATTATGTGTGTTTTTATAATGGATTCGGAACTTTTATATGTGTCACAGGGATAAATATTTTGATTTTCACTCATTAGAAGATAATTTTCGCGTTTTGTGATGTTTTTATGTCATTTTTGTAGGTAAGTCATTTATTTTTACTATTGTAGAATGTCTAAAATTTCTGATTTTTCTGTTAATATTCCATCATTTGATGGTAATGCCGTAGAATTAAAACATTTCTTTGGTATATTGGAAGACTTAGCATCTTTGAATAAATGGTTAGAGGAAAAAACTATTTTGTATTTCAAGACTAAACTAATTGGTCCAGCATTACAGTTTTTTTATTGAAAATGAGGTTGTAAATAAAGCGAAAGATTTTGATGTAATTAGATTAGAATTTGAAAAATATTTTTGTAGTAATGAAATTCTAGCTCCAGTAACCGAGCTTAATAATTTGAAATTTGAAGATTTCAACTCAGTAACTGCTTTTGTTCATCGATTAAATGTTTTGGTTTCTAAGGTATATAAAATAAAAGATTCTCAAGCTCTTGATGATATTAAATATGTTAAATTGATGTCGGCTTTGCCATCTAACATTAGAGTTAAAATTTTGGAGGATAACATAACTGACTATTCTAAAGCTGTTGTGCGTGCCCAGCAATTACAAAATATTACACAATCTGAATCACTTGTTTTGGTTAATCAACAAAAAGCCCCAGTGTTTGCTATTTCTGAAAAAATTGAGGAATTAGCTTCAAAAATTAATGATTTAACTTTTAAAAATTCTACTTCTGGTTCTGCTGACACCAATCGTAATGCTTCTGCTTCTGAGAACGGAATTTTTTCAGACAACGTAGACCTCATAATACACAGTTTAAAAACAGAAATACAGTTTTTCAAAATTATGACAGAAATAGAGGTCAAAGTAGTATTATCTGCCAATTGTGCTCCGGCAGACATCATTCTGCACGCCAGTGTAGAAAATTTAAAGTTTTGCACAATACTCCACAAAATAATAATTTTGGTCGTCGACCCATCTTCCGAAATTCAAGAAGAAATTTTTCTAATGACTGTAATTTAAACTAATTTCGAGGTGTGATTTGACTGGTGGGAACATATCTCGTTCTTTCATACATACACCAGATAATTTCCCAATTTTGTCTAAAAATTTACCAAAAGTGTCTAATGAGCGTAGAGTTCGTTCTTGTTCGACTCAGACTATTGTACCTGTTACCATTGCTGAATCTAAATATGTACAGACTGATAATTTTTTTGAAGATGAAAAACGAAATGAATATTATATTGCAAATGTGAACAATGATTGTAATTTATTACCAATAATTGAAGTGATGGTGAATAAACAAAAACTTAAATTCTTGATTGATACTGGTAGTTCTATTTCTTTGCTTACAATGGATGTTTTTAATGAAATTAAATCTAAAATCAATTACAAACACCTGGCTTCTTCAGTCACTATATCTACAATTAATTCTAAAATAATTTCTCTGCTTGTATTAAATTAACCTTTAAAACACTGCTTCTATATTGTTGACATTCCAGTTAATGAACATTTTGATGATATTTTGGGTTTTCCTTTTTTAAGAGAAAACAATATTTCAATTGATATGAAAAATTCTTGTATTTATATGGTTAATGATTTCAAGGTATATTTTCTAAATAATAAAGACTCTAGCAATATGCATGTGTGTGCAACTGATAATAATGAAAAAGGTCCTAATTCAATTAAAGTAAATGACAATTCTGTTTATCTATGTCAAAAGGTCATTTTAGAGCCAGATGAGCATATTTATTCTGAGGTTTGTTGTGATAATAAGTCTAGCACGGAATATTTTCTTTTTTCACCAAATGATGCTGAAAATTACATTTCTTATGAGGCTTGTTATTTAAATGAAGACTTTAATCAAAACAAAAATGGTAACAAGTGCTCTCAAAAATTTTCTATATTTATTCATAATGTATCTGAACAGAAAATTCATTTAAATAAGAATACCAAGATTGGTAATATTTATGATATTGATGAAGTTAAAGAAAGAGACCTAACCGATGATTCTGAGAATTTTCAAATGTGTAATTTAATACAGCCTTCATCAGAAGTGCTTAATAAAAGAAAACAGCAATTAACTTCATCTGATTTTGACTTAGCACATTTAGAATGTAATGAACAAAGTGAATTAACTAATTAATTACTAAGCAATTTTGCTGCTTTTTCAAAAGATATGTCTGCTTTAGGACACACTGACAGAGTTATTCCTGTGTTGAACTTTACTAATGATTTTCCAATAAAAACATTGCCATTTCCAATTCCTCATGCACTTCAAAGTGAAGCTAAAGAGCAAATAGACCAATTACTGAATGCAGGTATAATTGAACGTAACTGTTCTGAATGGGCATGTCCTGTAATTTTAGTAAAGAAAAAGCCTGACTCTTCTGGCAAACAAAAGTATAGGTTAGCCCTTGATTTGCGTATGTTAAATTCTGTCATACAAGGTTCATCATAGCCTTTACCTAAAATTCAGACAATTATTGCTAATCTATCAACATATAAATTTTTCACCAGTTTAGATTTACAACAGGCTTATCATTAAATAGATTTATCAAAAGATTTACAAGATAAATTAACTTTCACTTCTCAGTTTGGCTCATTTAAATTTAAAAGAATGGTTTTTGGTTTGAAATCCGCTGCCTCAACTTTTCAAGCTCTTATGGATCTTTTACTGGACGAGGTTAACTCAGATGGAATTTTCGCATATCAGGATGATCTTATTATAGGATCACATTCTTTTGAAGACACTGTACATAAACTTGAAAAAGTTTTAAAAGTTTTATGTAAATATAATTTGACACTTGCTCCTACAAAATGTTCTTTTCATAAAACATCAACAAACTATTTGGGTTTTCATATTGAAAATCATTTTATCAAGCCTATTCAATGTAACATTGCAAAAGTTGTTTCTTTTCCAACTCCTACAACAAAAAAACAATTAAAACGCTTTATTGGTTTGGCAACTTTTTACAAACACTTAATTACTGCATTTTCTGAGTTATCTCAACCTTTGATTCAATTAACTACTCCTAAAGCTAAATTTGTTTGGATTTCTACACATGAACAAAATTTTCAAAAGATGCAACAAATATTTTTCTCTGAACTTATGGTAAGACTTCCTGACTGGAATAAGACTTTTTATTTAAATACTGATGCTTCCAACATTTCATAATCCTTTACAAATGTATGATAATAAACTACTTCCAGTTGCTTATTTTTCCAAATCGTTAAATAAAGCTGAGCAAAAGTATCCTGCTCTTAAGTTGGAACTAATGGCTATATATAAATCTGTTAATGCCTTTAAATATTATTTGTATAATAGACATTTTATAATTCTTTCTAATAGTGCTCCTTTGAAAAAATGTAAAAAGACTACCAACCCAGCTGACATAATCACAAGGTGGTTACTTGAGTTGTCAGAATATTCATTTAGTTTTCAGCACATTGCTGGATCTAAAAATGTACTTGCTGACTATTTATCTAAGGACAACTTTGAAAATAATACGGAAACGCTTGACAGTAATCCTCAGTTAATTTATGATAAAGGTGTTATACCAATTGTAGATAATGTTCCTAAAAATAATGAATATGCGAACTTTTTAGTTACAAAAAACTCAAATAGTACTGATCCACTGTTGGAAATTTCAAATGAAACTTTTTTCACAGAGCAAAATGCTGATCCTGAGTTGTGTGTCATTTATAATGAAATTTTAAGTAAGGGTTCCTCTGCAACTCATCCTTCCTTTTTTATTCATCCAGAAACTATGTTATTGATGTGTGAAAAGAATAATGTTCATAATCAAACTTATCATCATGTAATTGTTGTTCCACATTCGTTAAAAGCAATAGCTTTAACAATTTCTCATCTGTCACATTATGGTTTAAAAAAGACTTACGAATTTCTAACAAGAAAGTATTTTTGGAAAGGTATTTATACTGATACTGTCAATTTTGTTGCCTCTTGTACTGTATGTTTACAGGTGAAACATCATCCTACTCGACCTGCTCCTTTACAACAAACATACACACCTACATATCCAGGACATACTATTGCTATTGACCTTGTTGGTCCCTTCAGTAATGGTCGTACTGTTCTAACAATCACTGATCATTTCTCTCGCCATATGGAGCTTGTGCCTCTTACTTCTACGTCTGCTAATGTAATAGTCGAGGCTCTTTTTAAATATTTTACAACTTTCGGTCGTCCTGCAGTGATTTTGTCAGATTTAGGGCCACAGTTTGTTGCCTCAATTTATAATCATTTTCATGACAAACTTGGTATAAAAATTAATCATTCTTCGGCTGGTCATCCACAATGTAATTCGATTGCTGAACGCATAAATACTTCCATTAAATACTCTGTAAATTCTTTATTACTTGATGGCCACAACTTCGAACATGCAATTTTAATTCACAAATCTTTGTATAATGGTTCAACACATTCAACTACTGGTTTTACACCTAATTTATTACATTTTCGCAGAGAATTATCACTTATTTTTGACACATTTAACTTTGAGACAACTCCGCCAAATCTTAATGACATGCACACTTATAAATTAATGCAAGAATTAGACTCTATTTATAAGAAAGCTTATCAAAACATTATTTCTTCACAAACGATTCGCTTTCAGAGACACTCACAACATGCTAGGCTCAGAGATTTAAATGTAAATGACATTGTTTATAAAAAGTCTTTAGATAAATTTAAACTTAAATTCACAGGTCCTTATGTGATCACTGAAAAACACTCACCTGTTTCTTTCTCTATTAGACGTTTGCAAGCTCCCCATCTCGAACCTCAGATTGTACATATTGATAGATTAATTTTAGCTCCTCCACGTTCTGAATATATTTCATTACATAGTAATAATCACTACCATAATGGTTTTACAGGTAATTTTAATCTACCTACAACTTCACATAATCAGTATAATTTAAGACCTAGAAAGTAGATGCATATTTTCGTTTTAGTAATGGCGTGTTTGTGAAGGTGCCCACAGACACTTCCTTGCTTTGTGCACTGTTGTATAATATCTTGTTTGTATCTGGCTGGTCCAGTATTTTTAAAGATGTACACTTCAGTATACTGTATGATATGTATCTCTTTTTCATGAAACTTAGTTAATCAAGTTGTTGTTAATATAAAAAAATGGAACAATAGTTTTCTGTAGGTGAGCTTACGGTTGTTGGGAATCATTTCTTTTGTTGGTGTCATGCTTTGTTTTTTCTTATTGGCGGTCCCTTTTTGTAATTTTCCCTGAAGCTAAGTCGTTCCAAATTTACAAGTACCATGCGCCCCGTTGTTGAGAAGAGATTTAGCTTCTGTTCACACGTGCTTTTTGCACTTTTGTAAGTTTTAACTTACACTTTCTCACACTGTCACTTTGGTCTCCATGTTTTGCTACACATATAGGTGCTACTTGACATTATTTTTCCCCCCTGTCGGAACTTGAATGCCTTGTGCATGCCTCGCCTGTGTCCCCATAGGATACTTGTTACGCTCGCGTTTTTTTTGGTAACAAGATTAACTTTTCATGCATTGTCAACCTTGTCATGCATCCGTCTTTTGTCGCTGTGTCAGCACAATTGACTTTTCTTTTTTTTTTCTACACAATTTAATGGGTTTTTCTAACCTGCACCTTCTTTACATACACAAACATACATTTTTCTTTTGTGTTTACCATTTTTTTGCAAATATTGTTTATGTTCATGTTTCGTCTGTTTGAAAATTTCCTGTTTTTGGTCACAAAAATCTTAATTTGTTTTGAAGCTCATGTGTAAATAAAAAAAAAATATTTATATATGTTTTGATATTTTATTCATTGAAAGTTTTTATTATGTTTTTCATGAAGTAAATTGTGTTTGATATTGAAAAAAAAATATTAATAAATAAATAAATAAACTTTAAAAAAACAGAGAGAGTTTGTTTTGAAAGTTGGTAGCAATACCTGTACTGCAACTAAATTGCATTGGACACATTTCAGGTATTTGATTGCAATCATTTTGACTTGATTTATTTAAATTATGTCATGACTTTTATTAGAGTCTTCTTTGACATTCATTTATTTAGAAGCTTCATCTTTGAACTTTTTTTTAAACTTTAAACCTGATTAAGTGCACTAAATATATTTGAAATTTGTTAATAATATTGAGACACTTTCATTTCTTATTTTGCATGGACGTTGATAATGTAAAGGACTTTGAAAGTAAATGTTTTTGCACGTGCAATATGTTATCTGCAAAGTTGTTTTTATAAAGAGATCTCACATTTATGACGCCATATGTACATATATTATTTTGAATATTCAAGGTTATTTTTCTTTAGTTTTTGCACATGTGTAATTTTGATATGTAATGGATAATTGAATCGTTTTATATTGTTTTTATTTGTAGCAGAATAATGTTGATATTTTTGCAAATGGTATTTAGTGATGTATTTTATAATTTGTTATGTTATTTGGTATTGTATTTTTGTGATGAGCCCTCATAAGCGCTGCATGTTAGGCTTTCTGTTTAATTCAAGGGTTAAAGTTCTTTGTTTAAAAAAAAAAAAAATTCTGGCGTCAACATTTTTTGTTGAGCTGTGGAGAGATATATGTGACGAAGTTCACATATTTTTCGCGTCTTAAAATAATGTTCCTATGTTTCGTCTTTCTAAATCAAAATTTCGTATTCCGTATTAATCTCTCTCCACTTTGTTTTTCGGCTCGATAAAATGCTCTTTCCTTTTGCGCGACGCTATGTCTGGGATTTTTCGGGGTTTCCCTTCTAAATTAATTTCGCTTTAGCATATGCTGTGTAAATTCTTGGTGCCTCCCGGTCGCCCACTTCGCTTTTCTCACGGGGTTGTAGCCTTAAGTATTGGCATTAGCCAAATTCTGGCACTTCTGTCTTGGCGTTAATCATTTAATCCGTTTGTTTCAAATTTTTATATTGTTTACGCCTACCGGACGGTGGTTGTCACGTGGGGCAGTGGCTTATGAGTGCTCATATTTTACTCGCCAACCTGTAGAGAGCTGGCAGTTTTGTAGGAAGATTTTAGTAACACTTCTCGATTGCTCTCCGTCAGAGGATGTTGTGTTGGTTTTTTTTATGGAACTCCGGCATGCCGTGTGGCCGGAACAATTAGATATATTCCTGGTGTTATTTTATGAAGCAATGTACCGTACGTAATTGAAGTTGCTTACGTCAAGAGTGTTTTTGCTGTTACCTTCAATAAACGTAGCTTTTCTGAATTTTAGTCGTCTTCCTGTTTTCAAAGTCCTCAGAGTACTTCATGGATATATTAATTACACTATACGTCACGTAAACGGCCGAGAGGATGTTTCTCTTAATCCACCTCCGACAACTCCCTCATACCATTTTCATTCCTTAGCTTGAAAATGCAGTTTACTATTCCTATTTTAATTCTGAATTTATTTCTATTTTCATTTCCGAATAGTAACGGCAATTTTATGAATAAACGTTTTTCAACTCATTTTCATTGTAACGGTCGCATGTTCTTAAAAAAAATGTGTGGAGAAGATTTTATAGGCAAGAAACTTCATTTGCAGGCAACCAAAATAATTTCAGTGATTGCCCAATGGACAACCGAAAAAAATCAGAAGATTCTATACCTGGTGGTGAGAAATGTTCCGATAAAAACGGAGCGTTTGGCAGCTATGCTAATTCCGTTTTTGAAACCAATGTAAAAGTTTGTCCCCCCATTTAAATGACTAATATCCTTTAATTAACGCATTAGAAGGCAAAATATGCAGAAAACGAATTCAAAATATGGCTGGATCTGAATTCGGTCTGTAAAAGGTTAACACTAGTAAGTAGTACACTCATAACACTAGATGCCATTTAAATTTTTTGAATCAGTGGCGTAATTTGATTGCTTAAAAAACCGCTTAAAAGCAAATGTATCAATTGTACACTAACAGCTAAATGTATCGTGAATGTGCTATAAGAGCAATATAAGCCTATGCGAGTTTGATAAAATCTATTGTTTCTTTTTCAGTAGAAATGTTTTAAAAGTGCACCGAAACGCAGGCTCATACTCTGGAGCCCAAACACTGGCCGAGCGCATAGTGCTCTGAAATGCGAGACGAAAGGAGCCTGGTTCAAACCCAGGTCCAATCCGCTGACGTAACCGTTCGAAGTTTTCCGTCGTTTCCTCCGAAATGCTTGTTAGTACCCCTTAGAAAGACCCCCACGGAGAACACTCCACACCTCGTCTTAGAGCCCACATGTAGCTAATTGGCCGTAATCCCACAGCAACAGAAACTCATACTCAAGACTAGTTTTCATAGTCTTAAGAAACCTTTTAACGTCAGTTAATACATAGGTGTGTGTGTGTTCGTACGCATACGCCCATTTTCATTATGCTCTTTTTCAATAATTTTTCACGCTGCGGCGCGCCGCCGCCGCCGGGTTTCTGAGGTCGTTACGTCGCCGCCGCGAATTTTAGTGCGGCGCAGACTTCTACTCACAACTTCATTCATTTTGTTCTCATCGCGTGTGATCTTTTTCATTTTTCATTTTGTTTCTAGTTCAATGTTGTTAGCATGCATCTCCCCCCAAATTGGCCCCTGCTGCAATATAAGTGCGAAAAGAGCATTATAACATAACATGAAATAAGTTTGACACAGTTTAAATTATTATTAAAAACATAATTAGGGAAGCAGTTGTATTTAGGTAATGTTACTCTCAACATACTACGCATTTTTTATATTCTTACAAAGTATTTTTACCTTGTTTAATTTATCTAATTATGTATTTAGTATGCATAAACAATGTTTCGCATATTAAAATAATTAATTCAGTGGTTATTTGTGCATACCTTCTTATTTTTCGGTAACAGTTATTTTGACTTCTCACAACAAACGCTTCTTTTACTAATACAGATGGTTGTTTCCATGTGCAAGTGATAAATATTCACCCAAGTTTTGGCATTAAATAATTTTGAATGTGACGTCATGGTAGTAAAACACACTCATTATGAATTTTGAATAGTCTGACTGTCTTAAAAGTTTTGTTTATGCGGAGGGGAAAAAATCCTTAATTTTATTTTGATAAAATTAAACTTGTAGATATATAAAAGTACTCAAATAAAATGTAAATTTAAAAAAATAGTAATAAATTAGTTTTAACTCCGAAACTTTCAAAAAACTGTTTATGTGTTTAAAAAATAACATATATCAAAATCAACGAAATAATTTAGTTAAATGAGCTATGGACATACCAGTTTACAAAAAAATTTGTTAATTCTAACGAATCATCTATATGATTTTAAACAAATAAACCATTAAACAAATAGTTTGGTTAAATAAACAAAATACTGATTTTTTTTTAACCCGTAAGCACGCGCGTCTACTTTTGTAACTTAAGCAGTCGCATGGGGTAAATCTTACCCCATTTTGTCTTCTTTATATTTTTGACTATAAACGCTTTAAAAACAAATTTGTGGACTTATAACATAAAATACATCAATTCTGTTATGTTTCATGGGAAGAAATCGTGCTTTTTATATTTATTTAGAGATTTTCTGGCAGTTTCTTTAAATACCATGCTTTCTGAGAAGAAAATCGCATATGATATGCTTTATACCTAAAAACACTAATTACTTTATTAATATGATATTAATTTCATTTAATAGCCTTTTGTCAATACATACCAGTAGTGTAACGTCAATTTATAGTTAATTTACATTTAGTTTATACTTAGTTTACGTTAACAACGTAATGAAACGTTGTTAGTCGCACGGGAGTATTTAATCCCAAAGTGGAATTTTCTTCCCTTCCGGATAACAAAGAAACGAAATTCCTTCACCCACCCCAACTAGACCTTGACTTTGAAAGGTAGAAGACGGGGCAAACTTGTTCTCAAAAAATTTCTCCCATTTTACGAAGAAAAAAGTCGCTGGGGTGAGAGTTACCCCAGCGCGCCTGCTTACGGGTTAAAATCGTATGGTTAAACTGGCAAAATGTTTTGTTGAAATAACCAAATAATTTTAACAAAAAGAACGTTGCTAATTTAACAAAAATTTCGTTCGTTCTATTTCAGATGGATAATTTTATTGATTTAACAAATTTTTTGTTGATTCAACAAAACATATTTTTCTCACTGTAAAATATGAACTCGATATATTGGCGTCGTAAGCGGATCTCTACCGCCATTTTTAGTGAGTTATGTTTCAATTTCTGCCGAAAAAAATAAAAATTAGTTTAAAAAAGCAGATCTTGAGCCTTTTAATGCTTTTATGTGATTGGGGAGTTTTAATCTCACCGGAACAATAGCAGAGGTGCCACGTCTCCGGCTTTTTCCGGGTGATTTCCCACCACAATTTTTAGACAGCTTTATTTTGCATTAAATATTTGGACTTATTTTAAGCATAAATTTGTAAGTAAAAGTTAGTGGTGGGAAATATCCCGAAAAAAGCCGGAGACTTGGCAGCTCTGCAATAGTATTGGCATATGCTGTCCTAAAAAATGACATTGAATCGATTTCAGAAATTGAGTGAACAGGGGGGCTTAACTTTTACAGATGAGGAATACTGATGAAATCTAATGAGTGTTCTTATTTTATTTACTTTTAGTTATTTAAAATATTAACTTGCATTTTAATATCGTGGTATTTTAACTAATTCGCCAGTTGAGAGTTAGACTAATAAAAACATACTTTGACAGTTAGTTCAAAGACCTACATAATTAAAGCAATGTTTACTTAAATCTCAAACGAAGCGATGCACATAATTGGTAGCATATAAAATGTATATAAGTAAAGCAAATAAATTTGAGAAATAATGTGTAATTTTAAGAGCAATTTAATTGCACATATGCATTTTATAATCTTTATATTACTGGGGCATGGGACATACCTTTTTTGTAGAATTTAGTATATACATATTTATTATGATTTATTGCTAGGTGTATATTTTCCTTCAATGTATGTTCGATATGTAGGGTGACCCAAAATTGATGCAAGATTTGAAGTAAATAGAATATAAATTAATTTAGCGTAGGCAACCAAAAAAAAAGGAAAACAGTTTAACAACTGACAGTTTAGAGTTATCAAAAATGCACCACTATATGAAACTATAGGTAGGAACAGCGAGTTTTCATTGTAGAAGAACAATAATGAAAGCTCGATTTATGATGATTTGATTATAAAATGATGAGAGAGATCATGTGATTTAATAACATTGGATTTCTTTTTGTGGGGTTATTTGTCAACAAGCCCACACCAACCTGTGCATTGAAGGAGGATTTGTGAAAGACTCATCACTGCATCCACAAAGTTAAGCCACATTTATTCGAAATGGTCCAAGAAAATTTTGACAAAAGAGTGCGTATGTTCCCGCAAAGCCATGGGGGCTATTTTCCCAGTGTGCTGTTTCATAGATAGCCCTATCCTATGCACTTTATTTTTCAATAAAAAATATAATTGAAAAAAAAATTCTATTTAAATAAAATCTTGCGTCAATTTTGGACACCCTATGTAAGAATATTTTCCCTGTACTTCTCTTATTATAAAATAGTTAACTCTATATGTGATAAACTTTTTTCTTCCTTTAATAGGAACCTAAAAGGTATGGAAAGAAACTTAGGCTACTCTCTACAGTAAACCCCAGAAAAATATATTTTGGAAATATATTGCCATTTTATTCCATAACGTGTGGAGTTTGTTCTGATATCGATTTAGAACATTTGATAAGTGCCTCAAGATGAGAAGTTCATGTTTACTTCTATACAGAAACATCCCACGTAATATAAAGCTACATGAAAGGGGAGATATATTCGAATAGATTTTTTATACGGAAGCTGCTTTGGTATTTTTTACACGGAGACGATTTTAACCGAAGTTGTAGTATTTTATTTTTACGACGTTGTATTAGTTTTTTTCGCTTCAGGCGTATATATCTCTTTTAGATGTTGCATCAAAAACGTTATGTTGAAAAATTTGCATACAGGAACCATAAAAATCTGTCTGCGTATCTCAAATTTCAGGAACATTCATAGCGGAAATTTTGATCGGTATTTTTTCTCTTATAGATTTATTTTATGTTTTACGAATATAATGTATTACTGAAGAAACCGATCGATTAATTAAAAACATGCTGTCACTTTACAAAACAAATGTAGCTTTAATCTTAGTTTTAAACACGCATTTTACCTCGAAAATTTAAAAACACATCTAGAAAAAATCACAATTGAAAAAAAGAAAACTACTTTATTAATTTTAATACAATTTTTTTAATACAATTAATTTTTAATACAATTGAAAATAAAATACTGGATAATGTACTTTCTATGAATTTTTGAAAAACTTATGAAATATTTGTTATCCACTTGAGTGGATTGAATTTCACTGACAAAATTTGTTGCAGGTCTGATTAATTACAAAACAGAAAATATGTTACAATAATTAGTAACTTTCATGCAAGGTGACAAAAATTCTATTTCTCTTCCACTTGATCTGCAAAAGATAAATAAAAATAATAAATAGTTAAAAAATATATATAATTTTTGAAGGAACAAACCGATAAAATCGCGAGTAAAATTTTTTAAATAAATGGATAAACGGTTTTCATGAAAAAAAAAACAGTAAGTAAATTTAAAAAATGAAAGTTTAAAGGTGAAAACTAAAAAAAAAAAAAAAAAAAAAAAAAAAAAGAACTTTTTATATCAGGTAAGTAACTATCAGGTAACAACAACTTATCAGGTAAGTAACTATCAAATACATAAAATAAAACAGTATGTGACATTTTGCGTGTGATAAAGAATGCCTTTGCCTTTGTAGTTTACACGTAGTGGGCTTGTACTATTTTAAAAGCTTTGCTTTGATATTCCAGTTAAAATCATTCTTTTTCATTCCAGATTTCTCTTTATCTGGTGCATAGTTATCTCGTTGATATCTATGAAAGGTTCAGAATTTCTGCCTTGGATAAGAATGAAGGTTTCATCGGTTTAAATCTTTATTTTCAGCACATCCATGTATCATGGTGCAATTTTGTGCCTATCACAGGAGCATCTTTAGATGGTGTATCTGAAGATGTTGAAATTAAATTATTTTCGAGACGTGAACTCTCATAATACACTACTCCATCGTTTAGTCGTTATTTCGATATATGACTGTACAAAGAGCTTTCATGAAATTTTTTGTCACTAAATGAAGAACTTGCTTCACTCAATGACGTTATTTTATTCGCAAAATAATTTTACAAAATAAATTTCACTGCACAAATATGCCCATTAGTGTCGAAATTCAGAAGAGAACTGCTAAACAGACCTCGAATAAATATACGGTTCATATCGTTTCAAATACCAGATTTATTGTACTAGAGAATTAATTAGCATAATTATAGCAATTTCTAAAGATTTTATTTCATTTTCTTCGCTGACAGAAATAACTAAAGATTTTATAAAAAGATTTTTTTTAATTTATCAGGAATAAATTGTATATGAATAGTTCAATTGAATCAATAAAGGTATGCGTAAGATCAATAATTCCTTTTTATAAAAAATAAAACTAAAATAGTTATTCAAGAGCTTTAGCATTCAGTATAAATTAGAAAAAAAAAAAAAAAACTTAAAAGACTTAGAAAACACAATTAAAATACCTGCATGCTTCACTATTTTAATTTGATTATCTAAAAGAATGTTTTCTTTAGAATGAAAGATAAAAAATTGGAGTCTTCTAAAATAAACTTAAAAAGATAGTGACTTTTTCTATTTCCCATGTGACCGTAAAGATGAAAATTAGAACCTGAAACCTGTAAAAAGCCCTGAGTATTAAAGGATAGAAAAGAAATCCTGATTTCATGTGGAACGTTTTTCACATTTTGAATAAATTGGTATTGCAGATTTATTTATTATTTAATTACATTTCCTATCTTACAGCAAATAATTAATATACTTAAGTTTGCAGATTAGTTTTGTTCAAATTTTAAAGGCTGTGTATATGGATTTTTATGTTATCCATAAGCTATATAAAATTTTGTGTCTTCTTTTCTGATTTTAAATTCATATTACAGATATGTGAGAATCAGGTTACATAACTTGTAACACTTTCAATTGCTCATATCATTTTTGAAATAATTTTTCAAGTTTGAAATATTTATTAAGGATTGAGAAATTTTTTTATATTGCCCTGTTAGTGCTATTCTTGATATGTGATATAGTATATATTTAGATTTTTTTTATAGTTTACCTTACTTATGAAAGTCATATCCATGCTTGATTGTGGAGCATTTTCATCATTTGTATGTAAATGATTAAAACTTGTTTTTAGCTAAATTCTGATTTTATTCATAGAAATTTTATTTTCTTGTTGTTGTTGTTGTTGTTGCTTATGCCTTCTGAAAACCGCCTGCAGTGCCACAACCTTAGATAGGGAGGCGATGGGCAGAGGGGGGATGCCTTCCATTTTAGTTTTCCCCAGTGGGAGGAAGTCCTACTTTAGCCCAGTGGTCCTAATTTTGAACCAATTCAGATGAAAGACCAGAGGAGGACCTGAAATCGGCACCCCCAGATCTATCTTGTAACAACTTGGAGCGCTTTGGAGCCACAGCGAATTTTCCGTCCGTCAGTTCCCATTAGCGTGCACGGAGCCACAACAGTCGAGCCGAGAGGGAGTTGACCTTCCCAAGCACTGGCCAAGCCGGATACTGCTTCACTTTTCGTGTTATGCTGGGAACGGAGTTTAGCGCCCAGACCACTGCGGGACATTTCATTTTCTTCACATATGTTATAATTTAGCAAATATATATTGAATTCAAATAAAATTATTTGTCTGAGTGATTCGAAATATGTATTACAGGTATTACTTTTGAAATCGTTAGTGATCGAAACACACTTTCAATTAGAAAAAAATAGAAGAATTTAGAATAGATTTGAGAAAAAAAACCCATCCATTATTTTAAAAGAGGCAGTACAAATTTTAAAATACAAAATGTAATTTTTATATGGTTCTTTATTTTCTAACACATACATTTAGAGTAAAATTTCTCATTTATGTTTTAAGAGATAATCAATGTAACATCTGTTTTGAAGCCCCCGGTATATGTGTGCTTAAAATTAAGTTTGTTACTAAAAGATGTTTAGAAAAACATCATTTCAAAGAAAATATTCTTTATTGATCGTTGTTAAAAATTCTTTATAGACACTAAGTAATACTTTATAAACACTAAGTAATAAGAATTCATTGAAATTTTTAAATTCCTGCGTCTCCAAATTTGAAAGTTAATTGTCTTTCATTGGCCTTTTCTTAGATTATTCCTCTTTTTACTTTCATGTAGGGAGTATAAGGAAGTAATGTGATCCCGAAAAATTTTGGGGCCAAATTTCGACGGAAAGCGCAATTTTGACTACCTCTAAATTTACTTTTAAGAATTTTTGCGACGCATATCATCGTACGCTAGCATTAAGGTAAGTGCCTACCCAAAAATGGACGTTTTCGTGAAAAGTTTCGAAATATTTTTTATTTGCTTATTTTATAGCCTGTACATTTAGGTTTTCGGAAATGTTTTATTTTTGTTTGTACGATTAGTAGAAGTGAAGTTATAGCGAAAATGATAAACCGGAAGTGAAATTTCAAAGACCAGAAGTGGGCATTTAAAGCGCTCTTACAATGTACAGAAACAGTTTGTACTGCTGTTTTCTTACTCATGAAGCATTATAAAATACCGTTTTCCTTTTAAATATCCGCCGAAGTTAAGTTCATTTATTTTATATTGTTTTACTTACATTTGGCAACAGTATTTATGGCTCAGTATATATTAGTTCACGATAAATGTTATTTCACGAACTGTTCTCAAGATATTGTCTTGGAATTTTATCATAAGGTTATAATCATTTCTATCTGTGTTTTGAACTAAAATATAACATATATGTATTTATTTATTTATTTTATAGCAAAATTTGTTTTGAAAAAAAATTTTTTCGTTTTGATAGAGTTTTAGCACTAAGTTGGGAATATTTTAATAACTTTCAACAATATTGCAAATATTTTAGTTCATAACACAGACATATATATTAATTATGTACTGTATAAATAATAGTGGGATATATTTATTAAAATTTGTTATAGGAGGGTGTTGTATGCATGACATTTTTCATCAATTTTTTTTCACTTCAAACAGCTTAAAATTTGAAATTTAATGATAATTCTATTCATATTATATTTAATTTTATACTTTTATGTCCAACTTCAACCGAAAACATGTTACCATTCAACAACAAAACATTCCATTTATTTTTTTTTAAATGCCCCGAAGTTGATCGAGACGTTATTTACTGTTTACTATAAAATTACCCTAAAAACAGTTTGACTTTATAGAGAAGTGAAAATCAGTTTATATAGAAACTAAGGAGAGTTTATATTATAAATATAGCGAGTTTTAAGACAATTCATTGAATAGATTTTTTTTATTCGGTTTTAAAATCTTTAATTGCGTTTTCTGAGAAATTCTGTTTTTCGTAAATTTTCTGCACGACAAACTTCATTTCTCAAAATTCATTCAATATAATGACTTGATATTTTTACAGGATATTTTTATCATAATTATCTGTGCTGTGAACTAGAATCTAAGCTTTGTGTAGGTATTTATTTATTTTATGACCATTTTTTACTTACAAAAATGACATTTTTTGAAAAAATAATGAGATTTCAGACAAAAATTGAAATATTTCCATATATATTAGAAGTACTGCAAATCTTTTAGTTCACAGCACAGATCAATATATTAGAAATGTACTGTATAAATCTTATTAAGATATATTTATTAGAATTTGCTGTAGGAGGTTTTGCGTAACTGCAATTTTTTACCAAAATTTCCCTTAAATGTACCAATATTTCAAAAATTTAATTTAATTTAATGAAAACTGCATTCAATTCTTTAGTTATATATCCCATTTTAATGAAAAACATGAATGTTTCATTAAAATTTTACTTTTTTGGAAAAAACTGCCCCGAAGGTAGGCACTTACCTTAAAATTCATATAAATGTGTCTGAAACTCATTTTGACCAACCGCGAGACTATTTTGTCCAGTTTTTTCATGCCGTCTGTACTTACGTATGTATGTAACTCGCATATCTCAAACTCTATTAGAAATAGAATGTTGAAACTTTATAGTTAGGATTGTTGTAACATGTAGTTGTGCATCTCCCCTTTCGGTCTCATTCGACTGGATAGTTTAACTACAGGGATGTCCAAAAAATTCTAAATACATTAGACTCTATGGGCCGAAATTCATTAAATCGTATTTTAGAGGTATTAGGCTATTTCAAACGACTCAGATGTGATAGTTGCTGTTAATGGTTACAAAATGAATTTCGCCATCAAATGAAGTGTTCACATCATGCATTGTTCTGCTACAGGAACACGCACGGTCAATTGCAATTTTAGGGGCATTCATCTATTTTGAGCACATTACCGTCCTACCGTATAGTTAGGTAATGGTACGACCACGGTCACGCGCCTCCGTCAGTGTACGTATTTAAGCCATATATGCCTAGTGTCACTTTTTTGGAACGGCCTTTTCGCTATCAGTCGAAAACGTTGTTTATATTTCCTAGCCTTTATGCACGAGCATTGAACCTCAACTCCACAAAATACTTTAACATTACTAAGTAGATGTTGACATATCAATTTTTACACAAATGATTTAAAGAAATCGTTCCTTGGTTAGGAAGTTGACAATCAGAAATTTATCTATTATTTTTGGTATTAACAAAAATCGAAGAAAGTCCCAAAAGTATCGGACACAAATGGTTTTAACTCTCAAATCTCAAAAACTATTGGTCATAGAATGTTCAAATTTCATATATAAGATTGTTGTAAATCTATATTTGCATCTCGATTTTGGTTCCAATCTACTGAAGACTTTACCCAGCCTGCCAAGATACATCGAATTAACGTCGCCGTCGACGTAGTTTCGACGTAATCATCGACGTTAAAAATCCTTGGATATGTCCACCTGTTTGCCCGTCGAGCGCTGAACTTCTCGACGGCGTATTACCCGCAAGGGGTGACCGTGAGAGATAACAATATCGCTAAACTACGGCGTAAGAATGGAAAAGGGTGACCGCCAGGAAGAGAAAATCCCCGATATTGGTCGAACACTCGTCGCTATAACGGCAAAGGGAGACAGATTCTCGGAATTCGTTTATAAAATTCAGCTCATAGTGGTTGATTTTACGTTATACCTTGTCGAATCGCTCCAACAGGACAGAGAAAACCGGCTTATATTCGTCTAATAGAAGTCGTTCTTTAAAGACTTCGCAGAATTTGTCGAATTCTGCCCATTTATAAACGTAGTAATTATGCCGCAATTCCAGACATTCAGAGAATAGACAAATACCATTTACATACGTCGTGAAGGAATGGAAATTCAAACTGTTCTGATCTTGTGAACTTTTGCCGTTTAAAAAGGAAACATTTTATATTTCTATATAATACATTTTAATATTAGTTTGTTAGCTAATAAAAAGTTATTTTTAATTAAATGTGCAAAAATTACAAGTTTTAAATTAACTTCTAGTCGTTTAGATGAAGTTGTAAAATATACATTCATAAAAATTTGAACACAGAGAAAATACATTAAAGAAAAATATAATCTTGATTTTTTGAATTTAATTGATCAGTAACTTGCATAAATAGCTTATGTCTCTATTTTACATTTTAAAGGGTTTACTTTTTCCCCCCGGTACATTTTATGAATTGTTTTTACTGTAGGTATATTTAATAAAAGGGGGGGGGGTACGCTGTTTAATTCAATGTTATAAACAATCTAAATATCTTCATATATTGGTGAAAGATGGTGAAAAAGTAACTTAAAAATTAAATAAAATATTAGTAAATTTAGTTAAGTAAGGAATACAGTTTAAAATGCAATTTTACTAACAGTAAATATAATTTACTTATTTTATATAAAAAAGATTACTTTTTAACCAATATATGAAAATATTTAGATAGTTTATAAGAGTAGATTAAATAATTTTTTGCACCCTTTTATTAAAAATACCTAATACAGCCAAAACGATTAATAAAATGTACCGGGGGAAAAAATGGAAACCCTTTAAAATGTAAATTAGTGACATAAGTTGTTCGTGCGAGTTACTTATCTGTTAAATTAAAAATCAAGATTATATTTTAACTTTAATATATTTTTGTATATGTTCAAACTTTTATGAATATAAATTTTATAACTTTATCTAAACGATTAGAAGTTAATTTAAAACTTGTTATTTCTAATCATTTAATTCAAAATTGCTTTTCATTAGCTAACAACTAGTAGTATAATGTATTATATTTAGAAATATAAAGTGTTTCCTTTTAAACGGCATGTGCACCCGACAAGAAGTTTGAATTTCCATGCTTTCAGGACGTATGTAAATGGTGTGTGACTGACATATTCTCTAAATGTCTGGAATTCCGGCATAATTACTACGTTTAGAAACTGTCAGGATTCGACGAAATCGGAAAGGAACCACTTCTATTAGACGAATAAGCCTGCTTTTTTATCTCCATAGTTTATTATAGTTTTCCTGTAATAAAATATGAACAAGTTTCATATCTACAAATCCCCCCCCCTCTCACCCTCCCACGAGAAAAATTTTGTCTACTTCATTACACAAACAGTTTTTTATTTATCTCTCTTAATTCTTTGATTTGTTCAATTTTACTACTCCAAATAGGTTTAAATTACATACTAAATGCATACATATTAGAATACAATTTAAAAAGAAAAAAAAAACTTTGCATAAAGTGCTTTAATCTGATTCATTGTAAGTTATGCCATAATGCAATAATAAGTTGACTTTTGTTATAGTAAGTTTACATTAAGTAAATTTGTGCTTATAATGTGAAAAAATATTTCATTTCTCGATGCTCCATCGCGTGTTTCTTCTTGTCTGGCTGGGGGGGGGGGGTCTCTCAGAGCCATAAGCGGAAAATCGGCGATGTATTGACGGATCATAGACCTCCTGAGGGCGACCAACATTAACAGTCGAAGATAGCCGCCTCCCTGACCAAAATCGAACGGCTCTTTATGACGTCGACAACACAATGTATGTTTGATCTCTTTTAAACGCTATTTTTTGCTCGACCTATTTTCGACATTTCGACATCGGGAATACGTAATTTAAACGTGTGTGCGCTTGCTGGGTAGTTACCGGACCACACAAAAGAATTTCAATACATTAATTGTCTATGGATATCTTCAATATATTACATCTGTAGACAGTCATTGGTTCATCCTTTCCCAAAATCTCGCTATTTGTCGTCGACATTGGTGAGTTTTGGTGAAATATAGCCAAATTTGGAGATAGTGAGTTATTCTTTGGTTAAGGCCTAAAATCTCGCCATTTGTCGTCGACCTGGAGATTTTAGCCGAAATATTGCCAAATTTGGCGCCAAGCATTTTCCATATTTTGAATATTTCGAAAACTTTTACCCGTAGAATTGAAATTTTGTATTTAGAACTATTGTAACATCTCACTCTGCATCTCTTTTTTATTGCAATCGACTGGGTAATTTATTTCCAAAGTCAGTCAGATGACTTAAAATACATTAAGGTGTAGGGATACATTCAATTCATTGAAAGTCTGCTGTCAATGACTACTTTGGCTATCCCTAAAATCTCGCAAACTATCTCAAGCTCGTCAGCTTTTGGTGAAATATCGCCAAATTAAGTGTCAGAAGGAAATATTTCAAACTGAATCCAGCTTGGAGAAATCGGAAATATCTGGTTAGAAATCGCTAAACCTTACTATTACTGCAGTATTATATATGTTTCAAATAAAATAAGTTTTGATGAAGCGTGCCTAAAATATTATTGATTTAATAGACGTAGAAGGAAGTCATGTGTTGTGCACATCAGGTTCTTTAATTTGAATTTGTAGTATTAATTTTTTCATTGTCCTTCCAATCATTATATCGCTAACCAAAATTATAATCTTTTGTGAAAGAAGAAAAAAAAAGTCTTACTTAATAAGGAAAAGAAATTAATTAAAAATTCCGAATATACCTTTGAGATAATATATTTTATAAAATTATTTTTCCTATAGGGAATCGAAAACGTAATTAAAAATATCTGAATTCTTAATTGTTATCTCTACAAAGAAAAAAAAACACAGACACCAAAAGACGAAATTTGAACTTTGATAGGAATGGATAATAAAAAATGCTGTTTTCTCCTAATCTGTAATTTGTATTTTGTCAGACGTAAACTAACATCAAAGTAATCAAAAAGCCTTTGAACCGATTAAAATGACTTTTGCATCGTTGAATTTAATTAAAACAACTCTTATTTCACTTTCATGACATTGCGATGAATGGGTTTTATTCCTTTAAAAATTAAAATTTTTCATCCTTAAGATCAGATTTACTTAAAATAATAAAAATGTTGCATTAAATATTGAATTCCCACCGATATCAAAGGGGAAAAAAAACAGCAAACGCAGAATTCTATCAATCCGCGTAACAATGTCTGGCAACATATTTAAAACGAAAACTATAAGTAAATTCTGTAAAATGTAATTATTATTTTTTTAAATAAAAGTGAAGTTAATTTACTCGACTATCCAATACACTTTTTGAAGTACTTTCACTTCGAAAATTTTGTGATAATTTCACAAGAGCAAATTCAATAAATGATTAATTAAGGTTTTGTTTCTGAAAGATATTTTGGGAAAATAAAGAATACGTTTTTAAAAATAATGTAATAATGATGCTCCGTCTATGAATATTGAATAAAGGGATCTGGAAGTGCGGAATAAGATGAAAATTAAAATAATGGTCTTGCGATGGGGTTCGTTGTGTATATAGACAAATCTGAAGACAAGAAGATGCAGAGAAAAAAATGTAAAATTATGTATGTATATGTATATATATATATATATATATATATACATGTGTATATAATATAATATGTAAACGGAGTAGAGTCCTGAATTAATTTTTTTACTATTGATCTTTAAATAGTAGAATTGCTTTAAATGTCCATTGATTAACTTATGTTGAAGAAAGTAATTTTTTTGTTTTAGTATGTATATTTTTTTCTTTCAGAGAGGTATTTACTTACTCTTAGTAATGCAAGTTACAAAAATGATAAAAATGCATCTGGCTATTAAACGAAAAGGACAGGAACCAAATGCCATGTTCATTTCGTACAAGCAAATAATGCCTATTTCATATACCATATCTATAGTTTTCCTGCAGCTATTCTGGGTCAGAGACAACGTTTCTTCTCCATTGATGTCACAGATTTTATAGCTGGGGCCAAATAATCACTGCCTGGCTTTGAGCCAGGATTGACGACAAACGGGCTGCGACAGTCAGCAATTACATTGTGGCTTATATCTTTGTGGAACGATGATTTTAATTGGGTTAGAAAAGAACAGAACATAATTTCTCTACATAGGTTTTGCGTGGTATTGACTCACTCAGAGAATTAAGAGCCATAATATGCGCGTAATTAGTTTTTAGGAGAGAGCATTACATTACACATTATTACAAAAGGAGAATGTGTTAGAAGAGATAAGCCAAATTTATAATAAGTGTAGTAGGGACATTATAATCTAATTCAGGTGTACAGTTTTTGTATAGGCATAAAATTATATTTACAAATTACTTAAAATACGAGTCAAGGCATTTTGTGCTTCATTTTACGTTAGATATATTTATTGCTTGGTATATTTTCAATTACATGTCCAAAATTAGGTTTACACACAAAATCTCTAATAACTGAAGAAATGTTCGGTTTATGGTAAGAAAATCTGCACGGAAATATATTGTTATGGTATAAAGCATTTAGTAATATACTAATCGAAAGTAGGTGAATTGTTAGTTAGCGTACAGGTTATATCGATATCGATCTAATTATTTTATATATATATATATATCATGAAAGGTCTACCGAATATAGAATATGGCTACCGTACACTTCTATACCATCTCACAGAAAAGTCATTACACTGTTAAAGAGGGTGTATATTGTTTAGAAGGTTTCGCCTTGATTCGGCTGGTTTTTAAAACCTGTATATTAACTAACAATTCACCTTCTTATGTTCTACATGATTTCTCCCTTAATAATAGGTGTATTTCAGGCCAAATTTGTTATAGCGATTAATGAGCCTAAAATTTCTTCAGTCATTCGATATTTTGTGTTTGTAACCTTAAATTTGGAAACCATCGTTTAAAAGCGTTGTTTTGCTGTTAAAGATTTTCACTGACTGATTGAAGTACGATATTTAATGGAACGCCTAGCAAGATCGCCTTTCTCCAGAAGTTAACTAATGATCCTTCATATCATGAGTTACATGGATTTAATAGAATGTAGAATCTTTGAAATTTATGTATAAGCTAGACTTAGCATAAAATTATTATATTTTAAAATATTTAACAAGAATTCAAAAATTCGCATAATCGATATAAATAAAATAGAGTTCTGTCTGCACATTACTCGGAATTCCGAAATTTTCTGATTTGTATCTGTTTCAAGCTCCTCTAAACCCAGAATTAACGTCAAACAAATTTCATATGTGAGTCATTCTGTCGTTCTGCCATTCTGTCCTTGGCGCTTTCTTTATTCGAGCATCATGCAAAAATGACTGAAAGAAATAAATTGGACTTTCTTGAAGTGATAGGTAATCACTTAACTTAAACCACCGTATCAGAATTTTTGTAAAATTTATATTAGATTTTAAAGTTTTATTGGAAATGTGTATACATTTTTTTACCATCATTAATAAGTCACATAAGCGAATTAAATAAAATTTAGCATCATCATAGGTAGTAAGTTAAACTATAGACATCAAGGTACTTGCATCTATAGTTTAATTTAACTGAATATAAACACAAAACCTGAGAAATTGCATTTTGTAGATTTTGAGAGTTTTTGAAATTTAAGCAAATTTTCGTTTCATCGGAAAATCGGAAATGAAACATTTCAAGTTAATTTTCAAGTTAATTTCATGAATAGATTTCAAGTTAATTTAAACTACAGACGACAAAATAGTTTCAAACATGCTAAAGATGAAGAGATTTTGTGAAAATCGTGTGAGTCTTTGTTCTCGCATTCCTCAAAAACGTCTTGCGCGAATAAAATAAAATTTGGCAATGTGATCGATAACGAGTGAAATATAAAATTGATTTTTTTTTCAAATATTTGAGTAAATTTTAAAACTACATGTTCTCTTTACTTTCATAACTCATTCCAGTAAAATAAAATTTTTTCTGTATAGAAAATTTCGTTCAATACTTTATTAATATATAACCTGCAATTTTTCAACAATACGCCGGAGTTATAACTTAGTTTTATATACTTTTTCGAATATGCTAATTCCATTCTATGTACTCCTACAAAGCTGACGAAATTTCAGGCTTTTTGAAAATCTGTATTACATGCTAACCCGTCAACCACATATATATTCATACTTGTTAAAAATTTAAACAGCAATCAGTAAAATTAAGGTTTTAAGGATTTCTTCAAAGTAGGGTATAATTTTGTCTAAAGTATCGAACTACCTGTTGCATTATAACAGTGTGAAGTTAAATATACTTTATGCTTCAAAATGCAGTGCTAATGCTGCTACAAATTTTTGTAATAGAATAAATTCTCTAGAATACGCAACAATGATATATGCTGTGTTCTATAGAAAAGTATTTCCCAACTCCCCATATGTGATGCGTGATATATATATAAAATTAATCATATTAAAGGAAAATCAATTATTCATTCGATACGTTTGCACTTTCACCATTAAAAATAAGTGAAAATTCGTTACATTTAGCGAGCCATACCTATTGTTCTCTTTTTGTTAATATGGATCAAAGACATTGATCCTACTTTGTTGACACCATTGATGTTGCAGTCCCAGTTAAATAATTACTCTTTGGAGTTGTGCCAAGCCTAAAGATAATCAGCCATTAGTGTGCGGTAAGCGTTTGCGCGGCACGGTGCTTTTAATTAGGTTACATTAAAGCTAGGCAGATATTTCCACTAATGGTGTTAGTATAACTTCCAAATTGTTCAAACTTATGACGAATAATTATGTTTGGTTAAAGAAAGTTTTGGATATGTAAACAATTTTTTTTTTGAAGTGTAATGCATAGGTATTTTGATCTTCATTTGTTCGATGTAGCTATTTATATGTTATTTGAAGAAAATATTTTCATTGCGGTATTAAAAAAAAATACTAACTTTTTTTATTATTTTTAGTAAAATAACGAAATATAGGTATGGCTAATTTAAGGTGCCATACCTATAATACCAACTGAAAATTAAAAATTTTAATTTTCAGTTGATTATTATTTATAAAAAAGGTGTTTCAAAAATACTGCCTTAGACTTCCACTCCGTAAATATTAATCATAGATATACTCAGGAACTTATAAAGTTACGTAAAAAAGGAACAGAATTTTGTGCCATTGATTGAAAGTTTGAAGAGATTAAATCTAAATAAATAGAAAATTTAAGTTTTTATACGTCCCCTCCACCTACTAAAAATGCAATTACTAAAATGCAATTACTAACCACAAATTATTCCGGTAATTTACGAAATTTCAGCCTATCATTATAAAAAAAAAGGCTTGCAGATATTTTAAAAAAATGGTAATAAGCTATACTATATCAATAATAGTAAATGTATTGCGTATTTATGCAAACATTGCTTCGTATTTTGTGAAGAGCTACTGGAACGCCACAATCGGATGATTTTTTATTATATTTGAAAGTCATTTAAAAGTAGTTTAAATCAACAAGTACTTATTTTCATATCTCTAAACCATGTTATGATGAAAGACTGAAAATTTGTACATAACTAATAAATGGGGCACAATTAACCAATAGGGAATTATTTTTGCACGTGAGGCACATTAAGATTAAACTTTAATTTTTTTTACATTTCATATCCAGATAAACTTAATCAATACCCTAAATTACTAAACATTTATTATTAGTAACTGTCCAATTTATCGTATAGGTCTATAATCAATACTACGGAATAAAATTCTAGGTAGGTTTTCGGGACACTGTGTTGAAATTCTCACAGTAATTCAAAGTTTTCACACAGATATGCAAACAGGTGTCTTGAATATAAGGTTGCTAGATTAGCTTTTTCTTAATTTTGTTACTTCTCTCTAAATGAAATTTTTTACATGCTTATTATTTTAAAATTAGATAAAACACGTTACAGTGATAAGGTGGCAAAGCAGGGTAGTTAGTTTGGCTATTTTAAGGCAAATTCATCAAATTGGCAACCCTGCTTTGATAAATGTGGTCTAACAAAAGCCAGTTTGGCAACCCTCCTTGAATACCAACTTTGATCTTAAATGTATCACTATTTTGCTATTGACAAATTATTCATACGGAAGTAAGATAAAGTCTCATTTGGTGTGAGTAAGTCTAAAACTGAAATCGATTCCAGAATTTAGGCAAAGTCGTGTTGCAAAATTGTAGAAAAATATATAATTACTAATGTGCAAAGATTTTATTTTTTATTGCAGCAAACATTCAGTTCTAGGGATGGACGCGAGACGTGCAAGACGAGAATCGGGGCTGTCTCGTCTCGTCTCGCAGTAGTAAACCTCTGTCTCGTCTCGCGTCTCGCAAAGAAATTGCTGTCTCGTCTCGCGCGAGACGCGAGACGTCTCGCGAGTCTCGCAAAATTAAGGACTGCGATTTCGTTACCATTTTATACTAACTTATTATTGGGATTTTATTGAAAATTAATATTAATAATAACAATTACTTACATATAGCCATATTAGTAGATATATTAATAACTATATCAGCATATATCGGCATTTGAAGTAAAAGAAATTGAGATTTAATACGTATATATAATGCCACACCGAAAATATAGTATTTATTTTTATTTACTAGCAGCGTGCCCGTTCTTCGCACTGTAGTAAACGAAAATTTTCCTAACATGAGTAATTTCAATTAATTCCAGTGATGTGGAATCTAAAATAAAAGCAAAATTATTTGACTCTTGATGTAAAGTTTGCGTCATGAGTATTAACCTGGCATCATTGCAATATAATGACTCAAAAAACTACGTCAGTGTCATTCGCAATCAGAAAAGTGAAAAGCTTAGAGGCTTGCAGAGAACACCCGACTTTCAAAATGTGTTTTATTATATTAATGAAAACCAATTTTTATATTAATGAAAACAAGATTATATTAACGATAATTATAATTATTTGCCTAATATTTCCAATAACATTACCGTGTGTGCATTTTTAGATTTCATTATAGTATCTCAGTTGGTTAATAGACGTCTTATTTTTTGTTTATATTTTAAATTACTGAACAGTTAATTTGTTGACGACTATCCGTTTGTACTTTTCCACAATAATTTTTAGCGATAGTACTACAGTCGTTATGGTCGCACTGTTTACAGAAAAATTAAACCATAATCCCCCTAATGTATATCCAGTGTGGATTTTATTAAAAAATGAAAAGACATCTAACAGGCGAAGATAATTTTAGAATAGGAACTCAACTGCCAGATAAAATGATGGGGAGGAAAAAAAATTATAAAAGTTTTGCAAGCCGAAGGAAGGGAAAACATGATAATATAAACGAAAAGAGAAATAGTTTTTAAAAAATTTGCTTGCATTTCTTTCCGTCCGATATTAATATATAAGAATAAAAAATGTCATTTTAATCTCTTTAAAATAGGCCAACAATAGGGATTTAACCGCCCCTAGAAAGTTGTTACCAGTGTGGGCGCCCCCCCCCCTACGCACGCCGCAACGTGCGGGAAAGTTTGAGGATAATATCGGTACAAGGATATTTCAACCAAGGATATTCAACCTACTCAGACTAAGCATTAATGCGAATGCAAGTTGCTCTACTTCTAATCTCTCTCTGATATACCCGAAACCCGATTATCACAGGGGCAAGGGGGAGCGGTAGTCCGGTGCCCCTGAAGAAAAAGGGGGCCCATATATATCCAGATTATCTAAATTATAAATTCATATGTACTGAAATAGTAATTGTGGGGAAAAACTGAATTTTCCTCTATAATATAGGTATTACCTAATTGTCTATCACTAGATCAAGTTAGAGATATTTTTTGGGGGTGATAAATACGATTTGATTAAAGTACAAAAACTACAGTTAACTGAAATGCAATTTTCGAGTACAACAGCGGTCAAAACTGGGTTAAAATGCTTAAAAAAGGGGGGCTCAGTAAAGGGGCTTAATGCGTAAAAAAGGGGATAGTAAGGGGGGGCCCAAACTTAATGCCCCGGGCACCGTCTAAAAGTGGTCAGATTTGAACATGCCGTACCGCCTTTCCTATTTACTTATTATTTTTCTTTCAACTCTTCTCTGTTTTCTTTTTTTTCCGCCTCTTTCTTCATCCTCTCCATTGTGTGTTTTGTATATCTCTCGTCTATTCTAATTTTAAATGTTACGTGTTTGTGCGTATTGTAGAGTGCTGATAGTATACCAGGACTGAAAATGAAGGAGACGCAAGTTAAACGGTAGAGGCTTCAGGCAAATTGTCGCTTTTCAGATCGTTTTTATGCGAGACGGAAAAAAATGCGAGAATTCTCGCGAGAAATCTCGCGCGAGACAAGACTCTGTCTCGTCTCGCTTCTCTCCCGCAAAATATTTTCTTTCTCGTCCGCGTCTCGTCTCGCAAAAAAATGCCTGTCTCGTCTCGCGAGACAATGCGAGAACGCGAGACAATGCGAGAATTCTCGCGTCTCGCGTCCATCCCTATTCAGTTCAACAACAGGTTATATAACAGTCTGAAGTTTGTTGAGTCAAATATTCTTTTGATAATAGATAAAATGTGTTCATCAATTTTCCGAAAGTTTGAAAAAGTGCATCTAGCAGGTTTCTGAAATAGACAGTCCAACCTCGGATCAATATTAGAGAAGTGCTATACAAAAACGTTTGCAGATGCTTGTCATAGTAAAACTTTTAGAAAAGCTCCCATAAAATTAAAACATTTCATGTTTTTTTTTTTTTTTAACTGGAAAAATATCGTACTTTTTGCGTTTGAGTTAACCGTAGACAGAGCAATTTAAACAACTTTCAGTTTAAAAATGATAGCAGAATATTCCAACCCTCTGCACGCAATTTAATTTGGCGGTATGTTTTAATTAAAAGTAACTTAAGAATGCATAGCGTGGGGAAAACATATTTATTTGCTTAAAAATGCGCATAACTTCTACTTCCCCTTTTGAATTAAAAAAAAGAATATTTTCCATCTGTTCTGCCAGTATGTGCTCCGTTCTACGGAATTTCAACAGTTTGAGCAGAAATTTTTCGACGCTGAAAGAAAGCAAGTCATGCTAAAATGAGGTCTCTTAAGCAAGTAGATATATTTAGGCAAAATGATGAGACTTGAGGATCTTAAACAGACTTGGCAACAGTATCTTGTTTCTTACGGTTAAGAATTCCTTTTAATTATTCTTATGCTTCTCAGGAGATAAATTCACACGGAAAACTCTTTTTCTTCTTATGCGCACATTCTTTTGTTAAAGGCTGGAGGCACGGTCCTGAAATGATATTACAGTGAATTTCCTTGTAGAATGTTATTTATCTTACAAAATTCAAACATTCATTGATAATTTCACAAGTGTTTGAATTTTTAACTGCGAGGCAAAGAAAACTGAATCCAGACATATATAACATTTTATTCATTTTTACTGTAAATATGAAAATATTTTTTTTCTATATTAGTAGAATTATTTAAACAAACATGAGTAAAATTTTGTGTTCAATAAAGTTTAAGAATTCTTATTATATTCGTCAAATTTCACCATATCAATTTCTCATAACTCAATTCATATTACAATGGATTTCTGAACCTCAAACTATATTCATAAAAAGTGAAATAATTTTTCAGAGTTTTTGAATCCATGAAAAGAAAAACGAAGAGAAGAAAATAAAGGGAAAAAAAGAAAAGAAACGAAGAAACGAAGAAAAAAGAAGATGCCATAATAAAATTAGCATTTCGATACTTTTATTTTTGATTTATGAAGAGTTATAGATTTGTACTGGGAAGCTCTCCTTTGAACAGCAATTTTGTCTTCAGACAAATAAATATTCTTCAAAGATTCTATCAAATCATTGAGAAAAAGTAGGTTTTAAATCATGATACTTTTCATGGCTGAGCTCAGAAAAAGCGTACGCAGTAATCTTCACTAAACAAGCTTTAACATAAAAACGTATAACTTAAAAAGAAAGAGACAAAATAACATTTCTGGAATCCTCCCCCCCCCCCCCTACTGAATAATGTTACTGCAAAAATATTAATGCAGTATTATCTCATACTTGTACAGATATTTTCTATATGCTATGGACAAACAGAATTAATTTAAATATACATTTAAAAAGGAAAACATCAATAAATATATCAGTATTATGTTTTAGAAGGTAAATTTTAAATTGAAACTTCAAAATCATATTTCCGTTATTTCAAAAATCTCATTTAAAAACAAAATCAATTATACTAATATTTATCATTGTTCCCTCTCAAAACTCGTTACCAAAATCACATCTTTTAGCCTTCAAATCAAATTCCAAAATCAAATTATTTAGCTTGGCATTTTTCGTAATAGAAAAAAAATGTTGGCTTTCATATATATTGGTGTATCCTCAATGAAAGAGCTATTTAAATTAAAAAAAAAACTTTTCACAGAGTAAATTGAGGAGTTTTAATGTCACCAGAATAACTTCTTTTAAGAGTTATGATCCTAAGTTATTTCCGGAAGCATTGAAAACAAAATTGAGCAACGTAATATATGTTTATGTTTTCAGCCTTATCCAATCAAAATCGTCAGGTTCATTTCTGTGCCATGGTGCCATTGGCAATGAAAACGAGAGAAGAACACTTTTTCTAGCAACAACTCAGCTTTGGCAAGAGATACTCTGACAGTTCTGGTGCAACAGTTGCATACTTTGGCCAGTCTCAGCTGCAGATGTATCTTATATTGCCATAAAATGCAGAAAGAAAAATCAAATTGATAAAACTTCCTCTAACTCACCTTCCTACAAACATGTACGTATTTTTAAAATGAAAACGAAAAGTTTTTTTGACCGTAATTAAAATGGTTGACGCGTGATGAAACAGTCTGAAAGTAGGTTAGACGGGCAGGCTGATATGCTTGAAAAATGTCTTAAACCCATGCTCTGCATTTTAAATATAAATACTAATTAAGACTAAATTCGGTACTTTATTTTTTCCCTATTCCGCTAAAAGGAATACGAGCAATTTAAACATTTTACATTTTAACAAAAGCGTACTATAATATTCTTGCATGCACTTTCCTATAACGGGCGTTTTAATTAAAACTATATTAGGAATGCACAAATAGGGAACAGATATTCATTTTGCTTAAAAATGCACATAACTCCAAGCTTTTCTTTTTAAAACCGGATATATTTTTCACCTCATAGTCCTCTGTTCTGTAGAATTTCAACTCTTCAAACTACAAGTTTTTGATGCTGAAAGAAAGCAAGTTATGCGAAAATTGGGACTCTTACATATGCAGATGCATACACATGTTGGCAAACTGATGAGACTATGGGTTCTAAACAAACTGCGTAAGAATAGCTTATTTCTTACGGTTGAAGAATGTTTCTTAATTACTCGTGGGCTTCTTAAATGAATGAATTCACACGAAAACATAGTTTCTCCTGTTGCGCGAATTCCTTTGTTGCGGTCTAGAGGGAGTCGGTATAGACGATATTGTATTTATTCTGTTTCCCAAAGTTTCGAAAATGTAAATTTTGAAGTTAAATTCCGTGCGTTACAAAAGCTTGCGTATTTTACAGTATGAATGCATTCTTTGTAATGGAAATTTTACACCTGATCGAGCTTTAGAGAAATATGCTATTTAACTGAAGAAAAGTCACTCAGAGATAAGTTTTTAGTTGGCTTGAAAATTTGAATATATTTTTGTATTAGGGTAAATATAGATTCAATAATTAAGACTTGGTAAAATAACATTCATAAAAAGGGATTATCGTCAGAACGCATGTTTCGGGTGATACACAAAGGTTAACATTTCATCAGCTGAAGAAAAGTTCCACAAGAACAGAAAATTGGGAAATGAAAAGTGTGAAAAATGAGATTACCAGTTGGACGAAGGAGAAAAGTAAGAAACGAGAGAGAATAAATGAAAAATGAGGGGGGGGGTTCAAGAAAATAGCCAAAACGGGACGGTAGGTAAAATTAAAATAAAATAAAAGTAAGTGTAAAATAACTAAATAAAAAAACCAGGAAAACGAACAACATATATAGAACCAGACAATAACAACAACAATAATACTAGTATTTAGCACTAGTATTTAAAAGATTCCTATTATTCAAGAAATTCATTACATTTAAAATTGTGGATGTTTTGCCATGTACAGAGCGTAGAACTTCTGTTTAATTAAATAATTTACGAATCTTGACATAAATGCTTGAAACTATTTATTCCACAACTGTTGAGCACTAGGTTTAGGAAATTTTTGGAGTTAGGTACGTATTGATGTATAAGACGTGAAACGAAAAAAAAAGAATAATAAATCAAATTCATTGCAGAAGAATTCATCAACATTTAGAAGAATGAATGAATGACACCAGTGAATTCCTGAAAACACATATAAACTCTAATTAATCAACATGTCTGGAAAAAAGTCTTACCAAGTAAGGGTAAAAATAATTCAGATTTTAAATTTATAAAACAGTATAACATCCACGGAGAATCGTTTAATGTTTGTAGCTGAAAAGGAAATTGATATTTATGGCTTCGTAAAAAAATTTACTTCTTCAGCTTTACAGTTATGCATTATCAAACCATAAATAAAGATATAATACTCTAATTATGAACTTTTGTAAAATAGTGGCAATGTGCCAAATAGTGGCACATTGAAACTGTAAAATATTAGGTTAGTCATAACTTTTAAATAACCAAAATTACCAGTATTTAACTAAGTATCAAAATACAAACTATTCTTTTTATATCCATGGTCCTATCATGCATTTTGTAAAGTTGAAAAAATTGTAGTACCTTTATTCTAAAATAATTAGCAATAAAAAATAATTCATTTTTTAGCATTTTTTATTGCCTTGGAATGATAAATGTGCAGTGATTCAAGTTCATAAATACACTTTTCAGCATTAATTCAAGATTATCTGTATACAGTTTCAAGAAATCTTTTTAACTAATTACTTTTACGCAATTTTGAATTTTCACAATGAATTTTCGAAAATGTATGTGCAAAAAATTGGAAAACAGTATTTAACATACTCAAGACAGAAAAAAAAAAGAAAATTCGCTTCAAAAATTCAATAACGTACTTAGGACAATTATAGTTGCCTTGGATCAAAAGAAAATCTATTTCTACTATTCTATCTTATCTTAATTACTTTAGTGAATAAAAACGTGCAGATATTATTTGCCAGGATATTGTGTAAAAGTGTAAAACTATCCTAATAAGATAACTGTAATTTAAATCTTTCTCACATGATGGATAATGGTCAGCGAGAAATACACAAATCAGTGCCTAATGACCGTTTAAACTGCGTTTAGGTTTTAATGACCATATTACACGTCATTTCTGTCACGGTTCTGTAATTCATAACGACTTGCTGCAAACGACATTTAGTGAAATGAAGCTTAATATACTTTGTAAAATAACTCCTAGTCTCATTTTATATGATTGGACAACTGTTTTACTCAATTTGTAGCTAATAAGCAAGACTGAAATGATTTGGATCTTTTTCAAATACCTGCACTCCCGAACATACAGTAAAATGAATAATATAGTACAATGTACTCCGTTAATAAGTTAAATAATGGCATGTTAATATGTTATGATTTTTAGGAGAAGGACATTTTTCAATTTTATAACGATTTCTAGTATAGACATTGTTATTAACGATTTCTCGTTTCACCAATTTAAATTGTACAGCCTTCAAAAGATTAAATATATACCATTCTAATACTTTTTAATTGCTGGATTTTTTAATTTACGTTATTTTTCGATGAAATTAACACACCTAATGAAATATGGTGAAATGTATTGCAATAACTGTTTTTTAATACACGCTAAACACAGAATATTTTATTATAAATCTTAAAATATTTGAATATTTCCCTCTAATTTTTGAAAATCAGAAGACGTCAATAACATTTTGTTATATTATTCCTACACAATAGATAGCAGTTTTTGAGACAGTTTATATTTCCGCCTTTACGTTTTCGGTAAACGAAATTTGTTAATGATGTAAATCAGTAATTATTAGTTTTACTTATCCTACATGGTGTATCTAATTATATGAGTGAAAATTGTGAATCTGAAATAAGCGAGGTGTGAATTTGAAAAATTGAGAGTAGAAGTTTTTGCCGATTCGATTTTTCTAAACTTTTATTGAATTCAATCGACTTAATATTATTAAATACAACGATATTTAGTATTTAATTTCTCTGTCTTCATTCCATTTGTACATCTTTAGGATTGCATAAGAAAAGTTGGGAGCCGGAAGCATTCTTCAAACCTCAGCTCCTTCAGGATCTTCAATCACAATGGGCGAAAAACCCTTGGTCCACATTAGAAAGCTTCATTAATTCATGCTCAGACGATGTGCCGCAATCCTCAAAGCAAGATGATATGTACCTAAATATTATATATTGTTGTATTTAGTTACGTTAAGACGAATAATTTCAGTAAAAGATTAAAAAAAAGTAATCCTCGCAAAACTTCTGTTTTCAATTTTTTTTAATTCACAGTAGATGTTTTTGATTCTATTACTTCCAGTAACATATTGGTTGAGCAGGATGCTAAAGTTACAAATAATTAAATTTCACAATTCAAAATGATTGCGTCACAAAAATTAATACCGAATAAAATATCATCTCAGATTTTTTTACTGGTTTCTGGAAACTGCTTGCATGTGTGAAAGTGTATCTTTGAAAATTAAGTATACTTCAATACTTCAACACATAAAAAGTAAAAAACAAATAAGATTTTTATAATGTTTTTTAAATCCAGACTAAAAAATATGCATATATATAAATCAGTACAAAACTGTTTTGTGACTTAAATAGTCAGCTATTTCCCTCTACTTTAAAACTTAAACACATATATTCTAATTTACATTTATGAAAATGATATTTATTCTCAAAATAACCAAGTTATATGTACACGTTTATAGAATTTAAGTGCAAAATTTTTTAAAGCAATTAGACTATATATCATTGTTTTAAAACAAAGAATTTTTGAAACCATTTGTATTCATTCGTATAAATGTCAAGCTGGGGGAATTTTCTAAAACATCTTGTTTTATGCTGCAACAGTTTCCCAAAATTAATTAAATAATTACGTTATTATTTCAATTTATGTTTCCTGCCAAATATTAAAGGCGAAGTTTTCTCCATAAATCACCGAAACAAAAGATATAAAAATTGTTTTACTTGACATTTTCATCAATGGACATGCATAAAAAATATGAATTGTATTCATATTCTGAAAAGCGACTATTTTATTGTTACATGTTCTAAAAGAATCACCCTGCATACAAGGGCTTTTACAAACTGAAAAAATAACTGGCGGGCTAGAAAGAAATGTAAAAATATATATTTTTACTTTAGATTTGTGTCTGGCTTTTGATGCATAAAAGCTATTATTGAATTGTTAGCTGTAATGTATTCTATTCGACTAGAGATACACACAATGATAAAGCGAATTGTAAAATATTCGCTATACAGCTCTCTAATATGAATAATTACACTTTTAGATATTTTAAACTTCTTTATATAATTTAAGCGTGTATTTTTAAAGCTAGGCAAAATTTCATGATACTTTTCAACTGGTACATGTCCCGTTAAATAAACATCCATTTATTTTCCCTTAAAATAGAAAGGTGAAATATTTTCAGCCAAATAAACTGTTTTTACGAGAGATCGCACAGCCTAAATCATGTATTCATACTTTGTAAAATGACATCCCGTGTAAATAGAAATGTATAATAATAATATTATTCTAGTTTAAAATTAAAAATTATTTACTTAAAGTTGAAATAAAATTTACTATATAAATCTTACTTTTTTCTAGCATGCTAATTACGCTGACTTTATGACCAGCATTACTTCTATAAACAAACTGCATTATTTTATTCTAAAAGCAAGGGAATGGATACTTCTAGTGTCGTTTATAATTTCAAAATCAGTGCTGTAAATATGTCGCTATATAGGGTAACTTTGTGTCTTGCGACAACATTATACGGGTGGCACAGCATACAGCATAGAGTCCGTAAAGAAAAATGAAAATCGAACGCGTAAAATGAGACATGGAAAAAAATCAGTGTAATTACACAATATTGGTTCCCAATCGTTTGGGCTCAAGAGCCCGTAGAGTTTAGCGAAATGTATGAGGAAATTTGCTGAAACAATATACCAGTACGCAGCGACTATGCAAGGGATTTGCCAATTTCTTTTGTATTTTCCAAGGGGTTCACTAGGAGCAAAAACTTCACTGCAAATTCCCAGCACACATTGGGAACACATTTGGAACACATTTATTGAAAATAAGTGTTCCAGTTACCTAAAAGTGTTCTGAAATGCGTTCCGAATGTGATTCTTTATAAAGGAAGTGTTCCGAAAATGTTCTGAAAGTGTTATGCTTAGGATATTTGTTAATCTAAACTTAGGAACACATTTGAGAGCAGATTGGGAACACCTTAAGAACAGATTGGGAGCACATATTAGGAGCACATTTGAGAACAGATTGGGAACACTGGTGAAATCATTGCTTTCTTTGTTACAACGATATTGCTATGAGCGCGTAGCCTGAACGGTATATCATTGGCCTCGAGATCGGGAGGTCCGGGGTTCGAATCCCGCTGCCGGTAAGTGAGAAAAAATAAAATCCAAGTCCACAAATTAATTCTGAAATTCAATAACAAATGACAGCACTAAATTATAGGAATTAACTAAAATTCAATAATTCATTAAAATCAGTTCCAAACTCTAAAAAATTCTAAGTCCAATTCCAAAACTAAAAACGTAGTTCCTAAACATAACACCAGATTGCAGCACTAAAAATTCAATAACAAATGGCAGCATTAAAATTAATTAATTAATAATTAAATAAAATAACTAAAATGTCCCAATCGAAACATAGCAGACTCCAAATCCAGAAAAAATACAACTCAACCATTCAGGATGGAAACAACTTAACTTCACTCCTTACGCCAATTGCGACCGCGCCCCTTGATGACGTCACTTCCGCCACATCTGCTCTTACTTTTTAGAAAGTGTTCTCAAATCTAATCCTAAAAGCATTCCTTAAAGTGTGCTAAAAATGATGACAAAATAAGTGTCCTAAAAAGTATTCTGAAATGGGTTCCAAACAGTGTTCTCAAATGTGTTTCAAAAAGTGTTCTCAAAAAAGGGACAAAATAAGTGTTCCAAAAAGTGCTCTGAAATGGGTTCCAAAAAGTGTTCTCAATAAGGGGACAAATAAGTGTTCCGAAATGTGTTCCAAAAAGTGTTCTGAAATGAGTTCCAAAAAGTGCTCTGAAATGTGCTTTTAAAAGTGTTCTCAAAAAGGGGACAAAATAAGTATTCCAAAAAGTGTTCTAAAATGTGTTCAAAGATTTGCAGTGTTATGGGAACCACTGGTTTACAAAATTATTAAAAAGTGCTCCAATGCTGTCATGGGTACGACGCAGACTGACAATTGCAATTATCAACAGCAAAACGAACTAGGCCGCCATGATTGGCATCCAAGTCTTTGAGTAGAGGGCAGGGTTGGATCAGGTCATCAGTTATGTAATGCATCTATGATAAACGTCTTTTGCAAATGTTTTCATCATGATGGAGATTGTGTGATGATTGTTTGTAATATTTTTCTGGAAATAATATACCAGAACCCAGTGCCACAAAACGTGATTTTCGACCATGCATATACCCAACATGTTTGTTTTAGTAAGCTTTTGTTATGTTCTGCATGCTGCACAACATAATAAAAGTGTAGTAAAACGGAATAGCAAAATAGAAGCATTGTTTTTGCTCGACGGTTCATCTATCTATTATCCACTGATCGACTTATCAAATTTCGTAACCGGTATGCGAACTTTATAGTCTTTTCAGTATGCCAATTTTTATCGATGCTTAAAATTGGTCTGAACAAGGTGTTAAACCAATTATAAAAAAGGCAACAATTTCCAGGCCGAAACTGCATGTCGAGCCATGCAGGTCTCCAAAAATCTAACTATTCACTGAAATTCCATAAAATATTTTATGTAATATGATACATATATTTTTTTATTTCAAGAAAACACAAAGCAATTGTGAATTCCTGAGATATCTTACTAAAGATTTTGTACTGATAATTTATCATAAAAAAGTTTCATACAGAGTGGGCTTAAACTAATATTAAAAATAATTTAATGACGTGTTTTGATAATTTCAAAAATTGACTGAATTGTAGAGAATATTTTATTAAGAAAATTTTACTGTGCTAAATTCAAGAGCTAAGAAATATTTTTTGTCTATAGATAATTCATAAATGTCAAGTCTTTATTTTTTAACTCTCAACTAATAATATTATTCTACCTTTTAAAATATGAATTAGTTATTAATTTTGGAAATTTTGATTAATATTTAGATGTCGCTGCTGACTCTCAAAATTTAAAAATTTAACTGCAATGAATGCAGTAACGCACTATTGGGTCTACACACTTCATAACTCTTGTTCACTTCTTTGCTTCCGACTACCCCTGTAATAAGCAGGTGTCAGACAATCCACTGAACCCCTTCCACTTCAAGAAACAGACAAAAACACTCGGAAAAAATTCTACAAGCTCACTCTAAATAAACTGATTTTCAACCAAAAATGACATTTACTGTGCACTGTGATGGAAAGATGCTCGAGTACATTACGTGACATGAAACCTTAAATGAGGTACCATTCTTGGTATCTAGAAAAGAAGTCAACCAGCTCTTGGCCGTTGCCAAGTTTCCAGATTGAAAAAGGGAAACCATGGCTTATGCTATTTTCGAGATAATTTTATCGTGAGCTTACATGATGTTACAGCATGTAGCACAGTGTAAAGAAACTCAGTCTAGATTCTTTCAGATCTAGACTGAGTCTTTCTACCCTTGTCGTAGATTCATCCTGGAAATCATACTTGAATCTGTCATAGAATGAGCTATTGGACCTTCCAGCAGTTTTGTCCTAAAATCCTGATTTTCAAAAAAATTAACAGCTGTTGGACAGAAATTGATGAGGAAAACTTCAAAAATGCGATGTCCGAGCCATCTACTTGGAGTTGCGTTCAAACTGCAGTGACAGATATAATTGCTTTTGCTCAGAATCAACTACAATTTAAGTCTCGTGGCGATTACAGCGCTGCGCCTTCATTGGATCATTATCTTTTTTAGAGGGGTACCTTGAAAACTTAAATCATTGAAAACCCCTAATCCAATGCGCCGTGTGCATTGGATGGAAAAACATAGTTTTAGTTGAAGTCGCAATAAATATAAAAAAGATGTGCCATTTTTGATATCTTTAGGAAGAGCTGGTTGCTTAAGCTTGATAAACGAGTTTAAACTAAGACAAAACGTAAAGTGATTTAAGCACTAAATAAGGATGGGCCGGTAAGCGATAATAAAAAAGCATTTTCAGCATATGATTGAATCACACACAAATCAATATATCGAAGGTTTCGCTACAACAAATCCGATGAAATATTTTGATATAACTAGCACTTAACCCTTTGACGCGCAACCCTTTCCCAATGCTGAAAAAAGGGTAGCCGTTGCCATCGCTCGGCTTAACTACCAGCATGTTGGCGGACGATCGAAACGTTCATTGTGTGCCACAGATCTAGCTACCCTTTTTTGACGCAGCTGGCTGTGCGTCCGTCATCTTCATGGTTGTTAAGTCGAGCGATGGCAACGACTGCCCTTTTTCAGCATTGGACAATCTATCCAGCTATTCTCGCATTCTTCCATTTTTCAGCAGATGTCAGTGCTGTTGAAAAGAATCGTGGTAATTTTTTTACGGAAAATGACGTACTAAAAAGTAAAGGATTCTCGTCGAGCTATGTCACCCGCAACTATTTTTATAGAAATCAAATCCATTCTTCGTGACTGGATACATTTAAAATATCAGAGTTTGGTGTTCCCAGAGCGGGAACACTGCGCGTTAAAGGGTTAAAGCGAGTTCATCCAAAAAGAACTTGAGCTATGGCAAGAAGAAAAAAGCTGCAAATTGGGTAGAGAAATTGTACAAAACGCGAGAGTCGTTAAAGATATAGCTGAACGGAGTGTTGTTTTCATGGAAGAATACCATAAACTACACACGAACGATGAGAAAGATGTTTTACTATTGTTATTTAGTCAAAAGATGTTTTACTATTGTTATTTAGTATTTTCAGCCATAAAACTGTGTTCTGATTGTTATAAATTCTTATTTAAAAATTTATTGTTTTTGTTTTATTTCTCAAATTTCAAAAATATCAATTAAATATCCCTTAAATATGAATTAAAATATTTTTTAAATACTAGTCAGTTTTCTTGTGAAATAGATTAATTTTAGAGGTTGAGAAATAAAAAGAAAGCAATTTTTTGGTCTAAAAATGGTAATATAAATGAATCGCCATAATGCCCAGGTTATGACAAGTTTAGTGCAGTTTCATCCTTTTATAAATTGTTTAGAAGTTTACAAAGAATCAAAATTACAAAATAACTCTTACATTTTTTTTCTTTTGGCTAGTTTATAAATATTAGTAAATGATAGAATACAATATCAACAAATAAACTTTTACGCAAATATATTGATAAATATATACTAATAAATACCAATTCAATAAACTCATGAATAAAATATTAATAATGATGAAAACAGATTTTAGAGTCTTTGTAGGAATATATTGTTGCGGAATTACTCTGCTACTCCTGGGGTTCGTCGTTCTAAAATCCAGTTGGTGTAAAAAGTTCAAGTAAAAAGTCACTTGTCAGGATGGAACACAAACTTTATTGCTTCTAGAACTTCGTAGAACAATCAGCTGTACACAATTCACAAGCTCAATCTAGCAGTAACGCGCTTTTAACAATCCGCTTGGATCAGAAGCTCTCACAAATGCTGTACTTCTCACACAAAATAAGTCACTTTCACAGTCAAAAATTCCGTGGAAATATTCAAGGGATATAGTACACAATCCCTTAAGACACAGCAATGAAGAATTTACACACAGTACTTTAAAAACAGCTTCACAAAGCAAGCTAAAGCACAGCTTCTATAGCACTATCAATTCACACAAAACAAGCGTACTGAGAGCTCTTCACACATTGAGCATTCAACTGGCACTGAACCCTCGGGGCGATGCGCGCTTCTATAAATAGCCGACGCAGGAGTACAAGAGGTTTCCAGAAGAGTGAATTTCTCGAGGGTTCTACATAAAGCGTGAATTTTGATTACGTCATAGAAGAGAAATGTTAGGTTATTATGCGTTTTAATGCAGGAAAAACAACTTCCAGGCCCCATTGGGAGTATCGCGCCAAATGACCAAAAAGTCGCCAAGCTTGGCGACTTTTGGCGAAATATCGCCAAATTTGGCGCCAAAAATAAATCCCCAAATGTGAAGAGATCTAAGCTGTAGGACTAATATTTCTCGAGTTTTCTAGAACCTCCATTAAAAAAAAAGAATGGCAAACCGAAACCTCCATTTCTCCGGTTCTAATTGGCCGATTTTGATGCAACAAAAAGCAAAATTTATCTATTTGAAGCGTAGAATACGAATTTTAAACCATTTTAAGCCACAGAGCAGCGGGTTGCCCCGAAAATTCGCAACAATATAATATAAATTATTAATTTGATTGAATAAATATTTAGTATTATATTAAAATTAAAATCTGTAATCGAAACTAGGTTAGTACAGGAATATACCTAGAATTACCTGTTGCAAATACAAGGTATGTTAAAACTTAAGATTCTCTTAGCCAAATAATAGCAAATAATATTTCGATTTGTTCTTCTTCTTCATCAGCACTACAGCCTGCCACAGGCCAAGGCCGTCCTCCATCGGATTTTATCTGAGGCAATACATTGCCACCGATTGACTCCCAGTTCCCCAAGATCTCGCTCAGCAGAATCTAACCTCCTAGCGGAAGGTCTTCCTCTTTTTTGTTTACCACCAATTTTTAAAAAGTCACTAATTTTGTATAGTTAGAGTCATTATATCTAAAAAGATGGCCCAGTCATCTAATGCGACTGGCCTTTACAACTTTGACAATATCTGGTTCTTTAAATCTATTGTAAATTCTTAGATATATTGTATTCTATGGACATCATTTGGTTTAACTGCTCCCGAAGTCTTTCGGATCTTTTTTTTTTTCTTTCAAAGATCAGCATCTCATCTTTTTCAGCATTATTAAACGGCCAGTACGCATTGTTATATAGAGCAATTGGTCTAATTAAGGTTTTATTTAAGTTAACTTTTTACAACATAAGTAAATTTGGCCAAATTTGAAACACATTGAATGGGTACATGATTTCTCATGTACCCATTATAACACTTAACGTCTCATTTTCCTATGATAATACCATTTTCAAAACTGATTCTTTCTCCCCTAATAATGCGGATAATATAAGCTACTGTGTCAGATAACTTTATGAATGCATATGTCATCGTAACCGTAGCCTAAATATTTATATAATTTTTGTAAACCCTTTCTCTTAATACGTACAAATTTGAGAAACTGTTACGTACAATTAATGTAATAAAATGTAATGTTAGGAATAGAAGAATGTTAAATTTGTTGCTTATTGCATATACATTATGGAGCTGCATATTGTATCATAACTGTAGCCTGCATAAGTATATAATTCTCATGAAACCTCGTTCTGGTAACTTTCAAAACTTGTGTACTTGTTATATATAGTTAGTGTAATAAAATATTACTGTAAGAATACTAGTGTTTTAGTTTCATAATTCCCGAGAAACCTCGTTCTAAAGCTTTATAGTTTAGTGCGTCTGCGTAACTGAGATAAATACGTTGAACTACTTTCTTTAATAGCCCCGTACCCGCATATTAAATTTAGATTACCTTCACCATTAAAACTTCAACCATTTAAATGTACAAATTAGACAATTTCATTAACTTTTGGACACTGTTTAGGACAGATTTCCCGGAATTACGCCGTGAATCACAATCTTCAATATTATAAGATCAAACATTATTTTTCTAACGCGTGAATCGTTTATTGTGGACTATCTCTTTCCATTGCATTAATAAAATCTTTTATGAATTAAATGTTTTGATATTTCATGGTTTGTCCCCACTGAACAGCCCTACACCATTTTTGTTTCTTTTTAAACGAATTAAAGGAAATTATTCTATCGTTATCTTTTTTTTTTTTGGTTATAAAAATAGTAAATGATCCTACTAGATATACTGTTAATAGAAGTATTCAACCTTTCACCACAAAGGGCTCTATTCTGCCACTTTCGTTTAAGAGAACGTTTTGAAGTGTGACATAAAATTGACGTCAATAGCAACCTGCTAACCCAAGTTAGTATTCTGCAATCGACAGGGCTTTAGGTGCGTTCTTTCTATGGAGAAATTTTACAACATAAATTAGTGAAATAACTGGTGAAACCTTTCTCCATGCAAAGGTTGCAGCTAATTTAGCACAGTTTTGTGCTGAAATGTTGACCTACTTTTATTAAAGTTGTAACCAGCCAATCCCTGGGAATGGAGGTGGTAGTACATAACTGTTCATGGTCAAGATATAATCGTGACACCTTTGCTCGTAACGAAAAGGAATATCTGCTAGCTAGAAGCTTTATTTAACATTTCACATGTTTAAAAATGAAGAGAGCAGTGTAATTATTTCTGGATTATGCCAATGTTTCGTTTTAATATCGAACAAACAGCGTGACTCTTTCGTCGTATTTTACATTCTTCTCCTTTTCATGCAGAGACAAGAAAAAAAATTCGCTATACAACCAGTCCATTTCAGGAAATGTTGGTAATTTCCAAAGTCGTCCGATCTCCTTGGCTTCCCGTTACCAAAATTAAAAACAAACTAATTTTTCCGACTATATTCTAATATAAGAACTTTCACTAGAGTTTGACATACTTAACGTTCTCCAGATTTCTGAAAATTTCGTTTTGACTTATATCTTTTAGCCTTTCTCGAGAGCATATTTTCCAAGTCAAGCTTATTACAAATAATTCCATGGTAATTTTGGAATTGAATACCTTGCAATTTATGTGTTGGGTTTGATAACAGGAATTTACACATTTCGTCAGGAATTTACACATTTCGTCAGGAATTTACACATTTACACAGCACTATTTATTACTTTTCGACACCTGTCCGCGTGGTCTGAAGAATTAGAACCACTTGATTACATTCTCAATTTGTAAAGATGTAATTTCCATGGAAGCTGTCGATGGGGTATCGTGTCTTTATCCTGGTAACAATTTTAAAAAATCCAGTCCTTCTACACCTAAATATTAAATTCACATTAAAAGTGTTTGACCGTTCCTTTTTATATGAATGGTGAAGTTTAATCATAGAATGATAAAAAAAGCATGAATTTTTTGTACTTTCGTATAACACAGGTTCTATCAAAGAATAGTATGTATAATTATTTGACATATCATACATTGATAAAAGTTAGGAGATCACGGAGATTACTAATGATATTGTATTTTATTTAAAAAAAAAGAATTGTATGGGTAACAGATTGAATTTAAATCCTTAATAGTTAATACCTTAAACAAATGATGTTTTAAAATACAGTATGTGTCACAATTCTCTCCTGGGTTCGGAAGGATTATAAAAAAAATATGTATTACCAATACAGCAACAAAGTTGACTTTACTGGAGAAAGAAACATAGAAAGTTTGGTTATGTGTACCTTTCGTGATGCGGCAGATATCAAGTCAAAAGTCAAATTCTCCCCACAACAACAACAACAACATTAATATGTCAAAGATCAATCGCAGTGAATGTGGTTGTGATCCTTTAGCGTAAATCTTATAAATGACGTGGCATATAGGGTACGAAAACACGTACTTAACCCCACGGTGTAACCCCATAAAAAATAATCGCATGGAGTTAGGTCCGGAGAGCGAGGTGGCCACGAAAGAAGGCAATTGTCTTCGGCAGAACATCGTCCAATCCACCGACGTGGAAGCTTATTACTTGTGAAACAAAACTTGCAATGTTTATTGCTCTAGTTAAGTCAACTTTGTTGCTGTCTTGGTAAAATATTCGTTTTATAAGCCTTACAAACCCTGGAGAGAATTGTGACACACCCTGTACATATAACGCAGTGGACATTTTCCATATTATTTAGGCTAAAATAATAATAATAATAATTATAATAATTATAAAATAAAATAAGTATAAAAATATTGTTATCGGTCATAATTTGGAATGTGAAAGAAATTTGTCATTTTTTTCCCCTAAAAGTAACATTTTCTTTAAAATATTCAGCAAACATTATTATTTTTAGCGTAAAGTAGAAATTGCTATACATTATTTGGCAATGGCATATATATTTTTGGCCGTGGTCCTAGTGTACGACAACGAATCGTCGTATAACTATCAAGAGACTAAATAGGAAGGTGTATGAGTAAACATGAGTACATGTGAGATATAAAACTGAGTAAGTATTGAAAAAAAAATTTTATGATATTTTTAAAGAAATATATAAAACAAAAAATGAAGTATCACCATTTATTTCTAAATAATTTTAGTATAATAATCTGAAGACTTATGAGTCAAACGGTTATGACGAGTACGAGACTGAAAAAAAAAATACATATTTAATAAGTCGAAATCATCGTAAGAGCTTCAGTAAAATTAGCTAATATAATTAATATGTGCATGCGATGTCTTATAATCAAATGAGTAAAATCGAGAAATCGTAAAATTGTCTCGGAAAAGTATATATGTTTGATATTAAATTAAAAAATATCCTGTAAGCAGGAGTTTGAAAGCATTAAATATTCATTGACTTACATATTTTCATTTTCCATTTTTTTCAAATATGGTATTAAATTTTATTATTAATTTCAGAATATTATAGAGGTAAGTATTTACTGTTACAAACCAATAAAATGGACGCAGAATACATTTATAATTTTTTCTCATGAATGAAAGTCATGTTATTATTTATTAGAAATAGAACCATTTCTTCATCAGCGGATTTTTCTCCTATCCAATTACATTAGCTGAAAGTATGAAGCTTTAAAAAAAGCAACTATTTCAGGTAAGAAAAAATTTTCACTGAAGATAAAGAATAATAAGATGTTATAATGATGATATTCAAGGAACTCAGATTTTGTGATTTCAATGTTCTTAGAGACTGCGACTTTTTGATGTCAATTTTAATTTCCTTTTTTTTGTCATTTAGAGAAAAATCTTGATCAATATACTAGAAAAATAAATGAGAATTCTGTTCAAGGAGATTAATTGGACATGGTCCTGGAATATGCTTTTACGGAGATTCCAAATGAAAAATTAATATGAAAGTATTTTAAAGTTGATTCATTTTGTAACACAGAAAAAAAAGTTAATAAGAAAATATTTCACCCATCACTCTAATATTTATAATAAAGTGTGTCCCACAGAGGATGGTAACGCTCTTTAATTCTTTATCTATTAGAGAAAAGTAGACAATGTGAATTTAAAATAATGTTCAAAATAAGGTAGGAAAAGAGAATAAAAAATTGTCGTCGATAATATTTAAAAAGTGACACTTTTTAAATCGGCATACGACCCCCGTACCAAAAAAATCTCACTTAGTAAAACATACATACCCCATACATTAATGAGGTGATGCACGAAATTTCAGTCTCATTGATGTCTTTATATGTAACGTCTCAGTGACGTCTTTAACAAAGGTGGCCAGGGCATATACAATATGAGAATTTAAATGTAAATGTTTATTGCTTGAAAGCAAAAATTATTCTTTGTAATTTTTATTCGAGCCCTGAAACGGCTCTATTCAACGTGAATTTTTCCTCTTCGAGATCTATTGAAAAGGCGTAGAAGTGAGAATATATTTACTTCCTCCACTCTGGTGGTGTAGTGTCTAAAGAACCATTTTATCACACTTTGGGTTTCGGTTCGATTCCTGGCTTGGGCTTGGGTGTTTGCTATCTCGTTTCCTCCCTTCATGTTGACCGCCCATCGGGTTCCCCTATAATGGAATGTCCGATACCTTCGGGCAGTTGTAGTGGCGAATGCCTATTCGAGAAGTGATCGTCCGTTATTAAAAAATATTTATTTTCATACCTTTGATAAATTATAGGATATAACTCTCGAATTTTGTACAGCACCTCATTAGTGTATACGATACATTTCAACAGCTGGAATGTGGACGGGGACATATATACCAATTTAAAAAGTGTCACTTTTGGAAAATCGACAAGAGATTTTTCATTAACGTAGTATTTTTCCTTTCTTTACTTTGAACAAAATGTACCCTCTAAAACAAGTGTCGAGTATAAGCGAAATTTCGTATTTTGCCTTTACGAATATTTAATTAGTTCTTAAAAAACGCACAACTAGACAGAAATTTGAAAAATTGTAAGTATGCATAATTGATTTCATATCTTATGATAGATATTTTTTACTATACGAAACTAAGGTAGGAAGTTCGACTTCTACTCAAATACTTTTTTGAGAGGGTGTACAGTACATTATCCACTTGTCTCTACTGAATAAACAACTAAAGCGTGATATCATCTTTTGGGGCACCTTGTATATTATAAAATGTGTCCTTAGTTAATTTCTTTGCGAAAAGTTGTAGTAATTAAAAGCAAAATATATATTATGAGGTACCATACGGATTATTAAGATTTGCCAATAAAAGTAATAATTGTCAAAAGCTCTATCGTCCAAAGTTAAAGTTTTAAATAACTAGCAGAATTTTGCGGGCGTTTCAAAATATTATAGAGGTAATTAGAACTATAATACTATTTTAATATTAAAGGCATGTAATAAATAGTATCCAAATTCTGGTATCCACAGAGAAGGCTTTCAATTCCTTTTTTCAGCTTATTTTACCTCAAATTTATTTATACAACTGCAATAATTTGAATGTATGGCATTTGAATGTATGGCTTAACATGTAAAATCTCTTAAACTCTACCAATTTACGAAGCTTCTTCATATACAGTAAACAACCATAAAAATGTTTAATTACCATATTACATTTTAAAAACTAGAATGCATAAAAATTTTAGCTCAATTTTAAAGTAGCATTAACTTAATTACTATTTCAAAATGCACATTTATGCTGTCAGAATTATTCGTGAATATACCATTAAATAGAGAGAAAAAGAGAGAGATAATTAAAACATCCCTCATTTAAATCGAGTCACGAAAATGTATTTTCTCTTCAGGTGATTTTTAATTAAACAAGACATTTTAATTAGTTAAATAATCCCACGCAAAGAACTGCGAAAACGTACATTTATTTAACGAAAAATGTGTATGAATTAAACAATTTTTTTTCTTTTGGTAGAAAGAGTTTCCGACTAATGCTAAGATAACATTTCTCTTGTGGAATTTACGCTATATTAATTGAAAGTCAAGCACGCTTGCAAAAATGGAGCTATGCAAAGCTATGAATGCAGATAAATTCGTGCCGTAATGATGAGGAGCAAGTGCTCTTGCAATTTGTGTTCAACAGTGGTATAAAAGAATGCTTCTTAATTTTAGTCATCCATTCTGAAAGAATGCGGGAATATTTACTCTGTAACTCATTGCGGTATATTACGTCAGACGGATTCTTTTGATGTGGTCACAGAAAATGTAACTTTCAACGCTGTTTTTAGTAATATTTTTAAATTCATATTTTTAATTCATATTTTGTCGTTAATGATTCGCTGTAGAATACGAGTATGATAAAATTTTAAAACACAAGGGAAAAAAATATTTTTTTAGTGGATACAATCATTTTTATACTAAAAACTATACAGCGTTATACACCAGCGTTATATAGAAATCACCTCCCAATAAAAATATAATTTAAAAAACCAAAAAACACGCTTTAGTGATAAATTGAACTAACTAAAAATCGAAAAATAATTCTTAATATAGAAATAAATTAATGAACGAAAAATACTATTACTGTGAAAAAAGCGTGGGGCGCTTTGTGCTATATTTTTTGTATCCTTTTTGTTCTAATCGTACCGATCGAATATTCTCAAGAAGTGAGATATGGAGCACCCCATGCTTTTTTCACAATAATACTATTTTTCGTTCATTAATTTATTTCTATATTAAGAATTATTTTTCGATTTTTAGTTAGTTCAATTTATCACTAAAGCGTGTTTTTTGGTTTTTTAAACTATATTTTTATTTTTCAATTTTTAGTTCGATTTGCTATAAAAGCGTGATTTTTAGTTTTTTTTAACTGTATGTATTTAAAATTTATTTTTAATTTTCGATATCTCTCATAAGACACCAAGGAACACTAAGTTAGAAAGTACAAACTGTGAGATAATTTATTTTCACTGTGCACCAGTGGCGTAGCCAGGATTTTATTTCGGGGTGGGATGGGTATCAAATTTAAAGCTAAAGTTCAATTGTAAGCTAAGTAAAGGGTCCCATTTCGGGGGGGAGCAACCCCCTGAGCCCCCTCTCTTGCTACGCCCCTGCTGTGCACCAAAGTATTAATCAACCTGCAGGAAAATGCTGCCTTCCTCACTAAAAAGGAAAAATAGGTCTCTAATCAACAAATAAAAGCGTATTAAAAAGAATGGCCTTAACATGTTCTTTTACTCACTTCTTCCCTAATGTGATGGATCACGATATTTTGTAAAAATAAAAATATTGCCATGCCCAGGATTCGAAACTGGGTTATTGCGGCCAAAACGCAATGTAATATCCACTATACGATCACGGCCACAGTAAAAAAAGTTTTCTTAAGATTGCAATCTTTGGATGTGTTCTACTTTCAATCAGGATAAGAAATGATGAAATTATTTAATCCTGGCGATCCTGATCAGGATAATGAGATAAACTTATAAAATTATTGTATTGTCACCGGTTCTTCATAAATGTACAAAGTTTAAATTAAATATGGCCGTTTAAAGTTTGCCAAATTTGAGTTCAAAGGAGTCGGTTACAAACATACATACAGGTGAAGCTAATAAATAAAACTGTGTTAAAATCAGGATAATGGGATAACTTATCAACTTATTGTATTGTCATCGATCCTTGAAATATCTACAAAGTTTAAATTAAATCTAACCGTTTAAAGTGGGTCAAAATCGAGTTCAAAGGAGTCGGTTACAAACATGCAAGCATACAAACATACAAACATACATACAGGTGAAGCTAATAAAAGCGTGCTAAAAATAAACATCCTCGGTACATCGGTGCCAATTGTTAGAACCGTTATATTGTTCAATTGTAATGTTTTTGCAATTGGATATGAGTCCGATATGGTCAACAATCTACATGTCATTGAGACATGCTATATAAATCAATCAACACTGACACGGCAGCCAATTGTGGTCCCTAGTCAGAAGTATTTATTCAGATGTAGTCCCTCTCAGTATTTATATCAGTAATCTTAGTATTTATTCAGAAGTAGTCCTTCTCGGTATTTATATCAGTATTATTAGTATTTATATAGAAGTAGTCTTCAGAAGTAGACAGAAGTAGTCCTTCTTCAGAAGTATTTCCCATTGCACCCTGTTTTCAGTAATGGACCTCAAGATTCTGAGTCGTAGTTTGTCAAAATCCTCATCCTGGCTGTCCCCCCATCTTTTCTTAGGCCTACCTCTAGATCTTCCAAAGAAAGGAGTTTCATTAAAGCCCTAGGGAATGTTCTCTCATAAGTCATTCTCAGAGTGTGACCTGCCAGTCTCATTCAACTCAGTTTTATGCATTTAAAAATGGCATTTTAGGGAGGCATTTGAGGCGTGTTATACACCTACAATCGCTGCGGCTCACTTAGATTATCCAAGACATACGATGATTTTTTTTTTAAACCAGGGAGTTTAAATATTGAGGAGGTAGAGAAAAATGTCGAAGAGAAGGTTCGTCGAACGAATATACAGTTGTCGAAGAAAATGTACAGTTCAACACCGAAGCTCATTTTTCTATTTTTCCTAAAATTCTTCCAAACGTGTTGTGACAAATCTTTACAGTTGTATTTTAATTAGTAAAATAAATAATTATAGAAATAGCTAAAACAAACAACACGGGTCATTTTGGCTCTCCCCTCCGGCTGTTCTAGTGTTCAAGACGTCCACTCAGCACTGCAAATGTTGCATTCATTGCATTTATTGTATTTTAATATAATTAAGTGTTCAATTGTGCCCTTTTCTACAAAATCTAAATTCTAAAATGATAAAAATAACAGCTTTTGATCTCAAAACACACACACACACACACACGCGCGCGCGCGCGCACACACACACATATAACTTTATATTTTCAAATATTTCCCATATATCGCACAAATCGTCTATCGTCTTACGTAATGTGAAAAAAAAGAAAACCTTTAGGTGAAGCCGTAATCGATATTAGATTCGATCAGGATTCTAATTCCAATGTGGTTTAATATGTTTTAGTTGATGTTTCAGTTAAGTTACTGTACTTTTGCGCTTCACTTTTTACCTGCTCCAATGCTTTATTTTTTTTAATAAAGACGCAAATATACGAAAACAACTTGACATTTTCATGAACACAAAAATAATTGCCATATTTTCCCCCTCAAATATTGCAAAAACATTTTGTTTTACAATTGCCTCGAACTGAATTTGTAGCTGTATAAAATAACTCACTATAAAAATGTATATTTTAATCATTCAATAAACTAATTAGGTTTAATTTACTGTACAATAGCAGCTATTAGGTTCGACAGTTTTATCCATTGAATTAATGCTCGTAAATTCTTTTGACTTGTATCAATAAATAATCAACAAAAATCTTGTTATCAGATAAAATAATTACATCTTTTATAAAATGTACCACAAAATTATGGCAATACAAATTTCGGGGAAACGAATTGGTTCATCCTTCTTCAACTGCAAAAAGGTTCCACCATCCCACGCGAGCAGAAAAGTGAGAACGCAATTGTAAGCAGAAGAAAACTAGTTGTCTGCAACAAGTTTCAAGACTAAAGATTCTTTGAATAGATTCTACAAACAAAATAGAGTATGTTTCGTTCAGATTTCTTGGTAAGTTCTTGAAATTATCTACATAATTTAAGCTCGCAATACAATCACATCCGTTGAGCTCCGTACCCAGACCTTCCACTTTTCGTGTACAGAAAACAAAAGTGTTTGCACAGTTTTTCAACAGTGTGTGTTGGTAAGTCTGTACAATAAGAAGAAATACTGCTCCCCGGATTATTTTTGACTAGTTAATATTGCATGCTCATTTTTTCTTGTGATTTTGGAAAGAAAACGGATTGAGATGACTATCCTTCCAATGAACTAATTTACTTATTCGGTCTTAAGAATGCATAGAGTATGGCAGCAAGGGCACTGTTCAAAAGTGTATAACAAAAAAATAAAATCAATGGTGAAAACTCTGTGGTGGTCCATTTTTAAGTGAAACGAACAATACTCCACTAGATGATAAGCAGTAAATCAACTTCCGAGGAAGTCAAGATAAAGATTGGGACAAACTTTAAAGCGATTTAGATGGCATAATAAGCACACACCAATTGGAATCGTCGCACAGTGATAGGAGTCACACACCAATTGAAATCGTCGGTATCATATTGCTGTTAATAATCACTTTCAAACAAGTGTAGAAATGATAGTTAACTTTCCGACTGTTTTTCATCAAAAACTAATGCATCTTTCAGAGAACGTGAGACTGAAAAGTTATTACTTAAAAAATTCAATTTCATTTCAAAGATGAAATCTTTGTAGATAAGCATATTGACCATGAAACCTTGTTACATGTTAAAAAACACTTTGACACTTTTTCCAAAAATGGCATTTCCAATGGCTTTTCCAAAAAGGCATTTTAGGGAGGCATTTGAGGCGTGTTATACACCTACAATCGCTTCGGCTCACCTAGATTATCTAAGACATAACCAAGACCAGATTGTCCAAAGGTAGGGGAAGGTGGTGTACCTTGAAGGTATTTTCAAACTTTGATTTTTTACAAAAAAAGTGTTTGGATAATATCAGTAAAACAATTTTTTCCATAAATTTAAGGACATCAAGAGTTACATATATTTTTATAAAATATCCAAATACATTTCTATACCGTTTTTTAATTATTTAAAAAATAGCTTACAATACAGCCAAGGTACACCGCCAGTGGTGTACCTTGGAGGTATTTATTTTGAACAGATGGAGTACACAGCATGTAGAAAGTTGGTTTATTATTTGTTTACAGTAATCTGACTTTGCATAGGCCTACTTTGCGCTAATATTAGTCTAATTAGTATTAAATTTACAGTTTTTAAAAAATAAAAATGTTTACATAACTAAAATAATAAAGTTGGAATAGTTTAGGCATAAAATAAAGTTTAGTCAAATAAAAATAATCACTGTTTAATATCTTCTCTTTTATCTGCAACCCATTTAGTTCTATTTCACGTTCAGGTGATCTAAACTTATGCCAAATGATAATTTTCAAAAATGCAAAGTGCAAATTTTTCTAAAAATGCAAAGTGTTAAAAAATTGTAAAAAAACATTATTCATGAAGCAATAATATATAAATAATTATTAATATATTTAGTTAAATATTTATTTACTGTCTAATAAATACTAAGCTCAAATAACTTCGCTTTTGAATTTACATTTAGTTTTACAATTTCAGGAGTTTAACAGTCTACATTTACATTTAGGCCTATTTGACCAGAACTTTGGTTATTAAAGTAAAGTCTAACAACTTTTACTCATAATTATTAATAAATTTTGGAAGTGTACCTTGGTGGTACCTCCAAGGTACACAACATTAGCTACCTCCAAGGTACACTACCAGCAACTGTTTTACAGAATGGCTTCCATATCTTATTGTTACGAATTTTCGGGGCAACCCTCTGCTCTGGGGCTTAAAATGGTTTAAAATTCGTATTCTACGCTTCAAATAGATAAATTTTGCTTTTTGTTGCATCAAAATCGGCCAATTAGAACCGGAGATACGGAGGTTTCGCTTTCCCATATGTTTTTCTATGGGCTTCTAGAAAACTCGAGAAATATTAGTCCTAGAGCTTAGATCTCTTCACTTTTGAGGACTTATTTTTGGCGCCAAATTTGGCGATATTTCGCCAAAAGTCGCCAAACTTGGCGACTTTTTGGTCATTTGGCGCGATTTTCCCAATGGGGCCTGGAAGTTGTTTTTCCTGCATTAAAAACGCATAATAACCTAACATTTATCTTCTATGACGTAATCAAAATTCACGCTTTATGTAGAACCCTCGAGAAATTGACTTTTCTGGAAACCTCTTGTACCTCCTGCGTCGGCTATTTATAGAAGAGCGCGTCGCCCCGAGAGTCAGTTGCGAGTTGAACATTCAATGTGCGAAGAGCTCTGAGTACGCTTGTTTTGTGTGAACTGATAGTGCTATAGAAGCTGTGTTTTAGCTTGCTTTGTGAAGCTGTTTTTAAAGTGCTGTGTGTAAATTCTTCATTGCTGTGTCTTAAGGGATAGTGTACTATATCCCTTGAATATTTCCACGGAATTTTTGCCTGTAAAAGTGACTTATTTTGTGTGAGAAATACAGCATTTGTGAGAGCTTCTGATCCAAACGGATTGTTAAAAGCACGTTACTGCTAGATTGTGCTTGTGAATTGTGTGCAGCTGATTGTTCTACGAAGTTCTAGAAGAAATAAAGTTTGTGTTCCATCCTCACAAGTGACTTTTTACTTGAACTTTTTACACCAACTGAACTTTAGAACGACGAACCCCAGGAGTAGCAGAGTAATTCCGCAACATTATTATGTTAATTGTTAACCATTTTCAAATACACATAAATGTACCTAAAAGCATGCCTTTAAACTTGTGATTATTAGTTCAAAACAAAATTTAATACTTACAGTTACGGAAGGAAAATAATATGTCCTTGAAATGTAATTTTTTAATGCTAAAAACAAACTTTGGCTTTTGCATGAGGAATACATGTGCTGATCTGTCATAGAACGACTTCCCAAGAGCCTCTAGTAATAAATATATGCAACTAATATTTTAGTTTAAATTTATCTATCTGGAGGGTGCACAATCAATGTGCCTCCATGGTACGCAACCTTCCCCTAAGTGAAAACGGTGTTCATGCCACGACACCGCTATGTGTTTCTCATGCGTCATTTTATTCTCTACCTCCCCTTACAGTTTGCCCTAGTCATTGCGGAGGGCTCTTTATGGTAGAGAGGACTAACCTGTATAAGATAGGTTGAACTACTGTTACAATTTAATCCTCTAGTTACTGAAATAAATGTGCACGTTACTAATAAATTTTTGATAATCGCACTCATTGCTCTACAATTTTTTGTGGTTGCTTGTTTTAGTTAAGGGATTCAAAAAGTTCAAAATTTAAATGATTGAAAAATATTGAAATAAACTTATTTTTAAGTGAAACATTTTTGAAATACTGACATGTATATTTATTGAATAAAAGTCATTATATAATCTTAAAAGAACGAAAACATATGTTATAATGTTGAAAGCATATTTATTTTATTTTAAAATGAATCTAAATTTATTAGAACACGATATTAAAATTATTATTATTTTTTAACTTTTAGGGAATGAAATCGAAATAGATTATTTCTAATGTTTCCTTCATGATTTTGGCATCAACACCCACGCACATTTTATTCATCTTTTAAATTAATTAAAATTTAATCAGCGGGTAAGCAATTTTTTGTAAGAAACCTGGATTCTTTTAAAAATCTGAAAAATGAGCTAAAATTTATTTTTCTTAATTTAACTATACACTAGAAAAGTTTGCTAAATCATAAAAATAGCATTTCTCACTGGTGGATATAATGAATTCAACAATATTACTTCAAAGAGGTATGAAAGAATATTTAATTAACAAACCTACTTTTATTCAGAAAATAAACGTATAAGGTTACGAAATTATTTAATAAACTTTATTTTCTTAAACTAATGCAAGTTTTATTTATTAAAAATGGTAAATGCGTAAAATATTTTGTGTTGAAAAAAATTGTATTACGCTCGTAGATTCGTGTCTACTTTTTTATCTTAAACTAGCTGAAGTACCCGTTCTTCGCACGGGAATGAATGGACTTTTTGATATTAATATTTGTGTGATTACTATTTATTGTAATAAAGAGATATAGCAAAATGGACATCGCGTTATATTGTGTTCAATAATCATGCATACTGAATTTCAAGGCAATCGTTTTTACGGTGCAGAAGGCGATGCGGCGTAGCACAATCTAGTGGCGAGTTTTAGCAAAACGGATGCGGCAAAAATATTCTTCGCATTCAGATATCGATGTATACGAATTTTCATGACGATCGGCTGAATAGTCTTGAAGTTCATGTGTTGACGCGACATCTAGTGTCAAGTTATAGGAAAATGGATCATGCCAAACTCTTCCCCGTGTTCAAATATCTATGTATACCTATTTTCATAGCGATAATTCGCACAGTCAAGAAGTGATACACTGCAGGGCTATCTAGTGGTTAATAAAAGTAATGATTTGCTACAGCGCCGTCATGTGGCAAGTTATAGCAAAATGGATAATTTACATTTGCCCTATATTATTTTACATATCTGTGCAAAATTTCAGGCTGATAGGTCCATATTTGTGGATTTGTATACAACTCAAATCCACAAACAAACAAATAAACAAACAAACAAACAAACAAACAGAATTTCATTTTTATTTATAAGATTGTTCATTCCTCTTTCTCGTATATATGTATATAATTTTTTATCATTTTATCATAAATTGTTCATTCCTTTCTCTTGCAGTACTAATGGTGCCCAATGGCACAATTTCTACAATTTCACGCACAACAATTTCTACAATTTCACGCAACTACAATGTTTACGAATTATTTTGAGTGTTCCTGTAAATTATGCTACATGCATGAATTTTAGCCTATGTTACTCAGGAATAGTGTGGCTTTCAGTGAAAAGATCTTTAGAATCACTGTTCAAAAATTTGAAGGTAGTTGAATAAAATTTGAATAAATTTGAGAGGCGAATGGAGACAGTTATGGCAATGTTTACGAATTATTTTAAGTGTTCCTGTAAATTATGCTGCATGCATGAATTTTAGCCTATGTTATTCAGGAATAGTGTAGCTTTCAGTGAAAAGATCTTTAGAATCGATTCAGTATTTACAGAGATAGCGTCATGTGCTAGAATTTTTGAGTGTACCTGTAAAAGAACTAGTTATGCTGCATGCTGAAAGGTAACCTATATTACTCAGGAATAGTGTAGCTTTCCATCAGTGAAAAAAAATTTCGGATCGGTTCTGTAGTTACAGAGATCCCCATACAGCGTATTGTAATACTTATGAGTGCCCTGTAAAATAACTATTTGTGATATATGAAGGACATATTTGAGATATATGAAGAATAAGCTAATTTTCAATATTGCCACTATCGATTAAATTTCTAAAAGTAACGCCTAAATGCCTCCATGCGTGCCAGTGGAATGTCCCAAATAGGGAGGTACTTCTTTGATTTTTTCTTGGAAACTGTTGTACCTTCAAGAAATTTTTTTTCCTAATATCAAACTACAATGTTGATACTGCATCTCCATGTCAATAGTTCTCCTGTGGGAAGTCGGCTTCAGCTGTACCAATGCTTCGAAATTGCGTAAATTAGCGCTAAGGACCATGTTTGGGTCCCCGTACCGTGGGGCCCTGGGGGCCTTCAAAAATTTTTAACATTGGATTCACTTTATATGATGATATATAACTGCACTGTGCAAAAAGTTTTTCTGTAACACGTCAGAGCCAAGATTTATAGCATTCTTAAAACTGCATTTTTTTATGAAATTGGGGGTATTTTGGGGGGCCCTAATTTGGGGCTCTGGCAATTTTCGAATGAATTTTCAATTTGAGATGTTAATATACAAGGTATTTGATAGGATAAAATGAAAAAATTCTCTGAAGCACCTCTGAGCTAGTCACAGTCGAGACAATAAATTGGCAAATATGGCCCTAAATTAATTCGACGTTGCTCCTCTGGGGTACTTTGACCTCCATAAATCCAAAACTAAAAGAGGTAAATCAAAAATATTCCAGATATGTTCTTTCCTTGTGTAAGGCAACACAATATAAAAGAAAATCATGAAATTCTGAGATGGTGATGGGAACGCCCTGCCCGATTTGCCCCTGCAATTCCTCTTAACGAAAACAACAGTACAGAATTCTTTCGATTATTTTCATTTAATTAGCTAAACAATAACAGTAAGAACCTAATATTATTTTCAAACATTTTATGCTATTTATGATAACGCAAGTGTAAAACTTTATATTTCTAATGATTATTTAATATAATAAATATACTTCACTCTGGAAAGCATGCTTTTCAAAACACATTAGAATGAATAATCGACTTTCCTTTTTTTTTTCCTCTTCCAAGTTTATCCAAGCCACCGCAATTTTAATAAAGGTGCAAACAAATATGAGCTTCTGAGAAACTGAATAGACAGTCATTCATTCAATTATTTTAAGGATCCCATTAAAGAAACCTCATTACCTTCCGAGAATTAAATTTCCTCTCTCCTTTTATTGCTGGATAAAATCGGGAGTCAAAGACAAAGACAAAAGGCGTTCCACTGGGCCACTTTAAGCAATTAAATTACGAGCTTTGTGTGCACTTGATGCAATTAACGTCAACCATAACGGATCAAAGAAATAGATATCTTTTATCCCTTTTCCAAAATTCTATCTTTCCACGAAAAGTTTTGGAATCTAAATATATGTCGCAAGATGAAAAATGAAGGGTAATTCAGTTTTCTAGTTAAGTTTAATATTGGATATTTAGGTAATTATAGACACAAATTGTTTTTAGAAAGAGGAAATTTTTTGGTGACACCAAGAGAATGAGAAAGTGTAATATTTACATTTATCCAGATTCTGATTTCACGCGTAATTTATAAATTGTAGAATCAAATACTATTTCATAAAATTTATTTGGTTACATCGTTATAAGGAAATGATTAGTACATTCAATTATGCATATATGTACGAACAGACCACCTTTCAATTACTTTTTTTCAACATGCAAATCGTCAAAAGAAAGAAAAAAAATTGCGGAATAAAAATAAATCAACAGTTTTGTTACAAGACTCTTAGAATACTATTTTAAAAACACTTCTAATATAATTTAAGATTTATTTCAAAAATTATTACAGCAAAAATTAATGTACTAAAATTCTATCACAAATCATGTAATATGCAAAAAATTCAAATAATTACAGCATTCAAACATAACTAGAAGATATCGCAGTAAACCATAGTCAAAATAAATGATAACCAAACGAATTTCTACAACATTTTCAAAACGATAGTGAACCTTTTAAAAAAATGCAAATACGAAATTAAATAAGGTATTTCCATAAAAATAGGTTATTAAAAGCAATAAGTTGTTAATTGGACTCATAATAGTTCTTGTTTCTTGTCTTAGAGGACCAATTTAAGATACAAATCTACTGGATTCAAGATCAACTGGATTTCTGTACTGAGTTTTTACCATTACCAGACGTGAAAAATCCATCATTTAGCTGTCAGGAAGAGTTAATGGAAATTCACTGCTTTTCAGTGAGAGTTCGAGAATTTTTCTTTTTTCTCTAACATCAGAGGCATAATTTTAGACACAGCTTGAAGAGTTAGATCTGTAAGCATTTAATGTAAGGATTCCTGTTTATTAGTGATCAAATCAGCATTTATGCTTTCGGTTGTGGTTACACGTGCATTTCAAATTCAGCTGTCAATATTACAGGTATTGATAAATTACACTTTCATTTCGTTGAATATCTGAGGAGTTTGAAGAGTAATTTTAGATTTTATTTGATGATTATTACCGTTTATCTCTCATACCGTAAGTTCAAATGTGATTTTTGTTCTCTGTGAAAATTTTGATAAAACTCTACTGTAATATATTTTCCAAATACTAGTGTTTTAGAATTAAATGCTTGCCCTTCCAAATTTTTCGCTAAAATTACTCTTTTACGCTTTCCTTTTTGTAAATTATAAATTTTGCACTTATGTAATAACAACATATAAATTATAGACTAACATAAAACTGTATGTTTATGTATACAGGCTGATTCAAGCACCTAAAGTGTTTAAGTTTGATCACGTTGGAATTGTGAGCGATAAACATCGTTTTCTTGAACTAATTAATAATCACTCTGAAAAGATATAGCAGTAACAGTTATATTTCAGAGTATAATTAACTGAATATAAATTACTCTTCCGCCTAAAAAAGAAACTTCACTAAAATGTACGATTTATAAGAAACCCTGGCAGTATATATTTTCGCTAAAAAGCCAACTTCGGATTAGAAAAACTACGTACTTCATGTATTCAAATGTTAAGATATTTTTCTGGTCCTCAAGCATAAAATTTGAGTCCAGAATAAGTCCTAGGACACCATGTTACCTTAATTTTTGGCATAACCCCATTGCTATTGACATTTAAACTTTCGGTAACTTATTACAATTGTTCATATACTGCAAATCAACCAGACAGGAATATTAAATGGAATAGTTACATTATCACGAATTCATTAAAATAATTTGATTTCATTAATCTATAAATATTTTTGTGTACAAATTTTGACAACCTAGAACGAAACAGGCTATTAATTAGTTATAGAAGACACGTGACAAAAAATATTGTAATTTTTAAGAACTGGATATGGAAAATGATTTTAAATTGCTGATTAGCATACAGAAAATTTAAGACACATGGTTATTTGAAAGAAAGCAGTGAAATAAAGTTTTATTTATTACTAGCTGAAGTACCCGTTCTTCGCACGGGAATGAATGGACATTTTGATATTAATATTTGTTGTGATTACTATTTATTGTAATAAAGAGATATAGCAAAATGGATATCGCGTTATATTGTGTTCAATAATCATGCATACTGAATTTCAAGGCAATCGTTTTTACGGTGCAGAAGGCGATGCGGCGTAGCGCAATCTAGTGGCGAGTTTTAGCAAAACGGATACGGCGAAAATATTCTTCGCATTCAGATATCGATGTATACGAATTTTCATGACGATCGGCTGAATAGTCCTGAAGTTCATGTGTTAACGCGACATCTAGTGTCAAGTTATAGGAAAATGGAACGTGCCAAACTCTTCCCCGTGTTCAAATATCTATGTATACCTATTTTCATAGCGATCATTCGCACAGTCAAGAAGAGATACACTGCAGGGCCATCTAGTGGTTAATTAAAGTAATGATTTGCTACAGCGCCGTCATGTGGCGAATTATAGCAAAATGGATAACGCCAAAATATTCTCATTGTTCAAATAGCTATGTATACTGATTTTCATAGCCACCGTTTGAATGGTCAAAAATTTGGCCTGCTGCAGCGTTATCTAGTGGTGAATTAAAATAATAATGCATTGCAGTTCCATCTAGTGGTGAGTAACATCAAAAGTAACACAGTTAGAATATATTCTTCGTGCTGAAATGTGTAAGTATAAAAAATTTTATGCCGATCGGTAAACGGTATAGACGTTGATGCGTTGCAGCGCTATTTAGCGGTAAATTACAGCAAATGGATAGTGAAAAATATTCTCCGTGTTCTAATATCCGCGTGTACCAAATTTCATCGAAATTCGTTGGCCGATATTCGCATAGCAAACGGCTAAACGGAATAGAATTCGAGGTTCTGCTGCGCCACCTAGTGGCAAGTTAGAGGAAAACGGATAGTATACAAACCTTCTCCGTGATAAAAGACTTAGGTGAACCAAATTTCATGGTGATCGGTGAAACGGTGCTGGAGTTTTTCAACCTCCTACACACATACCAACATTCATTTTTATCTATAACCAGTCTTATTATATGTATATACCAGTCTCAAGTAAAATCCAGTTTCAAATCTAAGCCTCGCGAAAGTGCCAGCATACGCCATTTTGCAAGAGTTTTTTCAGGGAATCATTCGAAGCATTGACTTAGCAGCAATCAAAATGGGAAATGGTTCGACCGCCAGGCATTTATTTGAAAAGTGGAATCCCTTAATAAAGCCGTATTTTTTAAATTATCAACTATAACATGTTTTATTCATCGTTACCTCGATGCACTAAATGCGAAGATTTCAATTTTCTGAAATTTGGCGGATTTCCCCCAAGTTAAATCAATGTACTCAATTGGCGAGAATTCTGAAGTTTCATCGCTTGAAATGCCCTAATAACTGCATTATTTCTTCACGGATAGTTAAAATTTAATTTTGTATTCTAAGAAAACCTATACACTTGTTTTCAAAAATGCTATTCCCTTAAGCTCTCAGTAAATTGCGCCAAAAAGCCTAAAACTGTGCAAACCGCTAGAACTCACTTTCTAAAAATCGGCCTATCAGCCATTTTATTTTTCGCCAAACTAAAAAAAATTACATATTAGTCTCGGATATCTTCGATCCTCATTGTTTTGCGTATAAAACATTTCATTCCTGCTCTCATTTCTTATGCGCACACGATATTACAATTAAAAAAATAACCTTACAAATATAAACTAAAAAAATCATTATTATTCTTTTATTTTTACTTTAAGAATTTAAAACATTTTATTCGGCAAAATCGCCACACATGGCAACCAAGATGCTTATTTCACACACTCTTTTCACTACAGGGGTTACAATTACGTAAAGCTTTCTGCGTGGAGAACATAAAAAATCTCTTAAATTCCGGGAACGGGTGGACTTTCAAAGTTTTAAAGTGGACTATCATTTATTCTATATTATTTTACATATCTGTGTAAAATTTCAGGCTGACAGGTCCATTTTTGTGGAATTGTATACTACCCAAATCAACAAATTGACAAACAGAATTTCATTTTTATTTATAAGATAACCTACGCTTGTTTTTAAAAATACCCTCTCATTAAATTGCGCCAAGCGCTAGAATCAGAAAATCTGACACACTTTCAGATTTTAAATACGCACTAAAGTGCTATATATAAAAAGAGTTATAATCCATGGGTCTTCCCTATTTTCGTTCCTTCTTTCATTAAGTTGGAAAGTGTATCATTATTCATGAGTGTGATTAAACAAAATTAAAATTGATATTTCTAACATCCTTTTTTCTGGATGTAATGCATTAGAAATAGATGCAGAAAAGCTGCTCAGAAAAATGCACAATTCCAACTGAATGAAAATTTCAGAAACTTATACGCAGGTGTATTCATAACCCAAATAGCAGACGATTAAATTACGATAAATAGCGCCAAGCGTTAGAATCCTCCTCAAAATCGCACATCAACCCCTTTTATTTTTCGACCAATTAAAAAGTTGCACATTTATTTTCGGAAAATTTCCAAATTCTATTTTTCTTTTGAGTATAAATCATTTCATTCCCGCTCTGATATCACATGCACACGATATTTTAATTTAAAAACAACCTTACAAATAATCTAGACAAAATTTAAAAAAATCGTTATTCTTTTATTTTTACTTCAAGAGTCTGAATCATTTAATGAACTGCCGAATGTGGCAACCTAGATAAGCTTAATCGTCGCTTAATTGACTGTGGGGTTACAATTACGAAATGGCGGAAAGCAAAAATTAGCCTTTTGCAATACGTTTTTATCGATATTTCCTAAAATAGTTCGAATTTTGAAAAAATCGCTTCGAGGTGTGTCGGGGCCTGTCATGGAGAATTTCCGTTCAAAACTTGGTAGGTCTGCGATCACCCGTTTGCGAGCTACGCGAGACACAGACAAACAAACTAACAGTTTACACACATTGTTTTATTAATATAGCTACCAGTCTCAAATAAAATCCAGTTTCAAATCTAAGCCTCGCCAAAGTGCCAACATACGCCATTTTGCAAGAGTTTTTTCAGGGAATCATTCGAAGCATTGACTTAGCAGCAATCAATTTTGGAAATGGTTCGACCTTTAAAAAGTAAAACACGCTTTTATTTGAAAAGTGGAATCATTTAATACAGCCGCATTTTTTAAATTATCAACTATATAACGTGTTTTATTCATCGTTACTCCGATGTACTATATGCGAAGATTTCAATTATCTGAAATTTGGCGGAATTCCCCCAACTTAAATCAATGCACTCAATTGGCGAGAATGCTGAAGATAGATCGCTTGAAATCCCTTAATAACTGCATTATTTCCGCACGGATCATTAAAATTTAACGCTGTATTCTAATAAAACCTTTGCACCTGTTTTCAAAAATCCATTTCCTTAAGCTCTCAGTAAATTGCGCCAAGCCGGAAACTGTGCAAACCGCTAGAACTCACTTTCTCGGCATTTTGAGCCATTTTATTTTTCGCCAAACTAAAAAATTTTAACATATTAGCCTCAGAAATCTTCAATTCTTATTGTTTTGCGTATAAAACATTTCATTCCTGCTCTGTTTTCCCATGCACACGATATTATAATTAAAAAAAATTACCTTACGAATATGAACTAACAAAAAAAAAATCATTATTATTCTTTTATTTTTACTTTGAGAATTTAAAACATTTTATTCGGCAAAATCGCCACACATGGCAACCACGATGCTTCTTTCACACTTTTTTCACTACAGGGGTTACAATTATGGAAAGCTTTTTGCGTGGAGAGCATAAAAAATCTCTTAAATTCCGGGAACGGGTGGACTTTCAAAGTTTTAAAGTAGACTATAATTTATTCTATATTATTTTACACATCTGTGCAATAAAGTAATTAAAAAACTTTGTAAAAAACACACATAATAAGTAAAAGGAAAAAGGATACGCGTGTATGAACGTAACGCGTATCCTTTTTCCTTTTACTTATTATGTGTGTTTTTTAGAAAGTTTTTTAATTACTTTATCGTTTAACACCAGTATTTTGAGTGTTTTTTCTGACATCTGTGCAATATTTCAGGCTGATAGGTCCATTTTTGTGGATTTGTATACGACTCAAATCCACAAACAAACAAACAAACAGAATTTCATTTTTATTTATAAGGATCTGGTATAGTCTCATAATCTTTAGTATTATAAATATTAAAATAATACATTCTGTCAAATGGCAGAGTAATCTTAATTGTGAAGTTTTTAACTATAATATTTTAATAAATTAAAATTTGTTAGTACACAAAATATGTTACATACAAATGTAACAATATGAAATTTTCATAATACACTGAAAAAAATATTTCCTTAATATGCTTATAGTTAACTATGTCAGGTGTTATGCATACTTTATATACTTTTATCTTTTAAAAAATTACCATATTTTTAAAACATGCAATTCTGTAGGAAAATTTTTTGCAACTTTCACCCTGGCGTTTTTTTAGGTGAAAGAATTCACTCCGGGAGAAGAAGGATAAAGTTCTCAGTTTCCAATACAAATACGACGAAAGGTGTCTACCTGCTTATTTTAATATTGAAAAGGAAGAACACGAAAGCAGCGGAAAACAGAAAAATATGCTAAAAATGAGTCTAACTGTGTGGCTTTTCGCCTGAAAATGTGAAAAATTGTTTCAGTATAATTTATTTACTTTTTTAGCATGACAGAGAAGTAATACCGAATTTTAAAGGCCTAGTAAGGTCCTTAATGCATATATTTATGAGATAATATTGAAAGGTAATAGAAATATATGTTTTAACCTTTCCTACTCCAAATCGGCATGGTCATGTCAATTTGTATTCTCCTGTTTTACATTTTCTGAAGCTGATAACACGATGTTGCTGTTGTTTATCTATCGTCACAATTGATTTTGAATATTTTTAACAGTTGGCGAAAATTTTGACTCTTAAGCATTTGGCGCATCCTATCAAGCGATTTGAAACTTGAACAACAAATAATTATAACGAAGTGATTTAATTTTGTTATAATATAAAGCATAGCTTAAAATGTTGTATTCTTAAATTCAAATTTAACTCACTTCTCTGATTTCGAGACATGCAATGCTTTTCTAAATACCCATTACGAAATCCCTGAAGTTCTGTAAGTATGTGTGATTATTCTTCTCTCTAACCTCAAATAACACTAAATCACATTCCATTTGGGGAATTTATGTGTGCTATTCCCTTATGAATATAAGATAGAAAATGAAATATGTGGAATTTAAAGTATAAAGAGGAAATATATTAAATTCATTGTAGCTTGTTGATTGATTAGAGCAACGAAACTTACTTATGTAGCTGAGGATAATTTTAATACATAAAAGGAAATAATTGGAATTTTGCTGGAGAGTTAAATTAACTTTTAATTTTAAGTAAGTTAAAATTGTTGTTTATTTCTTTGCGCGGTGTAAGAAACAAATGCATTTTTATTATAATTCTTATAAAGTTATAAAATTTAATAGGAGTAATTAGAAAAATATTAATTTTACGTCATTTTTTCATATGCACCTTTTATAAAATGGATATCTGTTTAAAATTCTCACTACAACACAAACACTATTTCTAATTTATTTAATAAAATAAGTGTTAGATTTATTTGTATTTTTAAGACAAAAAAACCTGAAATGTTTGTCGATACAGTTATATATGTATCAAGGGTAAATCAGGGAATTACTATATTCTGTTCCTTTCTTATGTGTGTTATATCCACAAACTTTAATCACCAAAGATAATTACTAAAAGAATTGAGCATTTCTATTACAAACTTAATTTTGGTTTTTTTAAATTTATTAATACTAGCCGAACATTTTCAAGTCCTACGAAAGTGGTCTTGCCTGATTTGCATGTAAGCCAGTCCCCATTTTTTATTGTTGTTTCTAAATTTAGTTGATTGTTTGGTACGAAATCGTGGAATAATCAATGAAAATAAATCGAAAGTAAACCTAGAATTATTATATAATTGATACTTATATAATTGACTGAAAACACATTTTAGAAATTATTTCTCTCCCTTAAATGAACTAAGACAGACTAGACAGTAGGGTGGAGCACTCTTATATGGGAAAAATTTTTTTGTTAAATTTTCATTCATAATATTGATCAAAGTGTGACCCAAGATTAGAGGATTTTAAAAAGCATTACTTTTTTTTTAAATTAGTATTTTCCTTCTACTTTTATTCCTCCTACTATTTATTTTCCTACTGCATTTATTTTGAAAGATTACGTTTGTGCTACCATACTGATAAAACTTGAAGGAGCATATTGTTTATAAATTCTATTAAACAATTTATTATTATGAGAAAAAAACAAGTAAGATAGAACAAATTATTACTAATTTACTAAAAGTGTGAGCCACTTCAACCATAAAATATACATAAACATACACAAAATTAGTCAAAAGATACCTTAAAATTACGTTTGGTGTCGAATTTGGGCATGAGTTTTCTTGACTCAATTTTGAATTTATGACCCTTATCTGGCCTTCTTATCACATACCTGCATAGAAACCTCTGTTAGTATCTTGACTGAACGCTCGACAGCCTGGGTATGGCATGGCAGTCTTAGAAATAGTATTTTTGTACTTCCTTCTGTTTCCACCATCGAAAGCAAATCTTCATTCTTGACGTCTCTAAAGATGGGAGGTTGAATATATTTTTGTTGCCAATCTATAAGGTCTGTGTACAATTTGGCGTTAAGCTTAATTTTAGGGACCTCAAAAATAAGAGGGACCTTTTCAGAATTAGTCGCTTCTCTTGCTTTTATAATCCTTCTAGCAGCAAGTTCGTGAATGTTTGTTTTCTGGATCTGCGAGCATCGACAACAGAAGATTCTCAGGATGCGCAAAGAAACTGTTCCGGTCAATGACTGGGTCGCTACTTTTTTTAGTTTAATTGGAAGGTATCGAGAATTCGAAACCAATTTCCAAAAATTTCTAGACCCAACTTTGCCTGACAGATGAGTTTTAATTTGGAACCAAATAGGCGCGTAAACTCTAACAACAAACGTTGCAAGATGATTAAGATTTTCAGGTGGTTTACTTGTGAAAATATATAGCCTTAATATCCCGTTGGCTTTTGTTAACCATCGAGCATGGAGGATGTGACATTTTCCCTGGAGCTCTGTGTGCTAGATCGGTAGGACTATCGGCACTAATTACAGCTGATGTAATATCGTACAAGTAACGTTGGTAAGAACTTAGATCTTTGATGATATCGACAAAAATATCCGGCAAAACGCTTTCTATCTTTTCATACCGTACAATAGGAGTTTCTTCAATTTTTTCTAGCAATCTTAAAATAGCACCAGAATAAGAACTTGGCCCAGTAGTTGCCCCATCTAAGAATGAAAAAAAGTGTTTTAAACGCAATTCATTCGTGTGTAAAAGGCATATGATCCATTGTAAAGGTTGATTCAAACATTTTTCTAACAACCGTATTACACCACCATTTTGCCCTGCGTTTGTTGCTGTTCCATCACAACCAACAGCTACAGTTTCTCTCAATGAAACGTTTTCAGAAGAGAACAAGTCATATATAGTACGTTCTATGCTCTTGCCCGTCCCAGTACTTGGGATAGTGTAGCCGAAATAAACAGAGTCAGGTTCCTTGATAACAGAAATGTGTTCTTCTACAATAACTTGGCGATATTTTTTGACTACCTTTTTTACTACATTTAAAACTTTATCTTTTCTGCCATCAAAGTATATAGCTGGAACACTGACAACTCTATTTTTAGCTAATATTTCTTTGCGTCCTTATGATCTTTCAGGGCGCAATTTTGATCTATCTATTACTTCGAAATCTGACTTAATGTCATGAAGAACTGCTGATGCGATTGCTGCAGCAGCTCTATCAGACACGCCATATCGGCCAAATGTTTTTGAAAAAGATGGTAAGCTGAGTTTTGGCTTTTTCTTGGACCCTTGGTGCTTTGAAGAACACAGTTCTAAGCCATCGTCTATTTCTTCAGTATCTTCTGACTCATCCGATATAAGAGGGACTCGGGGAGAAAGATGAACTCTATTATCCTGTTTATCCCCATATGTCACAGAAACGTAATAATGTTCTAGTTTTTAATTTCTATCATTTCGCTTTTCTATTTTTTTCGTTTTTGAAATGTGCATACCACCAATAACCATTTACTGTCAGTCCTCTGATCCGTCAGAAAAAGTTGTTCTTCTTTCGCAACTCTTCCTTCTTTCGGTCATTTGCATTGCAGAAAATCTTTGCACTTCCAAGAACAAATATCAAATAGTTTGTTACTTTTGGCGTAGAATTCTTCTTTTTTATCTTCAGGCAATCGTTTTCAAAATTTTATTATCTTTTCACATTTCGTATGGTAAGCTGTAATTAATTGTATGACGCGAGTATGGGATACGATTGCAATGGAAGCTTTGTTCCATATAGTTTCGATTCTCACGCAACAGTTTCAGCAATATCCGAAGCGCCGACTCTTTCCGAGTGTCCATTTTTAACTTCAGCTGATATCTCACAAAATTATAAAATTTCATCACCACCTTATAAGTAGGTAACATATTACCCTTCAGTGCTTCAATATTGCCAAAAATAAAACAATTAGACGCTTTTCTTGTTTTCTTTATATTTCATTCTACAACAAAGTGCAAACAAAACTAAATACTAAAATGGAACTGAGAAGAGTAATAAGCGGGAAATCACTGACTAAGACGGTCAGTATGGCGCATGCGCTTCCGCAGGCACACTGACGGCTGTCGATGTTGAATACAACTTTGTTCCCCACATACAAATAGGGTTGCAAAAAACAATTCCGATTCGTTGGCTACTTACCTGTCTGTAGTTCTCCTGTTCTGGCGCTGTTAAGATCCAGAAAAGAGAAGTCTCGAAAATTCAAATCAAATGCGTTGGTAGATAGACTCAAAATAAATAAAAATATTTTAGAGTTCGTTTTTTGAAAGGTTGGGTCACATTCTTATAGCTATTAAAAAACAATTTGGCAAAATTTAATTTTTCGCTCCACCCTACTAGACAGCTCTTTGGGAGTAGATTACAATACAATGTTTTCAATCAATGATAAAAAAAATTCACGAAAGAAAGAGTCTTGAAAAAAATGTTCAGTTGCTTTATTAAATAATACACAAAAGACTCAGGATTGAAGTGAAATACAAACGAAAATATGTATCTATATCTATGTATATATGCATGTATGTATATACAGGTTGAATCTAAACTCTTAGGCAAAACTTTAAGGGGAGATAGGGCACATAATAAGAAATCAGAATCACATAGTAATGTGGGGTCAAAAACGCAGTTTTCACTTAACCGGTAATAATCACTTTGTGAAAAGCATTGAAGTGTTTGTCTAATTTCTTAAGTTTCATAAACAATAGGCTCGTCTCCAAAAGTTTCATCCATGAAATAAAATATAATTTTGAAACTATGAATTTTAGTCTTCTGTTTTCAGAGAAAAATACATTAGTTTCTGACGAACAATGGTAGGAAAGTGCACTGTTGTTTCAGCACTTTTTCTAAAGTGATTATTAACACCTACACGAAGTCGATGTTTCCGAACACACATTGCTATGTGATTCTGATTCCTTATTATGTGCCCTATCACCTCTTAGAATTTTGTCCAAGAGTTTAGATTCACCCTATATATATATATATATATATATAGGGTGATATATATATATATGGGGTTTTTCGGGTTTTATAATACAATGTCACTATATATATATATATATATATATATATATATATGCATATGACATTCATAACTTTGACAGTTGAATTGTGCGCCAACAAAGGGTTCGGATAATGATCATGCGATTAGTTTGGGATGCTGGGAGGATTTTTTGTCATATACAGGATTTCTACCAGTCAATGTAAACCAGAAAATTCTGCAATAGTAAAAAAAAAATATTTTAGCAGAAAAAGTATGAGATATTGCAATTTTTGCCTAAAAGGATAGAACATTTTGAAATGAGAGGTGAAAAATTACCTGAAGTCTGCATTTATAACTAATTTTTCATTGTCCGTACGTCTTTCCTTATGTCAGCAATCAACCATGGCAACCCTGTATGTGCAAAAACAACCTCCAATCATTCCGAACGAATCTCATGACCTTTATACACCCTCGCATTTCCAAAAAAAAACATTCAAGAGATTATTTAGCGTACAATTTAACTGACTGGATTATTACTACCAAATTACAATGCCAACATTTATTCGGCGCAAGAAAAAAATTATTTTTCTAGTGATTATTTTTCTTTCACATTGGAAAAATGCTTTATCATATTTACATTTGATTCACTTTTCGATACAATCTATGATAATGTTAAATTGCTTCAGAACAATATCAATGACAAAAACTCCTAAGGTCTTTTCCTTAATCGAAAAACAGCAAAGATATAGAGACAATAGCTTCACAAGAGTATAATTGATCTTTTTTTTCTGGAAAAGAATCCAAGAATCCGTGCTTCTTACTATACCACTCACTGTGGGCGGGAGGGGGGGGGGGAAAGTAAAGAGATAATCCTTTTCGCAAGTCAGCGTGAGCCTTTCGCTGTGACAAGCGAAATCAGAGTTGATTCTAAAAGTCTGAAACAATTCGAGTTACTTTTCTTAGAAGCTGAAGATAGTTCTTTTCATAAGAGTTAATCAAAGCGACAGGTAATCCATTGAAAAATTTATTTCACAAAACTATTCGAAATGATTATATTGGTATTATGCCATACCTGAGTTATTTTCTGCACTTTATTTAGAGCGACAATTAAGAAATACAAAGCGGCAATCAAGGGAAAGTTTTTATATAGTGCTTTAATATTATTTAATTGAAGACGAGCTTTTCTTTTAACTCTTTTATATGAATTTTAAAAAAATCTCAAAAGAAATACTCTGTGTGTGAACATATATGCATGCAATATTTTGGAGAGATATATGTGTAAAATGTATCAAGTTTTTGAAATAAAGAAAATAGACTTTCTAATTTTATGTTATAAAAGACGAGGAACCAATGCAAGCTTTTTTTTTACAGTACCTGCCACTGAGTAAAATCGTACCCGTTCTCAGATAAATTGATTATAATAAGCGGCTGATTTTACATGCGGCGAGCATTAATCCGACCTAAAGACTATGTGCCAAGTGTTGCTGTCTCCGAAACCCCTAGAGCAATGATAAAATGAGGCGATTAATAGAATTAATGAATAAACTAGTTATAATTGATTATTAGTTAATTTTTATTTAAAAATTTTAATAAACGTCTTAACACATAATAATATATATAAAATGAATTTACGTAAAAATGAATAATAGGTTTTTTAAAAATTATCATTGTTTCATTGCTTTAATGAAGCAATTATACCTTCAATGAATGTCCTTAGGAAGAAAATAATATTGGTGGTACATTTTCTGTTAAATCCTTCTATTTAGACATATTGCTCACACGTGCTTTCAAACAAAACTGACAATTCTCTAAGAAATTAGAAGGTGAAAAAATCATTATAGTCACTGACCAGTCTCATACTATTGACAACAGTGCACATCCATAGCCCAGTTATTTTGCCTCAGACAAAAAAAAAATGTTTTTATCCAGTAATCTACCTTATAAGGAAAGGTAGAACTAACGAACAGAATTATAATTGATCTCAGATCACCTTTTTTCCTTTTGGTGATAGGGTCGCTATCTAAACAAGCTGCTAGGACAAGTGTGCGTTTGTTGCAATACTCCAAGAGTTCAGGCTGCAGCAGAGCGAGATTTCTGATAGTATTTTCTCTATGCGTGTCCTCCTGCTACTACTCCATATTTCTTAGAATTTATATTTTCATAGGTTTACTGCTTTCAATTTTCAATTTTATTAAGCGGCTGTTATTGAACACACTTATTTGATTTCTTTCTCTCTCGGTGATATGTTCCAATTAAGTGGCTGATTTTATTGAGGAACGGGAAATGTATTTTTTTATAATGGATTTTTGCTTGACCTTTAATTAATTAGGAAAACAAACTTTTCATTGGTTAATGAAGGAAAACCTCATTGTTTAGAGTTTCAGTAACTTCTAAAAAAAAGTTTCTTTTTAGATTGTATTAAAGTGATCATATTTAGATAAAATAGTTTAAAAGACTATCAAATTGTTACAAACATATAATTTTAGGTTATTCCTTAATCAAACTGTTATTTTTATTCATCACCATTCGAATGATGTATCAAGATAGTAACTGCATTCGAAGAAATGAATAAGTATTGCAAAAAAGGTAGGCTATTCAAATCCGTTAAATTTTGTAGTTTATTTTTAAAAAATTCTGACAGTCAGCATATCTCAAGAGATTATATTAGTAATATTTGAACTATCGGATGTCTAAAATAAACAAAAATAGTTTTGTAAATTGCAAATTTAGTAAAATATGGGGCAAAACGTGTACAACTGAATTATTATTTTTTTTTCCTTAGAAAAATACATTATTTTGTAAAAAGTCAAAGTACTCTATGTATAATATGTGTGCGTGTGTTTTCTAATTAGATTCAGACTTTCAATAAATCCTCTAAAAAATTGAATAGTTGAAAATAAATCGATCAGATAAAAATTGACATTCAACGAAATAGCAATCAATAAATGCAGATTTATTTTTTTTCATTTCATAAATCTTTCTGAGAATAATAAATAATAAAACTCAAAACTGCGTAAAAATGAACTTTTTAAATCAAGCATTATGATGACTAATTAATCGTTTTTTTTAATTTATCAGCCATATATATAAATATATTACGCCTTTTTAAAATTAATCTAGGGATATCAGTAACTATTATTTAAAATATCTTTTCTTTTGAGTTTAAAAAGAAAAGCCTTGATGTATATTTGAAATCCTCGTTCATAATCCCACGTCTTAAATAATTGATTCAAGTTCAGTACGTGAAGACAATTTATGCAAATATTAGTTTTCTTTTTACGATACGGCAATTCTTGAAATATGAGGTAATCCTGATAATTGTTTTTAATTGCTTCGTTTGAAATATCAGTTTAAAATCCTTTAAAAAAATATGTCGTTCTATTTAGTACTCTTTTCAACTTTTATGAATAATGAGGGTTATTTTGTTTTCCTTTGACATATTTATTTAATCTGAAAGATATTTCTTATCTGCGAAAGCACAGAAGCAGTAAGAAACGCAGCATGTGCGTGTGTGTATGTACCTATATATGTGTGTGTGTGTATGTACCTATATATGTGTGTGTGTGTATGTACCTATATATGTGTGTGTGTGTATGTACCTATATATGTGTGTGTGTGCGTTTCTTTCTTCACAAATATGACCGGAAATTGCATTGTTGTTTCATGGTATGCTTTAGTCATGTAAGCTGGAATATGCTCTTATTACCTTTTCCAAAAACAGACGTCAAACATAGTATTGAAACGATATCAACGTCATTAAAACACGCTCGAAAGAATAATGTTCAGTGAAAACACTTTATTAAACATTTTAACACAATAAATAAACGTTATCTTGGAATAATATAAAATAATCTTCGAATTTAGGGTAATGTGTGTTTAATTCTAGGCTTTATGCTCTTGTGGATTCTTGAACTTTTTACAACTGAGGAAGGTTGGACAATCTGTCTGGGCAAAGTTATAATTTCATTGATAGATAATATTTTCAAGTTGCTATTAAATACATTATAATATGAATTCAAATATGAAAACAACAATTTGCGCCTTTACACCAGTTTGGACACAAAAACTAAAAATCCTGGGGAATGGATTTTAGGCATTTGTATTCGCTACATTTTAAAGGGAGAATATTATGGTCTTGAGATATGATAGAAAATTTGAAAACAATGTTTGGCTCTTTTATTCTCGTTGTGATGAAGTATAAAAAATTCTGAAAATGATTTTAAGGAATTTGGATTCTCAATATTTTTATGGAAGAACTTTAGGCTATTTCTTTTTTCTTCCGAGATATTAAGGGGAATGTGAAAAAAACGCCCAAGAACGGTTTGGCCCCTTTCTCCCGTTTCGGAGCGAATTCTATAAAATACTGAAAATAATTTTTAGGTATTTCTGATAGTTACATTTTATAGCAAGAATTTTATGGGTATCTCTTTTTTCCTTTGAGATGCGACCGAAAACTTGAAAAGATTGTTTCGGGCTTACACCCACGTCTGCAAAGGAATTTTTAAAAATCGCTTCTTAAATGACGCCTTGGGCAAAAAAATTATAAGCTCTTAAAATTTCATGTCTGTATCTCCAATAGAATTGGCTGGGCGATGATCGTCTGGCAGCAATCCGGCGGTTATTCTTTATAGAGAGATTTGCAGTATTTATTTTCTCAGTGAATTTATCTATACTACTTTAATGTGAGGGCGTACTCCTCTCTCTCCAGGGAATAAAAGTAAGAAAATGTGAAACACTTTCAGATTTTAAATACGCACTTAAATGCTATCTATTAAAAGCGTATCATAATTTATGCGCCGTCTCCATTTTTATTCGTTATTCCATTAAGTTAGAAAGTGTATCATTATTCACGAGTGTGTCGCATTTTTCTTCCTTGTTCCATAAAACCCATTTTGGAATCGAAATCTATCTTAAAATCGCCTACTAAAACTATTTTACAATATTTGACAAGTATACTCCAACTATACTTAACCGTTTTAAATATTGTTTCGAATATGCATCATAATCCATCAGTATAACGTGTTTGTCTTTCTTGAGTAGATTTCTACTTTAACGCCCCGACTCTCGCCAAGGTGGCGATAATTAAACATATGCAGTTATCATGACGATTTTTTGTATTTATATGGCAACCATAATTAAGAATTAAAATGGCGATTTGGAATAATATGTACGTACAGCTTTCCATTACTTATTTATTTATTTTGGGTTGGCAATTAATGCAGTTTTAATAATTGAGTGTCTTCAAATTCCTTAATTGCTGCGTTTATCGCTAATTTGTTCACTTTAGTTTCCATCTAGTTCTTTTGGGAGCGTAGAAACTAGCGCAAAACTCTTAGAGACCCATGACTGCAAAGCTTGCCAAAGTGCGACAATTTTTTAGGTTGGCGGGAGTGGGCCATTAAAATGGGAATCAACTCTTTCTTGTACCATAAAACACATTTTTGGAATCGAAATTTATCTGAAATCACCTACTGATACTGTTTTACAATCTTCGCCAAGCATATTCCAACTATACTTCACCATATTAAGTAATCTTTAGAATAGGCTTCCTAATCCATGAATGTGACGTGTTCGCTTTTTTTTTTTTTCTTCCTTTTTTTCAAATAACGCATCTTTCGAACCGAAATCTATCTTAAAATCACCTACTAAAACTTTCTTACAACATTCGCTAAGCATAATCCAACTATCTTCTACCGTTTTAAATACTGTTTGGAAAATGTATCGTAATCCAAGAATGTTTCGTGTTTTTCTTCCTTGTTCCATGAAACACGTCTTCGGAATTGAAATCTATATTAAAATCGCCTACCAAAACTGTTTTACAATCTTCGCCAGGCGTTTCATAACTATACTCGTAATGTATTTATAATAAATTGTCACGTTTTGGCACCAAACTTAGCGATCAATTGTCAAAAATTCTAATCCTTGTGCGACTTTCAACACTTTATTGACGCCCTCTGCCCTCTACGTTATCTGGCAAACACACTTGAAAAGATCTTCACCGTGACTGTTCATATCTACAAAACCTGCCAACAATATCGCGTAGAAAACATTCTGGAATAGAGCAAAATAGCACCCTAGTGCTAAAAAGAAGCTTTTTGGGTGTAAGACTGAACCTATGGCCCCGAGATAGCATTTGCTACAAACTCCGCGCTGTCTTAATCCGTCACTTCATATATGCCTTTTCAACATTAACAGTATATTGAGGGTGAAAGTAGCTTTACAGGCAAAGAAAAAAATAATTCTTCACATACGTGTTTTATACCTTTTCAAATGAATGCCTATGAAAGTAATTTTACACGCACAGAAAACAAATAGCTGAAGTACCCGTTCTTTGTGCGGAATGGATATTGTTAAACTAACAAATACAAATGGGAAAAAAAAATGTTAAACATACTTTGTTTATAGATTTAATCCCTTACAAGAACTATTTTACAATATTCGTTAGGAATATTCTAACTAAAATTGATCTTTCTAAATACTGTTTGGAAGGTACATCATGATCCACGAGTGCGCTGTAACTGTCTTTCTTGTTCCATAAAATACTTCTTAAAAATTAAAATCTATATGCAAATGACCTACTAAACTGTATTAAATTCCTCGCCAGACATATTCTAACTATACTTCACTTTTATTTACCCGAATGTACATAGACACGAATACTCCAATTAAATAAACAGTAGGGCTAGGCAATTTCTGAAAGATATCGCCAAGCTGAGACCAATCGTTTTTAAACCGAATTTGCCGAGAAATCGAAAAAAAATAAAAATAAATAAAAAGCGAACTTGGCGATTTTTCGCATTTAATCAGTCAACCCTTGAAAACCGCATACATGCCTTTTTAACATTGACAATGTATTGAAGGTGAAAGTAGTTTTACAGGCATAGAAACCAACCGGCTGAAGTACCCGAGCTTCGCACGGAATGGATATAGTTACATGATACATGTTACATGATACATGATATAGTTACATTATACATCATGATCCACGACTGCGATGCATTTGTCTTTCTTGTACCATAAAACACTTGTTCAAAATTGAAATCTATATTAAAATCCCCTACTAAAACTGCTTCAAAATCCTCGCCAGACATATTCTAACTATACTTCACCTTTATTTACACGAATATAGACACCAATATTCCAATTAAATAAATAGAAGGGTTAGGCGATTTCTCGACAATTATGGAAAATATCGCCAAGCAGAGTCCAGTCTTGGGAACTTACTTTTTATACCGAATTTGCCAATAAGCCACAAAAAAATTCGAAACTTGGCGATTTTTCAAATTTAATCTGTCAACCCTTGAAAAGTCATTATCCCTTTCACCAGAATAGTCAAAAATCTTGTCTGAAATTAACAGAACTCCAAGAGTTAAAAAATACGTGAAAAATATGTTTTTTTGTCTACTACTTCCTATTGATGTCGATTTTCACAAAAATCTTGAAAAAGATATTTTTGAATTTTGTTCCTTACAATTTAATGCGAGATTTTTTTTTTTGCTATCTCCATATTCCTTCGAATGAAAGCAACGTTTTGGGCCCTTACACCAGTTTGGACACGGAAAGTAAAAATCCTTGGGAATGCCTTTTAAGCATTTGTATTCGCTACATTTTAAAGCGAAATTTTTATGGTCTTTCTGATATTGAACGGTCTTTGAACGGCAGATTTGATAACAACGTTGGGCCCCCTAAGCTCCGTTTTTGATGAATTCTAAAAAATCCTGAAAAAGATTTTAAGGCATTTATATTCTCTATATTACTATGGAAGAATTTTAGGCTATCTCTTTTTTTTCTCCGAGATATCAAGGGAAATGTGAAAAGAATGTCAAAGAATGTTTTGGTACCTTACTCCCGTTTGGGTGCGAATTCTAAATAATTCTGAAAAAAGTTCTTGGGATTTTCCGTTAGTTATATTTCAATGCAAAATTTTTATGGCTATCTATTTTCTCTTTTGAGATATGAAGTAAAACGTGAAGAGAACGTGATAGGCCCCATCCCCGTCTGATAAGAATTTTTAAAATTCGCTTCTAGAATGGCGTCTTGGCCACATAGACTATAAGCTCCTAAAATTTCATGCCCCACATTGTACAGGAATTATACAGGTGACACGCTGGGACAGTCATCCGTAATACTGTTTCGAAGTTACTACAATGCCGATATGATTACGAGTTTCAACATTCACCTCCACGCAACTCTTTTTATTATACTCGTATCTGATACAGAGAGGACGTGTCATACTTATTTGCATGATACGAAACTACGATACGCATAGCAAATAAATGTTGAGTTGATACGGGAATTACTTTCTAAACTTAATCCACATCATCTACTAATTTTGTTATGATAATTGTAATGACAGCATGCACAAGCCGGGACTTGAACCGGGGTCTTCTCGTATTATAATCATACACGCTACCACTGTGCCATGATGCTCTAGATTATAACCTTTCTCTTTTTTTTCAGAGCTGTGTCGTGTTACACTTTTGGGAGATTCGAACCAAACAAATGTATCTTTTACGCATTCTATTTTTTACATTAGTTTACAGAAGGTGTCTTCTCTCAGTAAATCGATGACTACAGCTAAACAGCTTGTTTTTCCCATATCTCGAGCCATTCTTGAGATAAGAGCGCTAACTTCAAATTTAGACACCACGTGTCGTATTAAGCGGCTTCCTTGCCGCTTAAAACGACAAGTGGCGGCACTAGTATTAGATGTAGTAGCCCTTTACTATACCTAAACACCATTTTAATAACTATACTATTGCCGTTCAGAAATTGTTTGTGTAACAACGGACTTTAGAGGGCGCACTTTATATTTCACCTTATCTTCTACAACCAATAAAATATTTAACTTGTTGTGGCCATAGCTATTTCAGTTAAAAATGCCTAACTTCTTTGCAGTATGTTTTTAGAACTACAAAGGAACAAAAAAATTTATGGAGTAACAATCAAATTCCAAAGATTTTTTTTTTTTTTTTCATGTAAACAGCCTACTCTCCCTTTGTCGAAAATTCCCCAACCATTTTCAAAATTTTTTTAATGCGGTCACTTGCCCATCGGGTTTCGTCACAGCAAATTCCCGAAGTATTGGTCATTCCATTATAGGGACACCAAGTTGGTGGCCACTATTCCTTTTAAACTATTACCCCCCAACAAGGGATGGACATGTTAACGCCGCGAATCGAACCCGGACCCAAGGTGTGATAGAATGATTGCTAGGTACTGTAACACATGGGTGGTGTCATTTTAAACTGAAATAATGGAATCACTCTTTTAAAACTGTAGTAGGTGTTTGAACATGTCCCGAAATCCACCAAAGCATTCAATATCTAATTTAAATTATCATGTCTCATTCGATATTTATCGTAATGGAAAAAGACACTTTAGAGCAGAACTATCAGAAGAAAACAAAAGTTAAAGATGGCTTCTTAAAAAGCTTCACAGACGTGTGCCATTCCATATACTGGGTGTATCTAAATTGGTTCAATAAAATATTGTGGGAGACAGGGCACATAATAAGGAATCAGAATCACACAGCAATGTAGGGTTGGCAACGTCGTTTACGTATAGCTGTTAATAATCACTTTGGAAAGGTTGCTGAAACAACAGTGAAATTTCCGACCATTGTTTGTCAAAAACTAACGTATTTTTCACAGAAAACATGTGACTAAAATTCGCAGTTTAAAAATTCTACTTTATTTCTTGGATGAGATTTTTGGAGACAAGCCCATTGTATACGAAACTTGCTTATAAAATTTGACCAGCATTTCTACACTTTTCATAAAAGTGATTATTAACAGCTACATGAAGACAACGATTTTGACCCCACATTACCATGGGATTCCTAATTCCTTCTTATGTGCCCTATCTCCCATAATATTTTGATGAAAGAATTTAGATACACCCTGTAAATTTGAAATAAGAAAACTTTACAACTTGGCAAGATTTTACACGTATGAATCAGAAAAAAGAAGCAATTTAAATATAAGGTTAAAGTACTAATTAAGACACATGATCTTACGGCAAATACATGTTACGGGCATCTTCGTACTATATCATCCATCACTGTGATTAATATGTAGTTATAAACTACCGATTCCTTGGTGAGTGAATATTAATTTTCATTTTCTGTTGTCATGCCTGAATATTGATGCAGCGCAAATCTGTTCTCAGCGCATGCTAAATGGCACAATAACGCAAACTAAATGACGTATGAAACTCGCGAATGTTTAACATGTCATAGTTGTTGAGCAGCAAGGCGTAATGACAAGCTGCCTGTTTAACTCATTTAACTAGTAATCAGAAAAGCAATGGAATAGCACAGAGTTTGAAACTCAGCTATGTTTTGAGTAAATACGCTTTGTTTAAATATAATAAGGTTTAGAAGTAAAGTTTTGCTTTTAAAACCAATTTATATATAAATGAACTGTATGACTACGTTTGTAAAACTCAATACGTTCGGAGTTCGGAGTATAATAAAACTTGACATACTTGGAATTTTTTATCTCCAGTCTTAAATACATGCATAAGAATTCTTTGCGAAGTTGATATAGCTAATAATTTGCTAATTATAAAACTTTGATTTTTCAAAAAATAAAAAGTATTTTTATTTTATTAGAATTTACTGAAGAGACATTAGCACGATATCTGTAAACGTTGTAGTACGTTAAAGATACTGTAGCACACACACACACACACACACATACTGTAGTATACCACACTATTTCCTATGCATTATTATGTGAGCACATGTTAATTTTTTTAATATTCACTAGCCATGTATATTAATAAGAAATTATAAATAAACTGAACCGAATATTTCTAGAATAAAATATGATTGAAAAATATTAAAATTAATTTTATTTCCTGCTCAAGATATATACACAAAAAAAAATTAAATTACAAACCTTGATAAAACTAACTGTAAAAAAATTAATTTACAATTTTTACACTATATTGTAAAATATGACATTAATGGAACCGAATTTAAATATTTAAAAATGTATTTACTTTTACATCTCTTATATAATAAAAGCAAATTTAATTATAAACAAAAAAGTGCACTAAAACTAATCCTCAATATCATCCACATAAATAAGTTCAGCTGCATTCTTTCCAAGGTTATAAAATCTTCGAAAATATTTTTAAGAAGTTTTTTTTTTCCTTTTTAAACTATTACTTTTGGATCATGGAGTCGTGGGTGACAGGTTTCAATAATATTTCATTAAGTCCCTTCACATATAACTCCAAAGAATTTCTTCCATTTCTAAAGCATGGGAAGAAAGTGGATGAAATTTCCTGAAAGAGATCAATACTCGGTTGACATCCGAAACAGGAATGAAACAACAAAAACAACTATCACAATAAACTTTTTATACTTAATTTTCCTTTTCCGCAGTCGTATAAGAAGAAACTTTTTTCCGATAAACTTACTGGTATCCATTGACGAAAAAAAATAAATGTTCAATGAACTTAATTTTGTTTTTCGTACAATGGCTTTTTATCTATTTAATTTATTGATGAAAATTTCATATTCGTTTGTAGTAAGAATATAATTGCTCACTCGCAACGAAATTTAAAACCATTTGTTTATAAATTAAATATTTTCCTGGGTATTATTTTATTAATGAAAAAGTGCTTTAAAGTAGTGATAACACTTTAAATACAGTATCAAATTCTATGTATAAAATATATATTTTTTTAATCTTTCATATAAAATAAATTTGATGGCATTATTGTTTCAAAAGAGTAAAGACATCTGAGAAAGTTTCGTATAATTTAGATTTTTTTTTATCATAGAAGCTCTTGGTATTTTGCGGTCCAATAATGAATGTTATTTTTCGAATAAAAACAGAAGAGGTAGCATGCATGTTTGAAAGAAAAATTGTTAATCAGGCACTCTTAAAGTCAAAGCTTTGTCGAACTGGCAAACAATGTGGAATGTTGGTCATGTAGATGACAGACAATCAGACAGGCCAGTAGGCAGAAGGCTTACGAATCGTTCAAATGAAAAAAAAAATCATACATACCATCTCAGAATACCAGAATTCCATAAGTAGTTCTGTTTGGTTTTCCACTTGCTTACGAAATTATCCAGAAACTGCTTTGCTCAGCTGACCTTGAGACTAAAGAACTTTTTGAAATGTTTTTTTAATATTCTTGAAAGTAACCATGAAAGTGATTTATCAGACGCTGAAATTTTTGATGTGTCAATCTTATAAAAAAGGAAGAAGTTAATTGCAGAGAAAACAGCTGATTGTATCAAAAAAATGAAGAAGCAAGATGACGGAATACTAAGAGGCAGCGGCGTTAAATTTCTTGTAATGAGTATATGTCAGAATGTTGTATTACGTATTCTACTATATATCGACAAAGAAAGAGCTGCATCCATAGCTGTGATAACAGAAATAAAATACAATTTCCTGTACAGACTCGGTACGGGATACGAGAAAGTGGAGAAGTTATGTTCCGCAAATGAATTTGAACTAACTGAATGCAACTTCGTTTCTGAAAAGACTTTCCGAACACCTTGTCGTGTACTCGAACAACAGAAACTCTAGAATCAGGAAGCTCACAATCTTAAGTCCCCTGCAATTATATAAAGAACTGTCGTAGCAGACAATGCAAGTGCTTATCTATTGGTATTAAATGTAACTCAAAATGACATCAAAGTTCTGCTTGCATGAAAAAAAAAACAGGGCATGCTCATTTTGTACATGATTTATTAGTCTTTTTTAATTTTTAATTTTTTTCATTACAGGTATACTTTTTGAACAGTAAGGTTATTAAAAAATTCCATACATTAAGATTCGAATAGTTCGTAGGCCAGTTCATGCAGCGAATGTTCTCTGATTCAAGAAAATCATCATCAATGATATCTGTGAGACGTCATATTATCGTGTATACAAAGTAATAATAAATCAAAAGGAAAATTATAAACTCAACTGAACTCTATTACTTTACAACCGCGAGATTTTTCTGAATTACTCCTTATCGTTTTCGAGTTTACTCCTTAAATGTTTGACAATTGAAATAACTGAAAAAAAATTAGCACGATTTCTTCCGTTTACAAAGTTGCAACAAACAGTTACTGTGATGCCATTTTGAAATCACAGGAACCAGCAATATACCAAAACAGCCACGCAGTGACTTCCCAAAATGATCACTTGGTGACCGGTTACACATCAGTCTGTAGGTGACTTCACAATGATGTCAGCAGCTGTATAGTCACAAATAAATCGTGACAATGTGGTGGTCCACACACAGTGGAATTGCCTCACTCACAAGCCACAATGTGGCTATTTTATAAAAGAGAAAACTGCTCGACCTCTTTGACGTCATAGAGACTCTTTTGTTATACTCCGTTTACCCGTTTCAGTTATCAAACCCTGAAATCCTGATTATAAGGGAAGTTTAATTATGTATATATATATATATATATATATATAAATGTGTGTGTGTGTGTGTGTACATACACACACACGCGCAAGCAATGGATATCATTTTATATAAAAATACTTTTTACTGAATCAGATCATGACCTTCTAAAATTTTTAAGACTTTCTTAACCATGCGAAATATTTCCGTTCAATTTTAACAGTTAGCTACACCTATGTTCAGAGCGTAAGATTAAAAAAAGAGCTCTTTACTGCAAAATGTTAGTGCAATGCACATTGCTGTTCGATTGCAAAGTGATAAAATTTGCCTTGGCCTGAATAAGATTTTTATAGTTTGTATATTAAGCTTGCTATTTATTTCCGTATTTGTTTAATGTCATAATAATTTTTTTTCATTCAAGTACCACGCAGAAACCAAGTAGACAAAAGGTCATGCTTAGTAGCTATTTATCTGGAAAATATGTCACAAAATAAAAAAATGATGTCACATAGATTAATACGGGAAAGTTGTAGTTTCCTTCATTAGACGTACATGTGTAATTTCAAATTAATGAGAGAAATAATTTATAAAGCTTGTACACAGATATATTGCTTGTGACTAGAAGAGACGTACTTAATTTCAAAACTAAGATTTCTTTTTCTTTAAAGTTATTTTAAATATAAAATTGCTTTTAAAATCAAATAACAATTGGAACAGAAATAATGAAAAATGGTCTTGAAAATACAGTTACACAATTTTAGTACCTAACGAAAAAATTACTGTTGTTATGGTTATTTTCAAAATTAAAAAATAAATCATATGTTGACCTCCCTCTACGTTGTTGTTTTTTGAATTATTGACTCTGATAATTATGCTTATTTATCTAGAGAATATTTAAAAAGATGAAGGATCGCAATTAACAAATTTTTAATTTAGAGTTTCGATGCCGGAGAAAATAATTGTGTCTTGTCAGAAGACTTGATTGTATTGCCTAACAACCAATTAGTGAGGTCTTTATGAGAATTTATAAGTATTACTTTACGCTTGTCAAATTTTTGATTTTCGAAAAATTGTATTTTTTTAAGAAAAGAGCCTTTTATTTTTAAAGAACATTCGAGTTATTTATTATTTTATTTGTCTATTTTTTGAAGTTGATTTAAAAATGCTTTTCTTAAATATCCATATAAATGTATGCACATACATCGCACATACCGGGTGTTTCAAAAATGACCGGCATATTTGAAAAATCGATAAAAACTAAACGGGCAGCTATTGAAATAAACGGTTTGTTGCAATATGGTTGGAACAATAGTAAATTTTCAGGCAGACATACACAAAATTAGTTACAATTTTCATCAACAGATGGCGCTGCAGGCGATTTGAAAGATGTAGAAGAAAACGTAGTCTGTGAGTTCGCCGTTCTGTGAGTTCCGCCATTTCACAGCAAGCTTCCAATCTGCGAACAGCACACGCTTACAGCAGAAAGACGACTTACAGAATGGCGAACTCACAGACTGCGCTTTCTTCTATATCTTTCAAATCGCCTGCAGCGCCATCTGTTGTTGAAAATTGTAACTAATAATGATTTTGTCTGTCTGATAATTTACTGTTGTTCCAACCATATTGCAATAAACGGTTTATTTCTATCGCTGCCCGTTTAGTTTTTATCGATCTTTCAAATATACCGGTCATTTTTTCAACACCCGGTACATACATATGCATATAAATATATGCATATATATGTGTGCGCGATGATTGCTGAAGGCGAGCTTTGTCCATAAAAGAGGTTACCACCCCCTAGGGAAGGGATTAATTGTAAACTGTTTTAACAGCAAAATCTATGCCTATAAAGATTTTGTATTAGTTAAAAACCTTTAAAGAAAGCTTTACATTCTAAATTTTTAATATTTTATGGCTTTAAGAAAGTATAGAACCTTTTATAGAGATGAAAAACTTCATCCCCTAATTAGAACAGAAAAAAGTTTCATGTATTGTCTGATATGAAACAAACTTATTTTATTGAAAATAACTGGCTTTAAAATTTCTCGCACGCAAAATTTGTCCGCAATTTAACCCCGTTACTTTGCAAGAGCCTTCATCAGTTGTAATTTAATGTACCTGAAAATAATGTCAATTATGCGGTATTATTTCACTAAGTTATTAGTTTTGAATTGTCTTAGATAATAAAAAAATGCATAATCAAAGCTTATTATAAAGTAAAAGATACTGCAATTTTAAAATGTGTAAAGTTTCTTGCGTCAAAATTTTAATTGAAAGTTAGATGTTATGAACATTACATCTCTTAAAAGAAAAAAAAAAGTCCATTTCCTTTTTATAGGCAATAAAAAATTAACAAGCGTACACACTATTTAATTTCATACATTTTTATTTCACTAATACTGTATAAAACATTTAAAATATCAACCTATATATTTCATTATTCTTTCCCTAAACTGAAACAAAATAAAATATTTTCATAAATTCATTAAATTCGGAATCTAACTACTTATCATAAAACATTTTTATGCAAGAAAGCTAAAATATTATGTTAGTACATTTAACGTCTGTCTAGCTAAAATCTTCACAATATTTTAAATAAGCGTTAAAAATGTCATAATAATACAAAATGTTTCAGAGATTAATTATAAACTTATAAGTCACGTATTCTGAATGCTTTTAATGTTTCAGGCTAATGTGTTTTTACTTCAGCTCATTAAATTTAAACATTAAAACTGTAGAGCTTTACCTAATAAAAACAGGGATATAGAATTACATTTAATTACTGCAACAGAATGGTAATTAGATCTCTTAGACTGGGAGAAGTAAATTAGATTTTTAAAATGGAGAATATTATTTTTCACTTTTACTCTCAATTTAGATTAAGAAAAATATTATTTCCTGCTGAGTAATTAGTGAGACATGCAGTAAACTATTTTTCCTATTTTTGACGTTTGCGGTTAAGTTCATAAATGGAATGTGTATTACATACGAATCTTTTAAAAAGAAAATGCACTGTAAAAATTAACACAACATGTCAATGGAAGGATAATTTTATCGGTGTTGAACATACATATATGCGTTTTAACAACTGAACTCAGCTTGAATTTCGCTTTATTGAACTTGTGTTAATTTTTTAAAATTTGCTGGACAGTTACGAAAGTACTTTCTCCAAATCTTTAAATATTTGCAGATCGACGCACTAAAACCTTTAATCCGCCGCAGTTCTTTTTCAGGTTTTGATTGTTATTCTATAAAAAAAAATTATTATTCACATAAAAATTATTTGTTTTACATGTACTTCAAAGAGGCAATTGCCTGCGGGGGTATTAGACGTGAATTGTATATAGAATTTAAAGCAATTTGTTAAAAATTTAACAAATAATTTTTCATAAGCAAGGCTAATTACGTCTTTGTACACGAAGGAGCATTAAAAAACGTAAGTTAGAAAAGTCACTATTTTTAAACTTAATTTTGAACATTATGAATCACACAAATGTAGATCATTATAATAATATCTAGCGACAGTTCATTTGCTAGAATAGGACATCTATTTTATTTCAGTTTTCGTTGGTAGTATCGTTCACATTTTACTTACAAGTTAATTTGGAATGGCTTCTTGTCTACCTCATTATACGATCGTAAAAATTTTAAAATTAATAATTAGAAGCTATTCTTCCCTTCCAAATATTAAATGTATGAGTTTTGTAGACATCAATAAAACCTTTTAGCAGTATTTGATTTTATTAATAACGAAAAAGCAAATATATATACCCAAGAGCAATTATATTATGATCACCCACACGTTTTTCTATGAACTCGTCTGGATGACATTGAGAGCACGTAATTAAGGGAATGATATTTAACTGTTGCTGGAAAAGGTTAGGAATCATTCTTGCACTTACGTTTATGAGTGAAGGGAATGCTGTTGATCTAAGCGAATTTGACAGAGGTCAGATTGTGAAGACCCGAAAACTCGAAACAAGTATCTCCGAAACTACACGACTGGTAGGTTGTTTAGGATCTTACATTGTTAGTATTTATAAAAAGTGGACTATTGACAGTTAAACCAGCAATAGACGCCAAGATGTTGGGTGTCCACGCCTCATCAGAGAAATATGACGTCGGGACTCTCCCGCCTAGTATAGTAAAATCGGCTGCTGAAAGTGACTCAGCTGACATCCCCATACAATGTAGGTCCAAGTACAAGAATTTCGGAAAGCATAGTTCAGAGGATTCTGTTGGATATGGGACTGCGGAGCAGACGTCCGAGCTCATGTGCCTCTGCTAGCCTGTGTCCAACGCCTACAGCGGACACGAGAACATCTAAACTGGACCATGGATATGTAGAAGAGAGTTGCCTCGTAGGATGATCGCGGTTTCTCCTTCATCACGTCGATGGTCGTGTCAGGGTATGCCGTCTTCCAGAAGAACAGCTGCTCCTTTCTCTCCGGCAGCTCAGAATTCAAACACCAATGTTCCGATATCTCGACTTTGTGTGGTGCTTAAAGGTCTCCAGTATCTACCAAGAACTCGTGGCATCCATGACCAAAGTGTTGCAGCTGTTTTGAAGGCCAAAGGAGGTTATTGGGTAGTTGGTCATAATGTAATGACTCTTCAGTGTATATATATATATGTATGTGTGTGTGTGTGTGCGTGTGTGTGTGTAAAATGATACTCCAGACATTTAATAAAGCATAGTCCAATTGAAATTTAATAAAAGTCTAGGTTAACATAATATAAATTAGATAACTTATTTACATATTAAAAGATTAAAAGAAAGGTTAGTTCTTAGGAACAGCTAGCATCACACACGTCAAATTTCGTCAACGTCTACTTTCTCTGGCGCGAAAAGCAAAACGGCGATGTTGCCATGGAAATCGATGACGCTTGCAAGTGGCGGCATCTCTTGGGAAGTCTTTCACCTTTACAATCTTGTGCGCTAAGAATACGAATTATGGTCGACATTGGACTGGCAGGATAGAATATATATTAAATAATCCATTTCATAATGAATCTAGGTCTGCATACATTTAGATTTCTTTTTTGTTTCTTTTTTAAATTGCTTATTAATCCTATGTAGGTCGAATAAGAGCTTTGAGGTGAATGGTCAGTTATTTAAGAAAGCTGATCTTAGCGTTGCGATCTTTATATTCTGTCAAATTTGTCCAAATGTTAGCCATTTACTCACACTTCGTGATCATTTCCTTGCTGACAACTGAAAAATATTGCAACTTTAACTAACAAGAAACAAAAGTTAATTAAATTTTTCAACATAAAGGGACAATTGGGTTTTTTAAAAGAAATTGAGATGAATGAATGTCTAGTTACATTTTGTTAATGGGCAACAAGTGTTAGTATGTTAAGACTGCACACCATATCTATGTAGTTTTCTTAAATGTGTGATACATTTTTTTCATGAAAAAGCGTACCACCAATATTTTTAAAAATATTTTCAAGTAGAACATTTGAAAAATATTCTCACGTAGACGAGACAGTCTATTGTTGTTTAAAATAATAAATTTTAAAGTCAATTCACATCTAAGCTTGAAGTAAAGTATTGTCTTTCTTATTGCTTCCTTAGTAAATAAATCCGTTTTATGTTGTACAGTAGTGCGAAGTACAAAAAAAAAAGCATCAATTGGAAATTTATATAATTTATGAACGAAAAGGTTGTATTGAAATATATTGGAAAAAAAAATCTCAAAACAACTGCATAAAAGTAATTTAATACACCTCATATAAAATTCATAACCTGGAAGTTTAGTAAGTGTTTAGTTAAAAGCATAAGTTTTAGGAGGTCAAGAAAATCTCTCAAAATTTAATTGTTAAAAGTAATTCGTACTTCATACGTACTTCAAAATACTAAAACTGTTAAAAACCGGTTTTCCCACGTTAAAATAATTCTTGTCAGATTTGAGTTTCTTAAATGGTTAAAATTATCAAATATAAACCCAGATTAAAATATTTCAAATTTTATTTTGAATAGAGTATTTTATTAAAGCACTATTGTAATTAGATTCCATTAGATTTTTTGTATTTTTTTTTTCCAAAAACCAATCAGATGAATGACACTTTAAATTTTAAAAATATCTTTTGTATGAGAAAACACTGATTCCAAATGAACAACAAATCGATTAAAAAAAATATTTCGTAAAGATATGTTCCATAAACCTTCTTGGATATAAAAATTAAGAAAAATCATCAAAGCGTGTGAAATAAATTGCTTAAATCAAGCATTATGATGACTAATTAATCTTACTTAAGTCTTCAACCACATATATACATTAACAAAATTAATCTCGGGATTTTAGTAACTATCATTCCGAAAAGCTTATTCTCAGATTTGGGTTTAAAAAAGTGTAAGATGCATATTTTAAATTTGTCGTTCATAATCCCAATGCATTAAAAATTAATTCAGGAATAATAAATAAATCAGTATGTTGCGATAATTTTATGCTTATATTTTTCGCTTGAAAGGTATGATATTTCTCAAAATATCAAGTAATCCAGATAATTGTTTTTAATTGCGGCGGTTGAAACATCGTTTTCAAAACCTTGGGATATGATTACATTTTTTTAATGTGTAAATTTTCATTTTTATGAGTAATTATTCTTATTTTGTACTGATGTCATGTTTATTTTAGCTGAATGAAAACGCTTATCTTGAAGAACATCGTAAGAAACTTTAAAATAAGTAATGCATAGCTGCCAACTACTAAGGAATATAATTAACCACTTTTTTAAACAATAATTTGCGGGTTAAAATATAGCAACATTTTTGTACTGCGTGTAGGAGATGGTTACTATTCTGAAAAAATACTAAAAAAATATTCTCTTTACAAAAAGTGGTTAATTATATTGCGTAGTAGTTGGCATATATGGTAATGTATTTTTCATTAAAAATTGAATGTAAACAGTAACAGCAGACTTTAACCATACCTTCTTTTAGTTTTTGCAGCAGTGGAAAATTGTCTTTTTAAAATTATATTTAATTACTTTTGTTTTCGATACACTAAAGCACTATTGCAAATCTAGTTCAAGGGAATCTGGTTCATAATGAAGTAAAACAACTACATTTCTCAAATATTTAACCAAAACTACTCCGATTTGTCTGTCAATCTGACCTGGAGGTATTTTAAAATATTTATAATATAACAAATAGCATTCTCAAAAAAATGTATAAAGCAGCATAATCTGGTACAAATGATGCTAAAAATTTATCATGGTGTATAAATCTCAAAAATAATGTGTATTTAATCTACAAAGTGTAATTTACTGATTATACTCTTAGACATGATCCCTTTACTTACATTAATTTTGACGTAGAAATATAACTACGATGTCTTTCGTAAACACTCAAGAAGGGGTCGAATATTCCAGATATTAAAAATATTGAAGTAATCAGAAGCTTTTTAACGAGACTTATGGTTCATGCAGGTCAGAAAACTGAAATGCACAATTCCACATTCAAATCTAATTAGTTGTATTCATACTAAAATTGATCTAAGTCCTTGCAGTGAGCACAATGTTCAAGAGAATAAAGTACTCAGAATACGTAATTGTATATATAAGTAAATTTATTTACAAGTGTCACATCTACAATCGTTCTCTTTTTGATATTTAAATCCGAAGCTTAAAGGCAAAAAGATCTTAGATTTAAACTGGGCTGATTTTGCTTGTTGAGCATTTAAACAAAGATAATAGAATGTTCAAATAGTAGGTGACGGTTATGCCAGAATTTTGAAAAATTTGTGCCAGCATATATATGCGCCAAAGAAAGACGGCGGATATAAATAGAGAAAAAAGATGTAGATATATATATAAAAACAGGTACATAGACTGGCAAATTTAAAATATGCATTATAGTGATTAAACCCATTATAATAGTTTAAATATATATCCATTATAATAGCATTGTAATAGTTTAAAGAATCTCCGTTGTTAAAGCAGGTCCGAAATGAAGCTCTTGCTGCTCTGTTGATTATTCTGTATTATCCATAGAGCTCATTAGACCGAGCATAACGGTGGAAAGTTAGATGACTCCAAACAACAACTTGAAAAACATTTTTCAGTTAGTTTTGGTAAATCAATGATTAAATAACAAATGCGGCAGTTAAACGGGTGATGTGGCAACTCTGGAAGTAAAAAGTTACTTTGGAATCAGAAAACGGGACTCTGGGCAACAAACATTGTACCTGATATCGGTGTTCGGTCGAGATGGCGTCGTAAGACGGTGATATTTCCGTGTAGGTGCTTCACAAAAATAACGACTGCTACGTGATCGCGTAGACACGAGTGATGGACATATTGCCATGATATGTCTGAGGAAGTTGATCAGAAATTTTCCTTACGAATTGCAGTCTATATAAATTTATGTGGTATTTCTTTTAAATCTCTATGTATCGCATCGCTTCGGGTTTCACTGATACGCTCGCTATCTTCGCTTGAATTTATTGCGTTTACTAAATTAAAATAATTAGTGTTCCAATCTACTGACGACAGCCGTACTAGAGTTGGAAACCTAGTGAGTATCTGGCTAAAAAATTGCACGATAACTATCATTGAGTGTTCCGTCTAGGTATTCATAAGTTCATGATGTTAAAATAGGGTTATGTTGAATGTGTTTAATAAAATAAACATTTTTCTTGAAATTTTCTTGGTGTGTCTTCAGAGCTCACTATCTCTGCGAAGTATTTTTATGTGTTATTTACTTCCAAGATTATGTATTATTTACTTCCAAGTAGAACAACTAGTTCAATCTTTTGAACGTCCTTTAAACGTCTTTTGAACTGGTTATGCTAATAGAGTTATCCGATCGTTTCGATTGGATTTTTAGGCATTGTTGGACACAGTATCTGGACTTCTGAACTCTTACCCTTCTACCCTTCACGTTTATACCTGTATAGGGACATGAGCAAAATTGTTAGGGTGACAAAAAATAATTACGTTATTTCCTACGTCAATATTTAGAATAACGAAGAATACTGAAGCTAATAATACGGTATTTGGTGTCTCTCTGAGTTTTTTAACGTAGATGCTAGATTAGTCATTATTTTCCAAAATTCGTAATTTAAGAGGTGTAGAAGCCGAAATGTTCTTTACATAAATTTGCTCAGCGCTAAAAAACATAATTTCTGTGAAATACAAGATTTGCGAACACCTAAAATAAATTTCAAAACATTTTGAAATTCATCTTTCAAGGACGGTAAAACACCTCCCCTCCCTCTGTTTTTCGCAAATCTTTCTTAGAAGAAAAAAAAAATCCATCAAATATTTAATTTAAAATTTGATATGAATACTATGTTTAGGCACACAAATATTTTGTAATTAAAGTTGTTTTTATTTATCTTAATTTAATGTTGCTTATCTTCATGTAAATAGAAAGACATTACTTTGCGGTACACTAACTTTTGTAGTTTGGAAGGTTCATTTTACAGGAGCGTGCCAGTTTGTATAAAATTAAAGTTGATACATGTACCACCTTACATCATGACAAATTTTTGGAGTTATTGGGCTTAGATAAGCTAACGGATGAACCACAATATCTAATCATGATTATAAGATTTATATTTGCACTTTATTTCCAAGTATGGAACATATGCATTAATAATACAAGCCAGAAGACATACTGCTAAAACAATATTTTGTATTCATTAGAACATGAGAACATACATGCATTTTCTTTACATTTTCGTAATAAAATTAAATACTTACGCCACAGTTCGCTCTTCGTATGTAATTTATGAGTCAACTTATTTCATTTCCGGCCATTTGAAATGCATAACTTTAAAATGTTCCGCTACTAATACCTAATAAATAGCTCAATATATTTTCCTTGAATGCATTATTTACGAGCATTTACGTCAATTACAAATACAGTAATTTATCACAGACTGTGTTTTATATATTTCGTTACTCTCTCTATTTATTAAATGTTATTATTCAATCATGGACTTTGTTGCTTCTCGTTGAAATATGAATTTAAACTTAGTGCAATAAGCTATTCTGAAAAAAGGAAAGAAATATCTAAATAATTCTGAGTGCATAAAACAATAAAATGTGAGTGCATAAAACAATCAAATATGAGTGCATAAAGTTATAGCTAGAAAACAGATGTGTACTTTATTTATAATAGGAACAGAAAACAATTTTTAATATAACAAAGGCTTTTTCTTTAATTTAAAGAAATACTGAAAAATGTACACAGACGTACATGTATGTATATATATATATACATATGTTACAGTAACACATATGCATAATTTATAGATAACATTAATACATAATAAGTAGTATTAAATTAAGATAAATAAAAACATATATATATCAAACTCTCCATGTTAAATATATATATATATATATATATATTACGGTGAATCGAAAAAAGAAATTTTTACATATGCATTACATTAATACATATACATTGCATTAATACATAATTAGTAATATTAAATTAAGATAAATAAAAACATATCTATATGAAACTATCTATGATAAATATATATATATATATATATATATATATATATATATATATGTATATATATACATGGTGGCCATAATTAAACTTCAGGTGTTCAAGGGATGCTGGAGAGAAAACTATCGAGAATATTCCAGTGAAATTTGGTATCTACACGTTTCAGAAAATGCGCAAGTCAAATACGCAATAAAAAAATCGTCATTTTCATCCGATAGACGGCACTGTACCGTATTTCAAAGCTCACCGGTGGCATATACAACTTCCAAAGCCGATAGACAGAGCATAGTGACATTCTAAGAGGCATATAAACAATATAAAACATCAGTTACAGTTTATCAAAATTCCATACAATTCGCTTCAGTCATTAAATTTTTACAGTAACATAAACAAAAATTAACGTAAATTAAGATCACAAATAAAGCAATTCATAAAGACGCTTTGGAAAACAATTAAACTATTATTTATTCCCATTGACACTCATTGGACCTCTTCCTAATCGTTTCATACGCCGGTATTCTTTCAGAGTAGCTGAATAATTGCTACTATTCTGATAGAATATCTTCACTAACAATGCACGTTCCTTCTTATTCAGAGTCACGATTAACCATTACTCAATGTGGTCTTGTTTTTACACTGTTCGATAGGCTTAAAATTTGCATATATGACGTTCATAAGCACTGAAACACGATACAGCGCCATCTATCGGGTGAAAATGGCGATGTTTTTAAATTGCAATTTTGACTTGCGCATGTTCTGAAACGTGTAGATACCAGTTTCACTGGAATATTCCTGGTAGTTTTCTCTCCAGCACCTCTTGAACACTTGCAGTTTAATTATGGCCACCCTGTATATATATATATTAGGGTGAATCGATATAAATTTTTTTTTCGAAATGATTTTCTACTGAGGTGTCAAATGTTGTACTATATCGATATAAATAAGACGTATGTAAAATTTGAATGGCATACGACAACGTCTTGCGGTTGCGCATCGTGCTTAAAATCTAGAAATTTTTGAAAATCATGCCTTTAAAAAAAAAAAAAAAAAAAACTGGCCAAAAAAATTGCTTTCCCGATTCTTAAGCCTTGGAGATTTCTAAAGTGCACTGTCATGAATAAGATGCATGCTCAAATTAGAGGGGCTACGACTATATATAGGTGTTGCAGATCGATCTCGAAATCTATAAATATTTGAATATTATGACTTTTTTGAAAAATGATGCAGAAATGAAACTTCATTTATTAAACGGATTACTCTTTTTAAGCTATGTTAAATTAGATTCAGAGAAACTCAGTAAGCTCCATAAAAAATAAATAATTAGTTAGAACTGTCTTTACGAAAAGCCCGATGCTATAAACGCGTTATTCTTTTCTCTTGGGAGCAGTACGCAGACACAGTGCATTTACAAACTGGCGCCGGTTCAAGCGCCGAGCAATGGAAACACCCATATTTTCAATGATACCGAGCATCATATATTTTAGCACACTAAACATTCAGTTTGTGTTTACTTTAGGTGTCATTTTCAGTTTACTTGCAAGAGAGCTAAAAGTTAGTTGCCTTGCGCCGCTACTAATTCGATTATTGTAAAAATGTGTCAGTTACAAGACGTCAAACAAAATCGGCGTTTTCAGAAGAGCTGGGAGTACCGAAAGAATTATCTTTTAACAACTAAAGAACCCGACGGGACGCATTTCTTTATTACTATTTTGTACGTAAGGAGAAAAAAAAAATTCTAAATAATGGGCAGTATCCACCAGAAGAAGAAATAAGATTAGGTGTGGCGATAAAAATACAAGACATTTAGATCAAGTCTAGTATCCCCACTGTATCAATACAAAGAACTCAAGAGACAGAAAAAGTTCAGCAGCTAAATAAATCACACATTAGAGACGGGCATAAGGGATCATTTATGAGAAGAAAGTGGAAAAACTCTCTCTTTACGAGCTTTTGCATATCGCGGCCTGCAAATGCACCGACTTTTCCCAGTGCAGGTGCGGCTGAGGGAACCCGTGGCTCAATGAGCGTGGTTTATACAGAGCGGGAGTTCTTGTCGGACCAGCAGGGAGCTAGGTATGCTACAATAGGTGTAATTGATAAGAAGACCACCTTGCGAAATAACAGAAAAATTTAAAATTTGGAAAAAGGAATTTCGCGATTGGTGGAGAAAAAAAAAGACGAAAGCAATATCTGACATATATCTCCAACTGCACTCACGGATGTGGAAACACGAAGTGAAGAAAGATAAGGTGAAGAAAGCTCCGATAACTGTGTGACTACTTGCCGCTGCTTTGGGAAAGACCGCCCACCAGTGATCAAGACAGAGTAAAAATCTCAGTATTTTCACAAGCCTGCGACAGATACGGTGTTTCTGATCGGGCTGCAGCTACTCTGGCACCATCTTTACTTCATGACCTGGAAAGCGGAAGTAATAAAGATGGAGAGAAACCACCTCAACGGATTCTCGATAGAAATAAAGTTAGAAAAGCGTGTCAGATGACACGCAGTGAATTGCAGAAGGAGACGGAAGAAGGCTTTACAAATTTTTAGGGATTGTATTTTTGTGGTAGGAAGGATCATACAAGATACATGTAAAAATTCGCTGACATCAAATTACATCCAAGGATTTACCACGAAGAACATATGTCGCTGATTATAGAACCTGGCTCAAAATATTTTGACCATGTGTCATCAGCTGAATGTAAAGCCAAGACTATTTCTCAGAAAATTTGGGAGAGTTTTACAAAGTCCATTGATCTAGAAACTCTTGCCTGCATTGGCTGCGATCGTGAGCCATCGAATACTGGAAGGAAAAAAGGTGTCATACGAAATCTAGAAACTAAATTAGACCTATCTATTCAATGGTGCATTTGTCAGCTTCACACCAACGAACTGGCACTCCCTCTTTTGCTGACTACAGCCGATGGAAAGACATCTGGTCGAGCTGTGAGGTTGATGTACGAAAAGCTCTTAATGCTTGCAATGTTATGGCCGTTGTCAAATTCACCGCCATTGACTCGGATTTACCAGCAAATGTTCTTTACGCAGTAAAGATCTTAGAGATAGATCTTAGATCTATCGTCCGAGCTTAGCACAGGACGAGCTTAGCACGGACCAGCTGTACCTCTTACGTATATGTCGTGCTGTAGTTTCTGGAGAATGTCCGCAGGAACTCGCTGCTATGAAACCTTTCAAAATTAACCACGCTCGATGGATTATTACGGCATCTCGAATATTCCATTTGTACATTCTCAATTGCACATGCGTCAGAATCACTTAAGGGGGTATTCTGGTTCAGAAGCCCTAATTTTAGGTGTTTTTTCGGACGCGATAATAAAAAAAATATTTTTAGTAATTTTTTTACAGGTTTTTTATTGATATTTAAATAATACAAAACATTAATGATATAAGAAAAAAATCAAATTTCAAAAAACTGCAGGCCGGCGAAGTGAGAGGTCTGATGAAAAAATGACTTGTCCTGGTGTGCAGGATATAAATCCTTCCAGTGACCTGAAATGGAAAACCATGAATAATCCTTTAAGTGGAAGGATGTAGCTATCGCACTACGAGACGTTTTTGAAAAAAAAAATTTCACAAAATGTTGGCAGTTTTAAAAATACGTTTAGCTTTTTCCCTGTTTTTTTTGTCGTTCGTAATAAAAAAAAAATAATAATTAAACTCTTGGTAGTGCGATACTATAATGTATAAAGAAACTCTGTATAAAATTTCAAGTGAATCGGTAGAATAAAACTTGAGATATCATGCACACCGTTTCTTGAAAAGTAGTTTCGAGAAAAACGCGTTTAAAGTTTGAGGACTAGTCGCGCGCAGTCGGAGTCGTTTAACGGCGTGTTATACTTAATTTTTATTAATCAGCTATCCCTACTCGGTACAAAGTACCTTCTTCAACTTCAAATATCATGTTTAGTGAAGCCCTTTCAGATGATCTAGCAGTTCTAGTTTCCTTGGAAGCCTCAGAAGCTCGTACCTCGGACCTGCTAATTCGGGCTTGATCACGTTTGTTGACGAACGCATGAGATTCTGGCCCAATTGTTACTCCCATTTCTGATAAAATCTTTAAAACTGGTAAAAATCCTTCTTTAAATATACATACCGCAATGAAGTTAGCAATTTCAATTGTATGGTACCAGCATGAATATCTTTGGGTGCGAAAGTCCAGATGAGCGAATTTAGAGACTCGTTATTATTCTGAGTTTCTGAGCCCAAGCACCTTTCCAGCAAGCTTTCTGAAGACAAATCTTCGTATATTGGCTTCATTACTTTTTGAACTGCTTCAGTTAAAGGAGGATTACTATGCACAATTTTGTCGGCGCGTCACAAAATGAGCTGTAACTCCGAAAATAATTTAAATTTCGAAAAATCCTCTTAGGGACATATTCTTAAAGGGTTACACTATGAAAATATGCAAAAAAAGAAAAATCGATTTTTTCGAATTTCTAAACCAGAATACCCCCTTAAAATTCTTGCAACTTTCATTGTGCGGGTGTACGCGCCAAAGTGGTTTCATATCAAAAGACGCTATACAATTGCTGATGCAACGAAAAAATCTGTGGCTTAACCTGTGTGAAGAAAAGTTACTTACGGGGATCCTATTTGAACTCACAGTCCGTGCTCCAAAATAATGCATATTGGGCTCACCCGGAAAATATTTTGACTTCTATGTGTGCTGATGCAGAAGCAAGAATTCTGAAAGCAGCTGCATTAATAATTAAAATTAGCAAATCTACAAAATAATCTAATGATTCTGTTCGGACATTCAACCTACCGATCTTGAACTTCGAAGCCAACCACTACACTAATCTTTTCTCTTGGGAAGATTGCGAGATAACAAAGCCTCCAGCAGCAAAGCACTTTCAGACGCTGAGCTACATTTAGTCTTACAAGGAGATGATAGGCCTCTTCAGTCCGCTTTACCCTCTTCCCTGCCACTCACAGGCAGTTGAAAGAATAGTAAGTTACAGTTTCTTCCAAAGAAGTTTACGGCCATCAACCTCCAGATGGTTTTATACGAGCTAGATTATTACACCGACAGAAAATGCCGCGGTTTGAATCTAAGTCAAACTTTGCATAGCTCGTTAAAACATGCATCTTATTCATAACAATACACAACTTTTGTAACCTTAAAGTTCAACAATTGGCACTACAATTTTTATGGTCATTTTTTTAATTTAAAGGTATATATTTCACAAATTTCTAGATTTCAAGCTCGATGCGCAACCCCAAGACGTTGTCGTATCCCATTAAAATTTTACATACGGCTTATTTATATCAATATACAACTTTCGAGAACTCAGGCGAAAAATATTTAAAAAAAAAACTTTTCCATCCACCCTACTATATATATATATTATTTATTTATTTCTGATATCTTAATCTGAATCTTTCTATCTCTGTCTTGCAGATCTGCGATATACTGATTAAAGATGTATAAATTGATTATAATGTATTAAAAATATCTTAATGACTGCTTTTTTTCACGTGAGCATAAAATAATCTGAAAGATCTGAAAGGTTCGTGATACTTAACTAATATTGTAACACGAAACTATATTTTGCCCTTCAGCAGTCGCAGTATTGAAGTACTTATAGAGACACGTGACGTAAAAGTACTTATAGCAGCACTTATAATGATTTTTCGTAGGCCAAACTTAGAAAAATGTTAATAATTTTTTTAAAATCTCAGCTGAAATTCTTCACAACACTTCAGTAACACCTCGGTATACTAGAAACTATTTCATGAATTACAGAAATGAAAATAACTGTTTTATTGAACGCTACAACAAAAACATTTTCGATAGTGAATCTTACATGAACTATAAAACTGAAAAAAAAAAAAAACCTTTCGATATGTTCATAAATCTGTTACTGCGTCTCTCAGTGAAAATAAAACTAAAAATTTTTAAGTTGTTGAGACTAAGAAGTTAATTCCCACTTGTAACGGGAAAGAAAATACATCAAGATATAAAAAATATTTACATGCGGATAATAATAGACAGCATATCTCAAACGTCGAACTACTCATCCCAAATCAGCGTCTTTTAAATTAAAATTGCACAGTGCTCTTACACTTCCAACGTTGAATGAGTTTCAGAATCCAATGGTTTGTTTCAGCTTTCTTGCAAGAAAACTAAGAACGTTAGTTTCTGTTTCACTGTAGAAAATAAAACGTCCGATTTTCTTTCCCTCAGATATAGCACAGATTGCATAGCAACTGATAATTATACTTTTAGAATATTTGAATGCTTCAAACAGCGAAATACTGCAATTAGCACTTTGCTTACTTCGCACTTTGGTAATCTGAAAGCGTAGGGGCGTCTTTTGGCAGCAACTCACGTCAAAGTTGAGTCAGAGTGTTGAGAATGAGTAATTTGCAATTATTATGTTATTTTGTTTATGGGTCTCAGATTGTTAAAAATCGGATGTCTGGCATTGTTTCAAGAAGTATATATTATGCAGGAAAACAAAGTAAAATTTTAACAAGATTACATTTAATTTTTTTTTTTTTATCCTACATGCCTCTAGTATACTTATTATTTTACAACTTATGTTCTAGCAGCAAAAGCAAATATATGTATGAAAATTAATCTGGAATCATTTTCGTGTACTCTAGTTAGTACTTGTTTAAAATAGCACGGAAGATGCAAAACTGAAAAAAATCGAAAATTGAAGTTTTGTCTAAGAAATAATGTTTAGTATTAAAAAAGAAAAAAAAAATATTTAGACTGAAGGAAATTCAAACTGCCTAAAAAATAATATGCTATTCATGTGTTTAAATGTAAAATAATAGAAAGTTGAAATTCCGCATGAAATATCTTATATTTTATAAAGTCTGTGTATCTATGTACGTACGTCGATCGGAAAGTAAGTTTGTCACGGCTAATATAAAGGAACAAAACATTCTTATCTGGAAAAAAATTACTGCAAAAAGTACACCGAAATTTCAGATACTTCTCAAAATAAGAATAATGTGAACTGTTACAAATGCCATATCGTGGGATGAGTTTTTGTAAACTAGTGATGTAGAAGTCTGCCGCCTGGGAAACGAGACAAAGTGTCACAGTTATTCGCAGTCTTAATCCAAGAAAAAGTGATGCCCTGACAGGAATAAGGTGGATCCACTCTGTAGTATCGATCTTGCTTTCAGTGGGCTAAACTTGGAAAAATTATTGACCGAGAATCACTTTTCCACTGCCGAAGACTGCAAACAACTGTGTCACTCTGGCTCCTATCTCAGGCGGCAGACTTCTTGGACACTGGATTACAGAAAAATTATTCCACAGTATGGCAGATGTTACACTTTAGGTTATTTTTATGTTGAGAAACATCTGAAATATTGCTGTATTTTTTGTAAAAAATTTTCCAAGATAATGTTTTCTTCCTTTTTTTTGACGTGGGAACCTTGCTTTCTGGACGATCGTCGTATCAATAGATTTTGAAAAAAACATATTTATTGATTTTCATACTTTAATTATTACTTCTTTTAGATTAAAATTTTGTTTTAAACTTAAAATAATTTTTAACAGATAGTTCTCCAGGTTTTTTTTTTAAACATTTCATCATATCACTCCTTCTCACTTAGTAAATTCAAAAAAAGAAAATATTTTATAGGATGTATAATTACAGAATTCTAATTTAAACAGAAAACACGTCCAAATCCGTCTGAAATAAATCGTTCTCCTTTAACTTCTCCTTTCTGCTTTAACATTCATAAAAATAAAACTCGGAAGTTCTAATCTTCCAAAAGCGAATGTCCTACATATAACATTTACGTACCCTAACACTCAATGTATGTTATATTTCTTCACCTCGCAATAATGCGTGTACACATACACCCCGCATTCCATTCTGATAACATGCAAGTAATTTGGTGTTGAACAAAATCACGTAACTGGCCTGTACATCACGTCCCGCGCCTTATTGATGTCGCTATATACGAGGGATATTGCGATAACGTAATAAAGGGTGGAATAAAAAAATATCGGAATTCGTGCTGTGGGATTTGGTGAGTATTTTCTTTAGGGTGATGCACAAGTATATGTATGTTCCCCTACTAAAAGGTCACAGATTATATTAGCTCGTGAATAAGTGCATTTGTTTCGAAATAAATATGAAACTTAACTCATGCGATGGATGTAATCTCTCAAAGATATCATTCTGAAAAACATAAGCATGGTGTAAACAATATTAGTAAAATTAAACAACGCCAAACATTTTAATTTCTAAATAAAATTTTGCACTTAGCTTACAATTATGATAAATTATACAGCATTTACGCGTTTCAGACTAGTATGTATTCTGGGGTAATAAAGCCAAGCGATTAACCATGAGTTGGAAAATACAGTAATTTTCAGGAAAATCATGTGAGGCATCTTTAACCCTTATATTCATGAATTTAAAGAATTCGCTGAATGAATTTATAGAATTCGCTCGAACATGAATTAGCTTGACAGCCTCGAGAGTAAGCTAAATTTCCTATATCAGTTTGGTGAATAAATAATTATTTTTTTCAAAAACACTCAGCTTGAAAGAAGTATGAGAAACTTTTATTATTCACAATATGAATCATTTATTATTAAAAACTATATTTTGTATGTGAAACTGACGTAAGAAGTTTGGCTTCTAATCTAATCGGGCACTGAAAAATACGATGATGCATATATGCATCGCTATGCATTAACGGGTTAAAAGCAGATATACGTAGTCTGAAATACTGAATTTCTAACAAAACGAACCGAAAAGTACAGAAAAATTGAGTAGGAGAAAACATTTTTGTTACATTCTGCATTATTTATTTTTATTTATTTAGCTATGTGTAACACAGTACGAATGATTCTAGAAAAAGCTGCTCTGCATGAAATTGTTTAGAAAAACACATTTTTTTCCAACACAATGACTACGGTAATTACGGTTTAAAACAGTTAAAAGTCCACACGATATTAAAAAAGAACTGTTCGTAAAATTTTGGTTTATTATGATTTCAATAGTTGCAGCTGACCCAGCCATTGGAAAGAAAAAGAAATGTTTTACAATTTCCATGCGTACATGAGTTGCAGTTTTTATTTATTTATTTTCATTTTTTTTCTTAATTTCATTTCAAAAACCATCAAGTAATACAAAAATTTCGCAATATATTTGATAAAACATTTATTAAGATCCTCAATTAACAGAGTATAAATATTTAAAATACATTAAGTTTACGCGAAATATTGATCTCAGTCATTAATCAAGCACTGTCGATTACCTAAAAATTACGAATTGCCGTATCGTCCCAATAAACTCACGTTATAATGAACTGGTTTTAAATAACCATCGAGATGATTTTTCCCTTTTTGCATGAAGCATTGTTTATTGAACATTAAAGTCAATTTTTGGAGATAATTACTTTCAAGGAAAACCCCATTAATCATCTGATTACACATTTGAGTTGTTCCAGAAAATCATTAAAATGAAATTACTCTGAACAAATATAGAGAAAATTGAACTGCGGAGGATTTGATTTAAGCTAAGTGGTTATTACAGAGACTTGCATGTCTGGTAGAGAGGGAGATCATGGTGTTTATTTCAAACCTATTAAAATTTTCTCTAGTATGTTCCGATGGTTTCAATGCATCACGTAATTATATCATCATTAAGCCGTTTTTATACAGATTAAAAAATCGTGTCTTTCATATTTATAAAAACTTAATTGAATATGGAAAGTCAAGTGTTATTTTACATTAAACATACCTAAATGTTCGTTATAAATACCGAATGTGGAAAATATTTCATGTGCTTTTAAAAGTTGCTGTACACGTAAAGATATAACATGCATTTAAAATATTTCATTATAATTTCTGCAAATACAATAAGTACATGTCTAAAGCGACTATTTTTAATAATACGAACCTAAGATTTAAACAGTGTCCCACTACAGTCCTTTTTCACCTCATTAACTTCAAAATGGGGAAAGTTATAGTAATAAAAGTAAAGTAACTCTGCTCTGCACAGCGAAATCGCTTACAAGTTTACCTTGTGGCTGAATTCGGCCTTTTCGTTCTTATCTCAAAAACAGTACATGATATAGAAAAATCTCCATTCCTAATGTTAAGGTCAATTGCAAAAATTATTGTATCTTGTGATTGCGATAGAATGTTTATGTGTATATATGTATGTGAGTTTAATTTTTTTATTATAAGTCCGAAATATTAAAAAGAATTTTTAAATAATTTGTAAAAGCAGTAATATAATGTTGAAGCATTAAGTAAACTACAATGTGGTGCGTCTCGGCTCGACTGCTGAGAGACCATGTACGCTAATGGGAGCTGGTGCACGTAAAATCCGTCGTACTTCCAATGTCCTCCAAGCTGTTAAACGATACCTCTGGAGGTGCCGATTTCAAGGGGTTGGTCCCTCCTCTGGAATTGGTTCAAAATTAGGGGACCCCGAGTTGAGTCAGACTTCCTCTTACTGGGGCTCGTTAAAACGGAAGTCGCTCCTTCCGCCCATCGCCTGCCTATATGGAGGATCTGTCACCTCCCAGTCGTTGCCAGAGAAAATTAGCAACAACAACAACAACAATGTGGCGAAATAATATTCAATGAGGCTCACCTCATAAACAGTACACGATTTCTAGGCCCAATCTCCTTTGTCTATTACTAAAACATCGAGTTTGGAAAACCCAAAATTAGGGATAAAGTAGAACCTGGTTAACCGTATTATTCTCAGGTTAGAGCATTTTTAATATTCTTTAAAGAAATTTATCAAAATGAAAGCATTTGATCTATGTAAAATATATAAACTTTCAGATACATTTTTATCTTGAAAAATCAAATTTCTGGAATAAATAGGACAATTTCGATCAAATTTCTTCTATAAATGTCTCTAATTACCTATACAATTGTAACTTTATACCAGGTAAATTCTAGTATATGTGAGTATCAAAGAATATAAGACCATGCTTCTTTATGAATATGTGGTCCTGCTCCTTCAATGTCATAAAAATACCTTACAGCTAAATTCAGGAAAATGCTCATGGGAACTACCATACGGATACTAATTAATCATTAGAACAGGGGTGGCTAAACTTGGCGCACCGGGTGATTTCATGTGGGCATCTCATCATCCTCCTACCTACTTATTGTTTGGAGACAATACTGAAGAGCTTCGAAATAATTTCCTGACAACACAAATATACGTATGTATTTTTTTAAATTTATTATGCTATGTCAAAAGGAAGAATTCGTACATTCCAAAACACCCTGTCATCAAAAATTAAACAATCTGTGATCTCCCTACTAAATACCCGAAAAATTAATTATAAAACTCTCTTTCTCATATTTCAATCTCGTGTTTACATGTTATTAATTTTTTCCTTCTCTACTAAATTCTATAGGTATTCAATTTTTCCAATTCTATCCATAAGGATGTAAAAAGGTGCTTCAGTTGTAAGGTGCATTATAATTTCTCTGTGAAATAAATTGGCTCATGATATCTAAAAGATTGGCCACCACTGAATTAAGGACTAAACTGCATTACATGAACTGCAATTTAAAATATTACATCTTTCGGAAAATAGGTTTAGACAATGAAATATTTTCTGTTTATATATTTTAATATTTCATTATAGCGTATTATTCATTACTATTAATATAATTTGTTTTTACAACTTTCGGTGACACAGAGTACGTATGGATCAATTTAATTCATTTTTCTATGAATTTTAGAACAATTCTAGATTGAATGAACTTTAAAACGAAGCGCGTGTCAAACAAATTTCTTGCTTCTCTTGCAGATTTATGTATAAATAAAATTTATGCAAATGTGTGTTATTCTACAAAACTGCAAGAAAGGAAGTATTTCTTCCTCGTGCTCTACAGCAGAATCTTTTTATACATATTTCACATTCTAACTATTCACAGAATAATGCCAAAACAACGAAGCATAAATTCTGTTTTCATCCGAAGAACATATTCGATACAAAGCCTGAATAATAAAGAGAAAAGGCGAGCGGTCAGAGAAAATGCGGGGACTGGGTGGCTTGAACACTTTATGGGTCTCCTACGAACTATTAATCTTTATTTAGAAGATGAAGACCGGGTCAGTTACGCGGACGTCAGGAAGTGGAAATAAGGAAAGTTATCTTACTTGAGAAGAAGTCACGTGCTTAAAGTCTACATTCTGACTATGCTCTAGTCCATTTATGTTAAAAGTTGATGAAAAACAGATATATACAAGTAGACCGACTGTTTTCAGGGTAATGAAAGTCGTATAGATTGAATTGTAGAGGGTATTTACTAAAACCTACTCTTTTGATGGAATTAAAATTCATGTAAAATTTAATCGCAAGTAGTCTTCGAAGCAATATAAAACCAAAACGAACATGCATTGAAATTAAAGATTGTGTTTCAAAAACGGTCTAATGGGAGGAATTCTCTTATTTACACAGTATTCGACTTATTAAATTAAGGAGAATAGTAAAAGCAATATACGTACTACCCTCATTAGTAGAAGCATGTTTTAAATCATGCATAAACTAAGGTCCATATAGCTAAGCCTATTAAATTGGTTTTAACGCAATGGATATGATGAATGTACATCGCTTTCTAATTTTCAGTGAGAATTCGGAAATTAACAATTTTAAAAGCAAGTTTGTTCGAGGCAGAATAAGGTAGATAAAAAAATATGTATAACAATAAATATTTGTATTAATTGCAGAAATGAGCCTAATTTCCCTGTGAAAGATATCTATTCTAGGTAGCCTGTACATAAAATTAGTCGGTGAAAAAAACAAATACTTCATTCCTAGTTTTAACCAGTCACATGGATAAAGTAGTACTAATCTGAGGCATAACTATTACTTTCTTAAGAAATACATATTTAATAAAAACCATGGGATAAAGCAGAAAAAAATGTATAAGCATGCTTAGACAAAACTTGAACCGGGAAGCGTGTACACTTTTATGGGTCTCTTTCGTACTATTAATCCTTGTTTAAAAGATGAAAACTTAGTCTGTTAAGGGGACGTCTGAAAGTGGAAATAAGGAAAGTTACTTTGCTTGTAAAAAAATAAAAAAAATAAAAGAAGTCTATATATTTTGACTTAATGTTCTGGTATTTTGGCGTCGAAATTTCTTAAAAGCAGGAATACGTACCGCTTGATAACCATCTGTTTCAAGGTAGTTAATAGCTCTTAAGTTTTATTCACTGATAAGATATTCCATGTAGTACAGCAATATTGTCTCAATGTCTATTAACGCTCAGAGAGCATTCATAGAACATTATTGAATGTTCTGTGCATTTTTATAGACTTTCAGAAAATTTACTGTGCTGCCAGATTCTTTTTTTAACTTTTAGCATTATTTATGATTGCATTCTATTCGACTCTTTGATGAATGGAAAGTTCAGGAATATTATTATGGTTATAGACATGAAACCTCGCTTCCTTTTATTTAAAGCTAGCTGCGTGCCCGTTCTTCGCACGGTAGGAAACGAAAATTTTCCTTACATGTGTAATTCCAATTAATTCCAGTGATGCGAAATCTAAAATAAAAGCAAAATTATTTGACTTATGATGTAAAGTTTGCGTCATGAGTACTAACCTGGCATCATTGCAATATAATGACTCAAAAAACTACGGCAGTGTCATTCGCGATCAGAAAAGTGAAATGCTTGGCGGTTTGCAGAGAACTCCTGACTTTCAAAATGTGTTATTTCTACATCATACTGTTTTTAGGTTCAAGTTGTAGCATTAAATACCTCAGACACTACATGAAATGGACAACTGTTTATTTTAAAACAGCTGAGTACCCGCTCTTCATACGGGAAGAAGCGAATATTTCACTAAAATCATATCTGCATGTGACAAAACAGAATTTAACTTTAAAAAAAGGTCAAGTAATCTCCTCTCTTGAAATTACTGCGGGATATATCAACGCAAATTAGAATTACTTATCGTTCAGTTGGTTGTAAAACAACCCTTGAAAAAAGATAAACAGCATGAAACATTTATAAACGTACTATATTGTGATTTATTCATATTACCCTTACAAATCTAATAATACTACCTATTACGCATATTAATAGTATCTATCTTCGCTTCTCCCTCTTTAATGCTCAATTTAACGAAACAGCTTACATTATTTCGCACAAATGGGACTTTTTTATTCTATGGCGATTCTTTGCAATTTACGCATTACCATAAACATTATTCATTTACATAATAGTTGCTATTAAGGAAGCTCTCCATACATGTTTAATTTATGCATAGTTTTGTAAGATTGGCGTATTTAGCACCGCAAACATTTAATCTCACCGTGGTGAAGAATATTCAAGCAGTGCCAACTTAAATATCCATGTATCCAATATAAAGATATCTTATAAATCCTTCATAGTTCTGTCTACTGAAAACATCAAACGGTACTTACGTATTATCCCGGCGGTCATTCTCGCCAAACTATTTTTTAGTCAAATGAGTTGCTACATTGTCGCCAATCGTATTCAAAACCATTAATAATTTCACGTGCCCGGCATTTAACTTGTCAAAAATTCGCTTGTCTTGGCGGACCGCCGGGATATTATTGTTACGAATTTTCGGGGCAACTCGCTGCTCTGGGGCTTAAAATGGTTTAAAATTCGTATTCTACGCTTCAAATAGATAAATTTTGCTTTTTGTTGCATCAAAATCGGCCAATTAGAACCGGAGATACGGAGGTTTCGGTTTCCCATTCAAATATATGGGATTTCTAGAAAACTCGAGAAATATTAGTCCTAGAGCTTAGATCTCTTCACTTTTGAGGACTTATTTTTGGCGCCAAATTTGGCGATATTTCGCCAAAAGTCGCCAAGCTTGGCGACTTTTTTGGTCATTTGGCGCGGTTTTCCCAATGGGGCCTGGAAGTTGTTTTTCCTGCATTAAAAACGCATAATAACCTAACATTTCTCTTCTATGACGTAATCAAAATTCACGCTTTATGTAGAACCCTCGAGAAATTGACTTTTCTGGAAACCTCTCGTACCTCCTGCGTCGGCTATTTATAGAAGCGTGCATCGCCCCGAGGAGTCAGTTGCGAGTTGAACATTCAATGTGTGAAGAGCTCTGAGTGCGCTTGTTTTGTGTGAACTGATAGGGCTATGGAAGCTGTGTTTTAGCTTGCTTTGTGAAGCTGTTTTTAAAGTGCTGTGTATAAATTCTTCATTGCTGTGTCTTAAGGGATAGTGTACTATATCCCTTGAATATTTCCACGGAATTTTAGCCTGTAAAAGTGACTTATTTTGTGTGAGAAATACAGCATTTGTGAGAGCTTCTGATCCAAGCGGATTGTTAAAAGCACGTTACTGCTAGATTGTGCTTGTAAATTGTGTGCAGCTGATTGTTCTACGAAGTTCTAGAAGAAATAAAGTTTGTGTTCCATCCTGACAAGTGACTTTTTACTTGAACTTTTTACACCAACAGGACTTTAGAACGACGAACCCGAGGAGTAGCAGAGTAATTCCGCAACATTTGGTGTCAGAAGTGGGATTCGAACCCACGCCCACAGAAGTGGACTGCGACATCAAACCTATTGTGGAATTTATGGAAAAATCCAGCGCTAAGCCCAGTTGGCAAGAAATATCATCTTACAGTCCGGCAACAAAACAGTACTGGGCTTTATGGGATTCGCTTCGCCTGAGGAATGGAGTCCTGTATCGTAAATGGGAGTCGGACGACGGCAAGATGCTCCGATGGCAGTTAGTACTCCCTCGTTTGAGGATTCCGAAGGTTCTAGAAGAACTTCATAATGGCTTAACTGGAGGCCATTTTGGCGTAATGAAGACCCTGCAGAAAGTTCGCGAGCGCTTCTACTGGGTTAGGGCTCGAGGCGACGTCGAAAAGTGGTGTCAAGCTTGTGACGCCTGTGCTGCCCGTAAAGGCCCGAAGAAACGAAGCCGTGGAAGACTACATCGTTATAATGTAGGAGCGCCTTTTGAGAGGATTGCCCTCGACATCCTGGGACCTCTTCCGCGAACTTCGGATGGCAACAAATACATCCTAGTTGTCATTGACTATCTCTGCAGTCTTTAAAGGACTATGCCAACTTCTCGGAATGGACAAAACCCAGACTACGCCTTTACACCCACAGTCCGACGGCATGGTGGAGAGGTTCAATCGTACAATTTTGAACAACCTCTCGCTCCTGGTATCTAGGAATCAAGAGGACTGGGACAAGAAACTCCCCCTGTTCCTGCTGGCCTATAGGAGTGCCGTCCATGAGACTACCGGCTTCTCACCTTCCCAGATGCTGTTCGGCAGAGATCTTCGTCTTCCCGCCGATCTAGTGTTCGGCCGCCCTACAGATGCGCCTTCATCGCCAGAGGAGTACGTGGAAAACCTTCGGGCACGGTTTGAAGATGTGCATCATTTTGCTCGGGAGCGGATCAACCTGAGCACGGAAAAGATGAAGACTCGCTACGACACGAAGGCTACGGGACACGAGTTCAACGCAGGTGACAAAGTTTGGCTATGGAATCCTACTCGACGGAAAGGCCTGTCTCCCAAGCTGCAATCGCCGTGGGACGGTCCTTACACAGTCCTAAACCGGCTGAATGACGTCATCGTACGGATTCGTAAGTCATCAAACTCGAAGCCAAAAGTTGTACATTACGATCGGCTTGCCATCTACCGCGGTTGTAATTAGCTCAGACCATGGTCACTATGGCGTAATTCCTCCTTTCTTTCAACTCTCATTTCTTTCCTGTCTTTCTCTTCTCTTCCTCTTTCGTCAACTCTCTTTCACTCATTACTTACGCCATGTTTAGTGTAAATATTTGTAATATATTGGATTTTATTAATGTGTATTTGTTATTACATTGATTACTTATTACAGTGTAATTATTTATTATGTTGATTATTTATTTATTAATGTGTATTTGCTTATTGTGCTATTGATTACTTGCTTGAATTATGTTGTTAAGATCTTGTTAAGTGTTATACAGTGTAGGTACCTGTGTGACCTCCTAACTAGGGATTGTACTGCCCGGGACGTGCAGTCCTTGGTAAGGGGGCAATGTTACGAATTTTCGGGGCAACTCGGTGCTCTGGGGCTTAAAATGGTTTAAAATTCGTATTCTATGCAACAAAAAGCAAAATTTATCTTTGTAATCTCGAGGAGCGATTTAGAATCGCTATAACTGTGACAGGGCGTTAGAGTTGCAGAGTTTACAAATTTCAGGCGTTTTTTTAAATTTATGACGTCACTGTTTAACTACCGTAAAAGATACCCCGGTTGGTTGAGAGAGTTAATTTTGATATTTTGCTCAATAGCTTTCAAAAGGTATCATATTAAAATTTACAACGACGTTGAAAATTAGAATAGGACACTATGGAGGAACGTAATCCAACGTTAAAATCACGCTATACTTGCAACATGCATATGTTAGGAAACATATATGCCTGCAACATAATTAAATGCGAAAAATAAAAAAGTAAATAGAAAATTTTTAATATATCCCGCTTTAAAATGAATTTTGTAGCTTTTAAAATAAAGAACATTTTCAGCCGCGTTAAAATATTTAAATTTTTAAGTAAGCACGGATTAAAATGCCACTTATAATAATAATAATATTCATGAATTTCTCAGCTTATTTCTAAAGTAAGTTTTAATCGCCTAAAAATCGCCTCCTTGACAAAATATCGCCTCCTTGTGTTAAACAAAGAGCAGGGATAAATGTTTTAAAATTATGGCGTAATTTTTACGTATCTTAAAGCATTTGACGTCATAGATCCTCACTTGCGAATTGAAATTCCGATATCCCCTTTAAAAACTCGATAAGTTGAAACCTTTTTTCTAATCCTTTCTGTGGCAACAACCGAACATAAATTCTCGTGCCGTGATCGCAATGTAATGAATGGCGTAAGATCGCGTTGATGCTATTAAATTCTAAACATTGGGCTGCATTAAAATTAGCAAAAAATCATCTAATTTACATAATTTTTTCGTTTTTGTTTTAAAAGAGAGAGAAAAGAATGTTCACGATTTGTCAAAATATGAAAAAGTTATGACGGATAGAATTCAAGATGCGACAGTTTTAAAATTATTTTACGAAAAATTTGTCGAAACACATGGTTAGTAAAAAAATTCCTAAAAATCGGTAAATCATGTTACGTATTCAGAACAAACTGTTTTTAAAAGAAAATTTTCTCCTCTATCCGATGATATAAATGCCGTTTTGCTGCGAGCGTAATTTCCGCCGTTATTACGAATTGGGTGAGAAAAAATGCCGAAAATCGCATAAAACATAAAATAAAAAAAAATTCTAGGTCGAATTTTGAAAAAATCGCTTCGAGGTGCACAACTACATATTTATATCTTCCCGAGTACCAAATTGGGTGCTTCTAGGTATAGCGGTTTGTCCGTAACGCTGCCGACAGACACACACACACACACACACAGACTTCTTCTTTTATAATAAGTAGAGATACCGTATTAGCACGAATATAACGCGACCCGGAACGTTTTCAGCAAGAGAATTCGAAAAATTCAATATTTATGCCTCGAATTTATCGTGAATCAGGTTTTTAACAGAAAATGCTCGGGTGACTATGGTTTATATGTAAGGACACTATCATTATTGGAAAACACCGCTAACTTCTGTCATAGTTGGGATTGAATTTCGTAAAAAGAGGGGAACAGTAGCTGAATACGACCTCGAAGTCATCGTATCATCTTCGCTTGTGTTACGGTATTTTACAAATATCAGACTTCCACCATCATCGAAGAATAAAACGCTGTCAATGTTAGCTAAGTCTCGACACCTATAAATCGCATTGGGTCGCCGTTATATCTACTTTACTGGAAAGTTAAAACTATTACTTCATTAGATCACAGTGTTTTAGTGAGATTATCCTCAAATATATAATACTGTACTGATTTTAATTTGAACCAGTTGACTATTGAATAGCCTGCATGTAATGTTAGTATTTTTATTAAATTGAATCAAAACATATTAAATATTGAAAATACATTTTCGTGAAAGATCTGTTGTAAAGTACGCAAAAATTAATTTTTAATTTATTGTTTGATAAACATTTTTTCTAAGCTTTAGTTCTACATAAAATTCGTTATTCAATCTTTTTTCTTTTTTTCAGGAACGGCTGGAGAAAAAAATATTTCGCACTGGAAAAATGTAATGTGTATCCTGTTTAATAGGTACTCTACACTATTACAATGGATAGTTTTGGTAATGTCGTTATTTTCCGCAGTGGAAAGGGATAAATGGTATATAAATCCATTTGATGCTAAGTCACACGATAAATTCTTGAAGCAATATCCTTTCTCCTTGTACTTGCAGCATTTTAAAGAATACCTTTCGCATTCTTTAAAATGCTGTAAACATATAACTAAAAATCAAAATTTTTTAGTAAATGAGACATTAAAAAAACTAAAAAATTTCCGATAAATAAAATTTAGCTTATCTCCTTAAAAACACATTCTTTATCTCCTTAAAAACACACAGTTTGAGCGTAGAAATATTTGAAAAGAAAATAAACAAAAATCATGGCTGAATTATTTGAGATGTTTGCTCTAAAGGAAATTTAAGAAATTTATTTCCACAATATAAGATTTCTGATGCTTTTACTCCGTATTTCTATCGATCTGCCGACCCCAATGGCAACATAAGAACTGCCAAAGAAAAATGTAGTCCAAATGCGGTTCAACTGTGTACTGGATTATCTGTTATTAATCTCTGTGGCTGTTATCTAACCCATATGGCGGTTTAATAGACACATAACCAGGCGGTGGCGCTTTTGATAAAACATAAACGTGATTCCTTTTGTGCTGTGACAGTTACATCAAGCTTTGCGACGTGTTATTTTGTGAAATAGCAGAGCCACATAGTGCTATTGGCTTTATCTTATTTATAAGTATTTGTTGGCATATAGACCGGAATTAACCGAGAACAGATTTTGTTTGGAAGGTAGTACTGAAGAGTAAACGTAATGATATGAAGCTGGAAATATACTAAAGCAAAGTGTAATTTATAATCACCGATATGATAATTATGAAACTGAAACTTTGTTAAACTTTAAATAAAATATCTACGAAGGAAACTTCTGCGGAGCTCACTGGCGGAACTTGTTTCAGTCACACGTAAGCACTTAAAGAAAAATACTTGCTCCTCAAGCATTTTGTGAATACTAAGGCCCGAAATACAGGCCATTTTCTTATGGGAGCACTCAATGAGCTTCCAGCGTTATCCCTCATGAAGGGACGGACAAGTGAACACCCATGCTCTAGTCGGGATTCGAACCCGGACCCAAGGCGTGATAGAATGGTTCTTAAGCCGCTACACCACCTGGGTAACGACCTATCTCCCTATAGAAATCAAGAAAATTAATGTTTCTGTGATTATGGCAACGCTACACAAAGGTGATCTGCCAAGGATGGGTTGACTTGGAAGGAGGACTTTCTAAGGGGTTCTGGAGAAAACCTACCGAAACTCAAGACCGTTAGATAGATAGCCGTGCGATGAGACCCGAATCCGGGAATTTCACACTTCGGCCGTGTCCCATTTTCAGTAGTCATCATCATTCACTGTGCCATGGTGTCGCCAAGAAAATTAAATGTTAAAAAGTAGTCAAATTTGAATCAGCTGTAACCCTTTGGCTAGTATCTGGCGACATAGTTATCGCAGAAGTTGAAAAAGCTCATGTTTGTACTTACTCGGAATATTTCTAGACAGCAATGGCTCTAAGGTCCATGATTTCAACGTATTGGGTTGCCAAGTTGCCGAAAGTTGCTGAGTCTTTTGTTTTTCACAGCATTTTTTTTCTTTTGTATAATCCCATTGCAAAACGCAAATTCAGTTTATGCATATATAGTACAATGCAGGATACGATGCAACAAATGATAACTATATTTAATGTTGTTTTTATGCTTTTCTTTCGAAAACTAAGACACTGGCTCTACAAAGAGAAGAAGTACGTCTGAAAATCAAATTGTTGAAGTTTTTCAAAATTATGAGAAAGTAAATGCAACGTATTTGATAGCAAATGAAAAATGCTTATTACAGACATCCTTTGAAAAAGTATTGAGATGGAATCCTGAGGCGATAGCTGCTAATTTACGCACATTAGGCTTCTTTTGTTATGTATTTATGGGTGAATTAAATTCGTTTCATTTCGTGAGTGAGCTCCGGGCAGACAAAGGCGACTCCAGTGAGGGGTCCATGGCCTCCGAAATTTTGTTTTACAACTTAGATTCGCATACTTCACGATTTCACGCGTTCAATTTGCATTTTAAAGAATGTATGGACCTATCAAAATAGTTTAATGACTCACTTCGAGAATTTTGTCTGGAGCTGCCCTGGAGAAGAGATTTCCTCTTAAGCTTTGAAATGAAGGATTTGAATATCTAATAAAGGTAAAGATAGCGTCGGTAGATACTAGAGATGCGTATTCTTTTAAATTACGAATGCAGGAACTTATGATCGGAATAGAGTCTGGGAGGTATTATAAGCTTTTTTAAATCTAGTCCGAGATTTAAGCGACTAAATAAGACAATTATTTTATTTCTAGAATATCACAATTTTCCTTCATTGGAATGGTGTGAATAAAATGCAGACAAAATATTACTCATTTTTACTCTTTTTCCTAATCGGGGACAATGCAGATTCATGAGTACAAGCGCATTCCTATTAACGAATCACAAATCAATCTACACCAATATTATGATGAGGTAAAATACGCTTACGTGTTAATATGTAAAGGGGGGGGGTAATCCCTGGATCTACTGATCCGATTCTGAAACGTTTTTGATTGATAGAAATATACATCATCGCTGGGTAGCACAAGCTGCAATATATAACATCACGCTATGACTATAATATGCACGTGTATCGAAGAACAATGAAATATTTTCATGACAGTATATCACGACAATGTGGTGTCAAGCGCCATATTGGCTGTTTTTTTTTGGGGGGGGGGCACGCGAACTTCATGTAATTGTGATAAGCAGTTTCATTTGATGTTGTGAACACCTTGTAAATTAATATCATGTGAGAACCCATCGGCATATGATGGAGCGTTATCTGGTGAATAAAGCCATAACTAAATGCAAAATCGAACTAGATTTTTGTTATCTTAAAAACAAAAATATGTAATATTATTATTTTTACGTTAGATAGCACGTTCATTGAGAGTACATTTGTTTTCCTTACAAAAATACTCGAGGGTCGATAAAACTTGGCGATGTTTTCATCGCAAGCTTCTGCGATGGAGCGAAGATAAATAGTTTATTTAATGGGATAGTAATTGAAATAACAAAAAAGACAATATTTGTGTCAGAAATTCCTATTGCCTGATTGACATCGTCATTAAAGTCATTAATACTCATTAAAGTGATACATATTTTTTTTTCTTTTTGGGTGTACATTTAATTTGGATTTGTACATCCCAATGAAGACAAGACGAGCCAGCTAGTATTGCATAAATGAAAATTTTCTGGTGAGTCGGATCTCACTGTTCTGGTGAGCTACAGCACCAGAGACAGGGTCATGCCCGGGCTCGGTATATATATATATATATATATATATATATATATATATATATGTGTGTGTGTGTGTGTGTGTGTGTGTGTGTGTTAACCTCTTTCATCACTTGTAGGTGCCAGTTAGAAATGTTTTTTTTTCTGTAGAGAAACAATAGAACAGAAACTCTTTAATAATACAAACATAAATTATTTCTATATATAAGTAGTCTGCATTTTTACAAGTTTTCATTTACGTGCACTGTGCATCTCCCTAAACTTGGTGATAAATTCTTCTCTAACTTTATAGTCACTGATTACGCCGACTTTTGGACATTCTAATATATCTTAACTATGAATTATTACAAAGTTTTTATTTAGAGATTTTAATTTTTTATAAGGTTTCATACTGATCCTTTAACATTTTATGAAGACAACTCGCTCAGCATCACGTGAATCCTGTGTAGTACACTGGTTAGCATTCTTAGTTTTCAAGGAGCTGGATTTCAACTAAGCCTTCGTTTCAATTTCTAAAAAGAAAAAAAAAAACTCTCTCTCTCTGTATATATATATGTGTGTGTGTGTGTGTGTGTGTGTGTGTGTGTATGTGTGTAAAGATGGCCTCTATGCATCAGGTTCGTTATGAGAAACGCCACATCATTCTTCGAGTTTAAACAATTTATTTCGAAGTTCGGGAAGTCAGGCCGGCGATCACATTGCTGCGTAGCTATTTTTCTAACTTTTTGAACGTTCAGATAACATTTACGGACTTTTTGCTGCTCCAGCTTAAATACTGCTTAGTTTCTAAGCCTGCTGCTAGGGCGCAGTGGGCGTTACCCTTTCTCTGATTTGTTCTCTAAAGTGATGTCATTTAGACCAAGAATTTTAGGTTGGGCTGACCACAGACCTCAAACGCCTGTCATTCCAGCTTAATTTGCACTTTTGATTCTTAAGTGCTCTCAAAAATACGCTCCGAAAGTAATATCTGTAAGGCCGAGAAACAAACTTTACAGTGGAAGTACTCTGTTTCACAAACATGGTTTTTCAGATGACTTAAATTAAATTATCGAAGGCTATTTTATTATTACATATATATATGTAACATCAGCGCCTGAAGCTACAGATCTGCGGCGTGGTACTACAGTCGTAGCCAGAAGTGGAGCGATATTTTCGTAGGACTCGGCGGCCACGCCGTCGATGGTTATCTCTGTAAAGAGCCGGTCTCTCAGGTGGTCTAGATCAAATATAACATCACGGGGTATGGGAGAGTGTAGTAGACAGTGGACGGTAGTCGTTGAAAACGATTTATGCTCGATGATGAAACGATATTCGAAGTCCGCCGGATGCGGGGAAACATTAGCCCGATTTCTCGGCTGTACGGTGATGTAAGTATAAATGTTATTGAAAAGAAGGAAATATTATTCAAAGAAAACCTTCTAAAGCTCAAGAGGAGGGCTAATATACAATTTAAACACAGTTTTAAAATAGCAAATGTCTTTGGAAGAAAACCTTCCAAAGTAGCTCAAGCTAAATTAGCTAGTAGTAAGCTCAAGAGGAGGGCTAATGGGGCTCCGCCCCCCCCCAGATACTTACATCATTCACACTACTGATTTAATAGATATTTTTATGGAAAGCTCTTCACACAAATTTACATGAAAACAGAGTTCACGAAAAATATTATCTCTCTAGCCTTGCGAGATATTTTATCAACTTTTGAGGTCGTGTTACATGGCCCGTGCAGTATGCATTAATTAGTCAATCCCAAATCCCCTCTGCAGATTTTCAAGGATTGTTTTGATTCTCAAGGAGCAGGTAAGACTGCCCACAGGAGCCATTTACAAGATTACAAACTTTTTTAGGGATGGTGTAGTACTTGCAGGTTTACGTGGTTTTATATCGCGGATTTCTTTTGTTCTTCACTACGCAGTTTAAAAAGTTTTTTAGTAATTTGAAATTCTAGCATGTTTTTGATTTAGTATGTTATATATATATATAACTAATAAGTAAAACACAAAACATACTGCAAATAAGACTTACCTCGCATAAAAATATAACAGCTATAAGCAAGAATTAGTAACCACATTTTGAAAACATAATAAATAAAAATTAATAAAAGCTAAGCCAAATAAAGTGCAAGAATTATTGTGAAAATAGAATGGAACGGAAATTATAGCCACTGTCACCATCTTCAGGGGCCACAAACAGTGGATTATAATTAAAAGCAAACCAAATAGTAGGGTTCCGGTTGTGTGGCATATCAAAAGAGATATTAACTCCTCACGTTCTGGGCCCTACCCTACTATATAAAAAGGAAAAAAAAAGAAATCAAATAGATAACAAAAAATAGAAATAGCAATTATAATCTACATACCAGACTTGAGCACATGGTAATCATAGTGAAAACAAGTAATATGTGTTGCCAATGTTAAGAAATGTAAATAGTGAAAAATGGTGTTGCCACAAAATAAAAGTGTAAAAGTGGAAAGAAGAAAGTATAGGTGTTGCTAAATACTAAAAGGTAATATTATTATACTTTAATAGTATCCAGGTATATTAATATAATTAAATATATATAGAATAATAATAAATTAAAATTATTGAATAGCCAATTAAATATAACATATTGTTTTAAAAAATATAATGATTATTATTAGTGACAAATTATGAATAATAAGTTATTGTATGACAATAGATTAATCTAATAAATTATAAAAAATGTTTAGGACAGAATAATCACAATATAGGAACAACCTTTTTTTTAATCCCTCCATATATATATATATATACACTCATGTCCATAAATTAAGGATAATTCAGAATCACACAGAAATTGATCTCTAAAATAAAAATTTCACCTGTGGAATGATCACACACATCTTGAAGAAGAATATGCAAATTACAGGAAACCACCAGATGGCGTGGATGATACGTCACAATGACGAGAGTGTAAGAGAGGGGTATATAAGGAATGGTGGCAAAGAAGTAAAATTGTTCACAAGCGCTGTGAAAGCCTTTCAGTGCAAAAACCGCATAGTTATGGCACAAAGGAGGCATTTGGATGATGTTTTACGTGGCAGAATTATCGGACGACTGGAATGTGGACGTACCCAGCTGGAAGTATCCGAGGAACTTGGAATCGCCCAGAGTGTCATCTCCAGGCTTTGGCAACGATTCCAAGATGATGGTAATGTGAGTAGACGTTACAGCACAGGTCGCCCCCGAGTTACAACGCCGAATGAGGACCGCTATTTGGCATTTACTGCCAAAAGAAACAGACGGAGTACAGCATCAGACCTGTCTCGTCAGCTCTCTTCAGCTACCGGTACGACAGTTTCAAGGCAGACCGTGTACAGACGCTTAGGGCACATTGGTCTATATGCTCGTAGGCCTGTCAGATGTGTTCCACTTACCGCAACTCACTGTCGCCTGCGATTAACCTGGAGTAGAGAGCATGCATTGTGGACACCGCAACAGTGGTCTTGTGTAATGTTTTCCGACGAGTCCAGGTTTAGTTTGGAGTCTGATTCTCGCCGGACATTCATCTGGAGAGCGCCAGGTATCCGTTACCACAAAGAGAGCACCATTGAAAGACACCGTTACGGTGGTGCAGGATGGCTCGTTTGGGGAGGAATTATTCTCGGTTCCAGAACTGACCTGCATGTTCAGAGTGTAACGATGACAGGCCACATCTATCGGGATGTCATTCTGGAACAACATGTACGTTTGTTTCGGGGCGCCATGGGTGCTGAATTTGTGTTTATGGATGACAACGCCCGTCCTCACCGTGCAAACATTGTAGACGAATGCCTTCAATCGGAGGATATCACCCGTATGCATTGGCCAGCATACTCACCGGACTTGAATCCAATAGAGCATGTGTGGGATATGCTTGGCCGACGAATTGCAGCCCGTCAACCCCCTCCCACCTGTCTACCGGAACTTCGGAGTGCATTGCTTGATGAGTGGTGTAATATTCCCCAAGATCAGATTGATCATTTGATACTCAGCATGCCTAGGCGTTGTCAGGCCTGTATTGCATCGTCCGGGAGACATAATCCGTATTAACCATCCTACTAACCATGTTATACTGTTTTTTGTAAATAGGTTCTTTTTTGAAATTTGGTCAAGGGAGTAAAACTTGCAATTTTTATTAATTATGTCAAACATATAGCATCTTTTTTGCTCTTTACTTTTTGTTTAATAAATAGACTTTACAAATAAGTCAAATTTGTTTTGCTTCTTTCTCTTTCTTTGCCTGAACTTCATTATCCTTAATTTATGGACATGAGTGTATATATATATATATATATATATATACACACATATATATATAAGTTATTTTTAATGCTTATAAAGCTCCTAAGAGTAAAAATTAATAAGATGTAAATAAAAAAAATACAGGAAGAACCATTTTTTTTTCTTTGTAAAATCAATCCGGAATAAAATACACTTCTTATTTTAATACACTGGAGCATTAATTTTTTTTAACTACAAATAAGAAAACAGAATGCCCGTGCTTTACAGATAAGAAAAAAATATAGCAAAATGTACTATAGACGACCACGCACTTATATAGAGACTTCTTATCTATAACACAAGGGTACCCCGCACTTAACTTCAGTCATAAACATTTTTTCATGCTTCCTGAAATTTATTTTTTAAAAATATTATTTTTATATAGTTCAGAAATAAAAGGTAGCTTTTTTTTTCTTTTAAAACCTATATTTATTTATTTATTTATTTATGTCTCAAAGTAAAGATTCATTTGTGCTCAACAAATTATAAATTATTTAGAAATGAAAGCTCAGATTACATTGATTTGATATAAAATTATGTTTTGTACTGCTAAATAATCTATTATTCTCTAAAAGAAATAAGATGAAAAGTTTTGAGTTATGCCTCAGCACTTTTGCAGTGACTTTTTTGCAGTGATATCGCTAATGAAAGATTTTTTTTTCAAATTTAATTTTTATATCTTTCTCATAGAAATGGCTTTACCGTTGAAACGACTTCCTCGATATATTGCGTATTATTTTTTTAAACAAATCTCATTCACAAAAATATTTATAGCCAATTTATAAAATTTAAGGCAACCGGCGGCGTAGCAAGGGGGGGGGGGGCACAACCCCTGTGAGGAACTTTTTGCCCTACAAAATGTATATTATCCTTTCCCTTATCACGCAAAAGTATACATATAGGTGAATTCCAGTAGTAGTAACCCTCCCCCCTATGAAACATTTCTAGCCCTCCTCCTGCTTAAACGACTGCTAACAGGTTGGCACCGTTCGATATAAAGAATTGGCGCAAAAACATGGTATTGTTTGCCATCACAGCCTGTAATAAAGGTTTTTTTAATGACTATTTCGAAACAGGCTCATAGCCAGGAAAATTTTTCGGGGGGGGGGGATATGAACTTATATGCGTATAAATAGATGGAATTTCTGCACGGCATAAATTTTGTGATGACTAATCTAAAAATTCCGGGGGGGGGGGTTATATCCCGATATACACTCCCCCTGATTACGTTCCTGTTTCGAAACGTCTATATAAAAAATTTTACAGCTTACATAATAAACATAAACATACCGTTTGCTGAAGCCTTCTATTTATCTTTGTTTTTGAGATTTTCAACTTCGAAATAAAGGTCTTATTTCCTCCACATACTGTTCGAATCCCATGAATGTTTTTAGTAAAGTATTTTTATTTATCATTACATTTATTACTCCTTTATGACTTTCTAAATATTATTTACTACTTTTCTAAAAGCAGTTATTCCATTTTATACATCTACAAATTTTTACACAGTCCCTGAACATTTTCTTGCACAGGCTTAAGCGGGATTAAACAACCAATGTGACACGTGAATGCTATTTATCTTTTAAGTCGGCTTAAGCCGATAGGTCAACTAGTCTGGCTGGGCACCGTTTCTAGTGGTACAAATTGCTGCTCAAATGTTATTCTCATACTACTGAAGGATTTTCCGGAGCACACATAACAATTTATTCAGTTGCTGAAATTTATGTAAGACCTTATTTCCTTTGTGGATTATGTCAATGTATGAGAAAAATATATTATAGGTATTCTCCCATCGAATTTTTCATAGCTATAAAATAATCTTGCATTTCATAAAATGTGGCAACTCACAGAGAATTTACGATGGATTTTAAAGATTTTTTGTTCAATGCATTCATCGTTATTTTTTCCTACCGGATAGGTCCGAATGGGTAATCGAGTAAAATGTGCAGGGATTGTTTATTCTTATTTTTAGATAAAAGGTATAAGAAAATTGTTTCTGAATGATATTTATTATAGGGTCCATTTTCAGTTATTAGTTGCCAAGATTTATACTTATGAAAAAGTTTATTAATTGCACTTGAAAACATAAGATTAGTTTTAATCTGCTTACTGAACTCGTGTTCTTTTACTGTGTCAACAAAATTCTTTTAATAGATTCCTGAAAATTTGAGAAATCATGTTATTACTTTCAATACAGAAACGGTCTAAATGGCTCATTATTAGAAAAGTTCAAAATTAAAAAATATTTTTCTTTCTCTATGGGTGAGGTAAAACGGGAAAATGTTTGTGCTACGTTAATATTATATTTTGAAATGTTCCTGATAAACTTTTAAAGAAGTATTACTGCTGCCTACGCATAGCTGAAAATATAAGGTAAAAAAAAAGCTTTTTAAAATATAAACTATCGATATATTTTATTTTAAAAAATGTCATTTCACATAACCTCGTCACCTTACCCTGAAACAATCAGGTGTCGAAAAGCAATGTTTACGTAGAACCCAAATACAACAGCCGTGATTATGATAATTTTTAAATTTGAATGATTTATAAGCCACTTAAGGCTGGTCCATTGCGAAAACTTTTTTAGGAGGTGGGGGAGATGTCGATAAACTGCCAAGTCAAATATCGGTTTTAACTAACTTATTTATTTTTTTACCAACGATATTACCAGCTTCTTACTATCGTCAACTGGGATTTTGTATTTTTGCCATGTGTGCCATGAAAGTAAATTATAGTATTCGTTATTATTATTATTAATTATTTTTTAACGAAGTTTGCCAATTAGGAATCTAATTTTGTTCAGTTTAATAGAATTTGCGAATGGGGTGGACCCCCCCCCCTGTTGATTGGACATATAAAAAATTGGAAAGTTTATTTATTTATTCATTTATTTGAGGGTTTTTTTTTAATAGACAACATATTCTACTCAAATTTATAGAGCATACAAGTCTTTTTAAAGTTTAATAAAGTCCTTATAATGTTTATGAATTTATTTCATAAAATAATACAAAAATTCGCAAGATAAGTCGTAACAAAAAAAATGAAAGTCGTAACAAAATGAAAAAAAAATTGCCTCTTTTCACGTCATTATACTCCACCAAAACCTGCATTTATTGTTTCATTATTATGTTTACTTACTTATTAGCGAAAAAATGATTCTTTAATTGTGTGGAATTTAGAAGATTTATCATGTGTGAGTAATGATTAGTAAAGGAGTACACTAAATTAGATACTATTAAATTTTGTACTTTAAATTAAGTTCGTAAATAGAATTTTTATTCCTATACAGATTTTATATTTACGAAATGATAAATAGTTGAAGGCTCTAACTAGAGATTAGACGGGCTCAACCCGAGTCCGAAACTCCGAGCCGGAACTCGGGCTTGAACCGGCTTTGGGCTCTGCGATTCCCGATCAATGCCGGGCTTCAACTGCCGGTTCAAGCCCGGGTTCCAACTCGGAGTTCGGACTCGGGTTGATCCCGTCTAATCTAAGTCCAAAATCGGGTCAATTTGAGTCCAAAATCGGGTGGGCTCGGGTCATAAGGAATTTCTCATTTGTTGAACATAATCCTTGCAAAAAGATTTGAAAAAGCGATTCAAGAGAAGGATAAAGGATTACAAAGAGTTTTTTACTATAGTTTGCATATCTGTAGCTCTAACTAGAGGTGTACCTTATATCCATATGTTTATCCGTGGATACTGAAAGAAAAAGATCCGTATCCGTCTAAAAGAAAAAAAGAATTTATCCGTATCCGTGTCGGATTCGTCTCTTTTCAACGGTTCTTCGACAGATCTTTTAATGGTTTTTTAACAAAATCTATGGAAATTATCAAATCAAATTATCCTGTTATTAATTAATTTTTGTAAACAAAAACAATATTATTTAAAAATAATAATTTTTGTTTATTATTTTTAAGTGGATCTTGATTGTAATAAAAATGTGGGCTCATCCACCTCTCCCCTCTAAAAGGCTTATTGCCCTATTCTTGCAGTAATACAAAGTCTAGTTACCCGAAAGGGAGTCAAAATCTTACTAGGAACGGCTTAGCCTCCACCTAGTTTCGCGAATGGTATTTTGACATAATGATGAATGGTTTTTAATATTACAGTACCAGAAGGACCTCGATAAACAAATGTTTGGATTTAAAAATATAAAATAAATAAAATAAAAATAAAATTCTGAATATTTTTTAAGTTGCGCAGATTTATGGTTTACTACTGTGTCTAGTGCAAATAGCAGAAAGACACCCTAAATATTTTTACTGTCTGATTTATAACAAAAATCATATTATTTTTTAACTGTTGTCTTAATAAAAATAACAAAATAGAAGTCAAAGCTCGTTGTGCTGGCAATTACAACATGCGCTAGGAAAAAAAAAAAAAAAAAAAAAAAAAAAAAAAAACATTTGACGAAAATATGTCTACACTCAATCTATTTCATCTTCGCCCAACTAAATAAATAACTTCATATTGAATTTTTATTACTGTATATACCCAAATCGAATTTCATGCTCTTCTGGAAACGCACGGAAATTTTTGGCAGATTTTCAGAGGGAATTGGTAGATTTTTCAGTTTTTTAAAGTAGCACAGATTGTTTTTTTATATTTTGATACTCAATTATCAAAAATTTCAAGCTGGTAGTATAAACCATGTACACGTTATTACGCTTTTTCTGCTTTTAATCTCTTTGAACTCTTTAATCTTCTTAGAGTAATGGCGTTAAAGTATATTTTTGAAGTAGTTATCCGGACTGGTTGCAAAGTGAGTCAGGGATCAGCATAGTAGGATATTTCGTAAATTTATATAGTAGGATATTTTGCAAATTCGAAAACCTACTTAGTTTGGTAGTAGTGATTCTATATTTTAATGCAGAAGAAACCTTGTTAGTATGTTCCTTATAAAAAGAGATTTTCCTCACAGGACTTTTGAACAGCTTTTTAAATAAACTAATTTTATTAAACAGTCAAAATTAATAATGCGTCTTCACTCTCTGCACTTTGAACTAAAATTAACAGTCAGCCTATACGCCTCATGCAACTTTCAGAAAAAATATCAATTCAAATATCAATTCAAGCACAAAAATTGATTTAAAAAATGGCCCAAAATGTTGCAGGTTTAATAAAATATTGCAAATTTCTGTATGTTTAGCATTTTCCCTGAGTGTTTTTTAACTTCTTTAGACTAATTCTTTCTAATAGTTCACGCTGCAACTTCTCAAGAGGCATTTAAAATTTTTCAACACTCTAGCAAGATTGAATTCCTTAAAAACCTGTTCAAAATTTGCATGATTCCCTAAAAGAACAGACTAAACATTTAAAGATGTGAGACTAACCACTAAAATACATTTTTAACCCATGTATTACAGAGGAGTTGAAAGTAAACGTTGCTATAGAAAATTTCACACATTATGCATGAAATTATCGCTTCAAGATAATGCACTATTCAATATAATTCTCATGCAAGCACATTCACTGGAGAACAGACTTTTGAAAATTCAATATTCAACGAAGTAATAATAACTCTGTCTTGAATTTAGAGTTAGGATTATAACAATAATTAATTTTCTAAATATTTTAAATTATTTTATTTAAAATGGAAACTCGTTTATCAATTTCTTTAAATTTAAATATCGGGCAGACAATTGCCGATTACATATTCGCCACCACAACGGCTTAAATGTATTGACCATTGAATTATGGGCGCACCCAACGGGTCGGCGAACATTAACCCCTATAAAGGGACGAATGGGTTAACTCCCAAGCCCAATCCGGGAATGGACCCAAGGCGTGATAAAATGGTTCCTTAACCATCGGGTCCGTATTTATCAGAAAAACGAAAATTCTTCTTTAAAAATCACTATTCAACAGCTTAAATATATGTTTATTTCTAACAAAAATATAATTTCTTGATTACTTAACTTGAAGAAGTAGAAAATGCTGATATAATAAAACAATAGATTGTTTAAAAGCGAATGAGATTCCGTTAATGAAGCATATAAATGAAAAACTTATCTTCGTTTCGTTACGATAAACTTGTCTTTTTAATATGTTGAAGCGTAAAATATCTCTGCGAAATTTTCCTGTCAAAATTGTCCTCATCCATTATTTTCAACCAATTTATTTCAGTAAAAGACCTGAATAGTACTTAATTCACATTGCATTACTTTTGCCAGGACATATTTGTTTTATTTACTTTTGTTGAATTTTTTATGGGGACTTATATTTTTCTCATAAATTATTAAATCTGCCACCGCATTACGTAGATTTTTTTTCTGAATGTAAAATTTTAAATTTATGTTTCCTAGTTTTATTTTGTTTATATTTAATTTTAAAGTTATGTTCCTAAATAACTCGAGGATTAATTTCACTATAAATGAGTTTATGAGTTTATGTTTTCAAAAATCTTCGTGAAAAGCCCTTTATTGGATGCGATACAAGCGCATCTTTATGAACAATTTTTACACAAAATTTGATAAAAAAAAGAACTTTTTTTTAAACATGATCTGTAAGTAAACGTTCTCTGATTACATTAGAAATACTTTATTCCAAGGTGACAGTGGTATGACTATCACTTGTCACTTCAATAAGGGTTTTTCACTTTTCTGGGTTAGATTAATAACAATCGATAAGGTGATCTAATTGCAAAAGCGGTAGACAAAAGTGAAAAGTTTTCTGCAAGAACGAGCTAATTTCAGCTATTCAAGTTTGCGCAAAATTGCAGACCACGTTTAGAGATTCAACACTAACTAACGAGGCAGGCAGCTTCATCTCTTAAATAATATAGGAACTAAGATTGGAGCTGCATGCTTTTGGTACAAAACAAAGGAAGATTTTTAAGTTATTTGTCAGCTTGCAAAACTGTCATAAATGTCTTGTAGCATTTGGCTATTTGATTTTCGCAGCGAATCCTTCCATTCTGAAACATCTCAGTTATTTTAATTTCCATAAAAACCACAAAAGAACACTCATATTAATACAGACTTTCATTTCAGCTGTTTAATCTTAGAACATAAGCAAGCTCGCAGTACTCCCTCTCCGCGAGAAGTCTCGTGGACGCGAGACCACGAGACTTCTCGCGGTCTCGCAAGACGATACCACGAGACGATACCTCGGTGTGCAGGACGAGACTGCGAGATGATACCTTAAGTCAGCTGTCTCGCGGTAAGTCGCGGTATCGCGCTAAAACAGGAAAATTATGTTATACTCAGTACCTCAAGTACCTCAAGTATATAGTGCTTACAAGTCGGTACTCCAAGGAAACAGGAATTTTTAGAATTCACTTCGAGTGGGCATTTTTAATTATTATTCTTATATTAAAAAAGCATTTTGCAAATTAGTCTGTAATTTTTCTTTACGGTGAAAATTAATATTTAAGTGAATTTTTGAAACTGTTTTCCATGGGCAATGTCTGGAATGTAAGTACAATACATTTATTAAAAATGTTACCCGGGCAGTTGGAGGATTCAAAGACCTATGCCGGGAAACAACAATGGATACAGAAGGACAACAACCGCATTTGCGTCTTTGCAACGATGGGAAGCGAAGCAAAACAATAATTTTTTGGGGCAAGTTATGCCCGAAGACTTAATGCACCCGGGCAACGCAGATAGTATATACAGGGTGATTGCCTATAACTGACAAACTTGCAGCTGGTGTAAGTACCTTTCAGATACGGGGTACAGATACGGTTCAGAATCACATAGCAATGCGGTGTCGGAAACGTCGTCGTCATGTACCTGTCAATAATCACTTTGGAAGAAGTGTTGTAGTGTGCATCTAATTTCTTAACCAAGTTTCATAAACAATGGACTTTCCTCAGACAATTTCATAAAAGCAATGAAAGAAACAATTCTGAAATAACAAATTTTATCAAGCGCAATTGGTGAAAGAGGGATTAGTTTTTGAAAAATCTTGGTCGGAAAGTTTACTATCACTTGGACACTTCTCCTAAAGTGATTATTCACAGGTACATGAGAACGACGTTTCCGATCCCGCATTGCTATGTGATTCTAAACCGTCTCTGTACCCTCTACACTCCCTGCAAATTTCTCAGCCTGGTAGCAAATAACCCTGTATACATATATAAAGTAAAATAGCTAAACTTAATTAAGTAATTCAAACAATGATTCCAATAATTGTTGGCAATATATAACCAATTAAAAATTAACGTATAAATATTTATGTATTAGAATAGTCTACATGTTGTTGTAGTTTTGCTTTCTTATGCCCTGTGACAACCGCATGGAGTGCCGGATCCCCCAGATAGGGAGGCAATGGGCAGAAGGGGCGCCTTCCGTTTTTATTGGGCCCTAGTGGAAGGAAGTCCGACTTTAGCCCGGGGTCCCCTAATTTTGAACCGGTTCCAGAGAAGAGACCAACCCTCTGAAATCGGTCCCCCCTGAGCTAGCGTTAAACGAAGAGGACATTGGAGCCACGACGAATTTTACGTGCACCAGCTCCCATCAGCGTACACGATTCCACAGCAGTCGAGCCGAGAGGGAGTTGACCCTCCGAAGCACTGGTCTAGCCGGATGCTGCTTCACTTGTCGTGATCTTATGGGAACGGAGTTTAGTGCCCAGACCACTGCGGGACTAGTGTAGATGTGGGAACCATTGTTCAAATGTATGTCCCCTTCCATATTTTGTTTCGTGACCTTGCTGGTGCCTGTTGAATCTAGAGCTTCGTGAGGCTGTCCTTGGCTCGAAACGAGAGTTTTCCGAGGACAGCCCTTGTGACCCACCAAACCACCGGCGCATCGTGAGTTCACCTGACAACTCGATGCCCCAGTCCGCTTCTGTTCTCAAGTACGTCTCGCAACCATGCCTAGTTCGTGTTAAAATTAATTTGCAAAGAGATTCCATTGCATGCAATTGCATTTTGATATTTCGTACCCGGAAGTAAATATGAAGCAAGGACTCATCCAAGGGGAGGGAGCAGGGGTCGCGCGTCCCCTCCCTATTTATACTAGATCAAATGGCTTTGTTACCTGATAATGTCTACCTTCGATGGTATAATTCATGAAATTCTGATGGGGATTCTCCCCCCCCCAAAAAAAAATAAATAAATAAAATAAAATAAAATAAAAATTTCTAGATCCGCCATTTTGGGCGTCAGACAGTATGCGAGAAGAGACGGTGAAACGAAACCTACGGATGCAAGACGTGACCGCGAGACGATAGCCACAGATGAGAGACTTTACCTTAGGGTGCGAAACGAGACCGCAAGACGACACTTCGATGTAAAAGTACGAGACGATACGAGACCTGGGCTATTTTTCGTCTCGCATGGTCTCGCGTCCATTCCTACTGTGAATAAGACAGGTCTTATTGGAAGAGATATTTTACACACTGTCTAATATTGTGCACACTGTATTTATGTAATATTTGGGAAATATAATTTGATAAATTTTTGATTATTGTGACAACCACTTATTTGGGCCATATTGCTTTAGTTCCAGTACGGACCAAGTAACCGGAGTGTACTACATGCAATACGTTTAAGCAGCTCAAGAAAAAATTCTTATTTCAAAATTGTTTTAGCAAAGGTAAAAAAAATGGCGCTCAGTTCAAGCATTTCAGAAAATATACGAATAATTTTAATGGGTCAATTTAAAAGAGAACAATATTTAGTTCACTTACTGCAGGTGATTGATTTTACGGCTCAAAATATAAAAGATGCAAGCGCTTCCTACATTCATCAGTCGTAACTATTGGATTAGCATGCAGAAGTTCTCGGATAACTGACTTGCTTCGGTTAAAATCTAAAAGCTCAGTAAAACACACAGCTGAAAAACAATAAAAGTGTTTTCTTTGCATTTCTTTTACCAAAGATAAGAAATCGATTGATAGAAGCTGTAGGCATTATCAGTTAATCCTAATAATTATTTCGATGCATTGATGAGTCAAAAATATCCTGAAGATGTACTAAGAAAGCCGGTAATTTTAAAATTAAATAATTTTTATTTTTGAGACTATTGAAAAAAAGAATGCAAAGCCAGTACATGAAGATATAACTTTTTTTACGAAGGATTTCATAAATACTTCCGATTACCAATTACCGAAGATTTTACGAATCAAAAACTATCGCGCATTTTTTTTTCAGTCTTAAATCTATGAAAGTCAGGCTGACTTTTGTCATTTATTAAATACTTTTAAATATATAATGTAATAAAAATGTAAATCATATCAAATGGTTTAACTATGATAAATTTTGTAGCATGAATGTTTAATTTGTGTCTACATCTATATTACTACTGCATAATGAATAAAAAAAACCTCAGAAACATGCCTCAAAAAAGAACAATTTCTACCCACAAACTATAAATGCATGGAAAATTTCTGAAAGCTTTAGATAATAAACTTAGTATGTCGTGAAATATTCTAGTGTTTTCTGCTTAAAATTTCAAGTAAGTACACATATTTAGTTTATCAGGAAATAAGAAACTTTAGTATAGCTTTATTCAATTTCCGTTCAAAGAGTTCATATCATTTGGGAATTCTTTCGGGAGTTTCAGAAAGAGAACTATATATTTGCACACGCCGTTTCAGTTTAGAACTGCTACAGTGAATAACCAAATATATTTACAGTACGCTTAACTCACAAAGACAAACCGAAGTCACAATGAGACTATATTTCAATTGTATTTTTATTGAGCATAAAAGGGACGCTAATAAAGTGTAATCTGAATTTGTAAGACAGGTAAACGGAGAAACATTTACATACCGGCACATTTCGTATTGTACTCGGGAGATGTCGTCACAGTCGTTGCAAAAATGAAAAAAAGATACCAAGACATACAGATACCAACAGACAAAATATCGTAAACAGGAAAAAAAGAAGATTACTTAAGTCAGCCTGTAACTGCGTTAGATAGAGGGAAGTTCGATTAGTTTTATTAAATTTTAATGAAATTTTGTAAGGTACAGATGATACGTAGCTGGTAAAGCTTTGTGGGAGAATTTAACAGATAAGAATCTATGTCTGATTTTACTTACTTTATGGCTGCTACGTGCTTCTAAATTAATTGACGCAACGTATTCTAAATAACAGTAGGTGATTTTCTGCAACACTTTGCCAAAGTGAGATAGGAACCAAAACTCTTCAGTTTTAGAGGCATTAGGACAATGTCTTTTAAAGCACAATATAAGGTGATAGGGGCAAGTGAATGGAGGGAGTTATTCAAGTTTCTTTCTTTGGATTTGGGCGGTTTTGCAACTTACTTTGGAATTGGCCGGTTTTGCTACAAACCAAAACTTTAAATTTCATAAATTTAGTGTAAATGCTGGGTTTTTAGAATTGAAAATAGGCATAAATATTTAATTCAATTTAAAAGCAAAATTACGGATAGTATAAAATCATTTAAAAACAGTTAAAAACGCATTAAAATCCGTTATGTAGCACTATCGGTGGCAGCCACCACCTTCTTCAGCACAGGTCTTAGTTCTAAATGGCCAGCTCTCTTCCTCAGCAAGGCGTTCCACCCAGGATCTATCTGCGCATGCGTCATATCATTTATAGCGCCATCTGTGGTTATAATCTGCAAGGCTTCCATATTTAGGGCATAATAACTATTTTTGTAATTGGCGAGTTTTTGGCTATTGTTAAAGTTTATTTCTATGGGGCGTTCTTGGGCTGTTTTTGCGAGGGCCGTAGTGGTTTTATTGAATTTAATGTCAGATTGATGTTCCTTTTTTCGGTCTTTGATTTTTCGTTTTGTCATGCCAATATAGCATCCTGGTTTATTAGTACTACTGTCTGTAAAGCTTAATTTATAAATACCGGCAGTTTCATCAGGATTAATATTATCTTTATCACTGCGAATGCGTTTGAAAATATTTTGATTGGGTTTTATGGGGATTTTGATATTTTTCTTTGCTGCTTCATTTGTGATTTGAAAATAACCTCACTCATAATATTGGGTGATGTGAATTATAAATTATACAATTATAGAAAGATTTAAAAAATATATGTGCGAAATTCAGATTCTTGTGGCGATTCCTTCTTCCGAAGTCTTACACATTTCGTCATGATGGTTTCATCCATGCGTCGTCTTCATCCATGTCTTCTTCTCCATCATCTTTGCTTCCTACTGAAGCAGCTGATGACAAGATGTTTTTGTAAAAACCACTACCTCAAGTTTGCTGCTCATAATATTTCTCTTACTCTTCACAACCGGCTTTCTGAGTCCTACCTTAGATCTATAGAAAATTTCCCCTTGCACCAAACCTTATTTTTATCTTTCGTAATGAAAAATCTTTTAGTCGGAGCGAATTAAAATGCCACTGTTCAGGTGGTTTTAGGAAGGCATTGCTGGTCTTCTTCCAATCAAAGTCGGTGTAATCTTTTTCCCGGCTTGAAAACTGTTCCACTTTCCGATATAATTTCTTCATATTTTACAGACAGAACGAAAGTCTCAATTTTCTTTCTCTTAACATCTACTAAAGTGTTGAAATTTCACATTAATCTGAATGTCAGTTTTCAAGTTATGTTCAAAAAACGAGGCTGAACCAAAAGAAAGCATGGTAATTAAACAAATTACAAGGTACTCAACTGAGAAATTTTGCTCTGTTCCTTTTCCATAACATAGGATCACTTTTCCTTTTATTTGTTTGAGTAGGAGACACTTCTTCTACAAGCTTCTCCAAAGTAAAAAAAAATATCAATATATCTATCTATATATATACAAAATTCAATTTGAAACTTTGTGTACTACACATCCACAGGGGAATACACGATAACGGTAATCAAAAAGTACGACTAAGCAGTCACCTTGAGCGTCGATTCTTAGCTCGAAGAACAGCGTCATCTGGCGGATGTGGTGATAGCCGGTTTTGAAACTCACCTGTTGAAAGAGTTGGCTGGTTTTGCAGCACACCGTGATTTTCAAACGCGTATAAAAGGCTGTTTTGACCGGATTAGCCATGATTTCTCGTTTCCAGTTGGTGTAAAAGTTTACTTATAACTTAAAAAAATAAAAAAACGCATTTTCAAAATTTGAGGAGATGGCCGGTTTTGCAACTAGGCGAAACATGTGACAGAACGTGTAATTCAATAAATTTAAAAACAAGTGCAAGCCATTAGAAATAATTTTAATGTGCCTCTAGACCAGATAACGGTATGAGTAGCGAATGTTTTCTCTGACTAAAAAAAACACTTCCTGCAGCATATGAAGCCTGGGACGATCTTTCAGTCAGTTGATGGTCACCACGTGATTCATCAGTTTGAGTGCAGAACCTCTGAACTTTGAATTGGCAAACAACACTGATTATTGTTCTCCTTAGCCACGCAACTTACCTATGTACCTGCTAGGTAGTTAACTTTTTATCCTTTAAATGTTCAACACTACTATACTACTAGGTTTTTACTGAGAAATAAATGAGGTAGGAAAATTTATGGCATGGCGTTTGGACAGAAATTCGGACATGCTTTGTGGGAATTGTGATGTGTATATCCATATTCAATATTTACTATAATTAGTTTTCAGTTTCTTCAAACTTAATCTGCTCGAAATCAATCATCTTTAACTTTTATTTTTCTTCTCATTTTCCCTTTCTCAAGCTTTCAGAAATTGCATTTCGCTTTTCTATGCATAAAATAGCCTTTTACTGAGCATTTCAGAGTGTGCAACTTTTCTTGAACTAAAAATGAATTTTGCTAAGTCGGCTTGCAACTGTAACCTGTTTTTTATTAGCTTCTGCACATCACTGTTAGATACGATATTGGTATACTTTATTTCAGTTTTTGATGTGATGCACTGGCTACAAAATTATCCAATTGGTCTAAATTTATTGTAACTCTGCACGTGGCATTGTTTATATAGGCCAAGTGTTCGTTCTCGCTATGGTCAAGTCCCGTTGGCATCTGATTTTTCTCTGTTTTTTCCACTTTTTGATTGCAAATAAGACGCATCACTTCCACTGTCCACCACCAGGCCGTAATATTTAATTTCTTATTTTAAACTATTGCTTCAATAAATAGATTTAAAGCACCGAATGTCTCTTGAGATTTTATGTTTAGCAGATAAATGTTTCAATAAGTACGTCTTAGTTTTGCAATGACAAAACAAATCAATTGAAACTTAAAATGATTAAGTAAATTCTATTGTACTGGAACCTTCAACACAGTCATAAGCCATAACTACTGCTCTTATCCTAAATGGTATAGAATGTGTAACTGTATGTGATCAATTTTATGAATTCAACCTAGATCTCGTACGTTCAAATTTAGAAACATTATTCTTCGGGTATTTAGCAATTTAGCACTTCATAATTTTTCTTTTTTTGGACGTCTCATAAAAGTTTTAAAAATTTTCTTTCTACAGAAATGTACACTCTGCTAGTACCCAGACAGCACAGCAAACTTGCAGCAAGCTTGATTTGTCAAGTTAATAAACTTGAATTAAGCTTGAAAATTTCAAGCGTATAAGCTTAATGCAAGCTTGAATCAAGTGTCTAGTTTACACTTGCCCAGCATGCATTCAGCTTGACATAGCAAGCTTAATTTCAAGCTAAAAAAAAATTTCCAAAAAAAAAAAAAATAATAAAATTCTAATACACGGGGCGCGCGCCACACGTACTTTATTTTTCCACGCATTTTCCCCTCTATGCTGAAATTTTAAGTTATTTTAATCGGTTTCCATCAAACGTCTGCGTTCGATCTCGGGAACTATGGGCTGGGAGGCCAGCGTGCTATCCGTTCCGCCAATAAGCCTCGCGCTCCTATGACTAAAGTTTGAAGTGACTGTTAGGGTTTGAAGTGACTGGTACGCTTTCTGGCCAGATCGATTAGTATGGGCGATGCCGATAAGTTTATTTTATTTTTCCATGGGATGAATAAAAATTTAAGTAATTTAAATGTTATGTGTGATTTATAGACTCTACTAAAAGGGAAATGAGCATTGTATAAACTTAAAAGCAGGACACGTTTTAAAACTTTCAATATCGCAACACTCATGTTGAGCAATACTGCTGGCCAAAATCGAGATAAACGACTGATTTTGAAATCAATTTCGTAGTGTAATTGTATTTTATTTTGAAGAATTTCCATATTTGGAAATATAGAATCTTTTTTTTAATTTTATAGTGAACCACCCATAAAGTGAAGTACATTAACTAACTAAATTGTGTTAATTATATTAAAATTTATTTTTAGGGCTAATTAATTAGTTAATGGAATTACTAATGGTAATTAGGTGTAAATAAAAGTAAAACTCCCCTCGTGTTACACTTCAGAGGGGCTTATTCCATTCATTCTTTCCCCTTGCGTGTTCTAATGTCCAGGTTTTGTGCGATAATAAAGTAAAACACAACTTTTACGAATTTTTCTTTATTTAATATGAGCAATTTGAGAAACGCTAGACAATTAATGTCCATTCTCTTTCACAGATGGCGCCATCACTGCACGATTTCGAAAGGGAAAATCAAGCTGTATGACTTTTGATAGCTTGCAGCAAGCTTAAATTGAATTGAACTGTCAAGCTTGTATTAATACACCAAATTCAATGAAATGTCAAGCTTGATTTAAGCTTATGTGCTGTCTGAGTAAGTACTAATGGTATAAAATGCTTACGTAAGCATTAAAAGGTTGCATCGAGTGAGTTTTATGCTACATAATGTAGACTATTTCCTTCATCTTTTCTTTTAATCCCCCCCCCACCTTTACGACGCGACAAAATCACCTTGCAGGTATAATCACTTTTATTTCGTTGTTTTATATTTGTTTCGTATCTAATAATCCATGGAATTAAAAATAAGGTGTGGATACATCATTCAAATAAAAATGATTACACTTCATCCAGCATATAATGTGTAAGATAAATAAACTGTATATTTACTGAATAATCTCCTTAAAAACATTACTATCCGAAACAACGAAGTTTTTTCCTTTTTGTATGAAAATCGCCATAAATACGAAACGTAATAGAAAAGATTTCCCGTTCTTTATTCTATTTACAATTTTCTGGAATCAATTCGGAAGTTTGCTTCAATGTCATTTCTTCAGACAAGAACAAGCACTTCGATTTCTACCGGGGATTTCCAGTGGATAGAATTCGGGTGTGTGAAGAAAATGAAAACTTTCAGGTGTGCGAATCAAGTGTAACTGAAAATAGATCGGAATTAAATAAGTTCTGCGACTTTTTACACCTCTCAGAAATGAATGAACACTTACAAAGATTATAAAAAGTTATGAAGAACATTGCAAGAAATTCGTGATATTGTGGTAAGGTAATTTAAATATGAACTATGAAGGAAGGGGAAAGTCGTACCATCACGTGTAAATGGTAATCTGCAAAAGTTTCTTTAAAATGAAAATGGTGTTTCTTTAAAAAATATATATATATACTTGTTTTTTACACGATCAAAGAAACCACCGTAGGATCTACGAGGGCAAATTCCAAAGTTATCAAATGGTACACTGAAATAAATGTCCAGGAATTTTTGCAGTGGTCAGAGTGGATTCAAACTAGAGGAATAGTAATGCTTTGCTCACTGAGTCATATTCATCTCCGTTGCCAGACACAGGGATCGATTTTCACCCAAGAAGTGCCCTATTAGGATAAAAATGGGAAGAAAATGTTATGCATAGTTACAGAATAGTACAGCAGGATGGACGAAAAGCAGTAAAATATAAACTTTTGGAAAAATCCAGATTTCCTCTGTGTACTTAAAATAAGCATTCCTCATTTGATTGGGACTAATTCCTTCTGTACTACTAAATAGCGGCCTAACTTGCGTAAGAGCATAGATATAGCATCCAAGAGTTATTAATAACCTACCTGAAGCGGTACCACAATGCTATTGGAGAATATCAGGGACTGATAGTTCTCACTCACGGATAATCAAATTCTAGATAGTCGAATTGGTTCTAGCACGATGAGCGCCGAATAAAAGAAGTGGGTATTTTTGTACCTGTTAGGTCAATCTTGACACTGGAACCAATCAACCAATCAAAACACACGGCTTTCTCCCCTTTTTCTTCAACGAAGGTATTGTCTTCAGAATTCCCGAGGGCTTGGGCGACATCTATCAGGGGACGAATGTGCTTTTTGACAAGGAGGGTGATAGTCAGCTGTGCCACGGAAAGGAGTCCTTTTGTGGGAGTTCTTAATCCTCCATGATACACACAATAAAAGACCATCCGTCTTCTCTTCTCCACTTCGGAATGCAAGTTTTCGCTTTCATCTCGGACGGGTCGGAGAAAAAAACAGCATTATTTCCGATAGTGAATACGACATCGGAATGTTTCCGGCATCTTCGTAACAGCACACATCGATATTTCTCGGATTGTGACGTCATAAGTCGGGAACGGTACGGAAAGCTTTCGATACTATCGTGTAACAGTTCTTAGTTCGAAGTCGTTATTTATAAGCCGTCTTGTTCGTTACTGACAACTCTAATATTTATTCATATATGTACATACTTATGTATTCTTATGTGTGTGACTTCTTCAAACTTAATTTATAATTTTTAACGCTCTCCAACAAGGCTGAAAAGAGTTTTTGCTTTCGGTATACCTGTTTGTCCGTCCTTCCTTGCTTTAACTGCTGTGAATTTTCATAGAATAATTCGAAATTTATATATGTGAAACACATTCTATATATATTCCTCTGTACAATACAATGTACCCAATTCAAAATGGTTCATGCAGAATTTATAGTTCTTTCACAGGTATACCGAAATGAATTCCAATACATTAAGTTTTATAGGCAGTCATTGTTTGCAACGTAATTTATAAATATTCGGCTATATCAAACAAAACTGGCATATGCTATTAAGGACTGCAAAATAATGCTCTAAATCAAAAATAGTGTTTGTAGCATTCAGTTTGTACACGGTAAAAAAAATTCGGAAACGTTACCCCAAAAAATGGTGCAGCTCTTGTAGTTGAAAATTGCAGAAACGTTTCCGAACCATGCGGGTAAAGTATTTAGAAACGTTTCTGCATATTTCGGAAAAGTATTTACATATATTCCTGCTTTTTAGGTAAGGTTTCTGGAAAAGATAGGTAACGTTTCTGTTTATTTTGGTAAAACATTGTGTGCCTGAGAGTAACATTTCCGTGTATTTCACAAAGGTTTCCGAATTAAGGAGTAACCTTTCCGAGTTTTTTAGAAAAGAGTAACATGCACTAGATGAAGCGTTTCGAGTATCTTACACTAGATGGCAGCACCAAACTCTAACGGAAGGAGCGGTCAGGACTAGCCACCAGAATCGAACCCTGGACGTTCGCATTCGGAGGAGAGCACGCTACCACGTCGCCGTGATTTTCTGGCCTTATTTTGCTTTAAGTAAGCTGACTGCTGCAAAAGTTATTTGTGGTATGGCCTGTTTTGGAAACTTAAAAATTTTGGGGGGTATTTTATAAATGGAGAGAAAATACCATAATTAATAAATATAAATTAAAAATCTTAATTTTCTTTTCCACATAAATTATTTTTAGGAGATAATGTGCTGTTTTATTTAAGTATTCATCCGTTTTATTTAAGTATTCATCCGGCGACGTCACCTGGTGACTGGTCACAAATAAACTTCACAGTGACTACACAGTGGAGTTACATCACTCACAAGTTACCAGACCCTTATTATCACATGGGCAAATCGGGACTTTGCCCAGGGCACCCAGTTTCAAATGTTGTTCTGAAATATTCTTTTATAAGTCAAAATTTTATGAAAAAGAAAACAAAGTTTATAGATGGGGACCCCCAAATTCATCAATGCCCGGGTCCCCTGTTGGTCATAATCGGGCCCTGCAAGTTACAATGTGACAGTCCTGTGACAATTGTGACCCTCTGTGACGTCACAGCGACTCTTGTGACCATCTGTGCTAGTAGGGAAGACGCGTTCACTCTTTTCCCCTGTTTCTTGGCACTTGGCGCATGCGCGAGAAGTCCCAAATAAAGATTTCCTTTCCCCGTAAATACTTTACATCGAAATGTGGGTTATGTTTCCGAAATCGTGAGTTCGAGTAGATCATCGGTAGGTTACGCTGTACTTTCGGGAACCTTTCTGCTATAAGTATGTAACGTTTCTGAATTTTTTTACTGTGTATAAAAGATCGCCGAAAATAATTCCAATATATCACAAATATGGCAGTTTACCGAGAGATTCGTTTTTTTTAAGCACAAAACATTAAGTATTCAAACGTTCATAACAGCTTACTTTACATTTCACACCATTTAATTTACAGTTCTTTTACGGGTCTCAAAAAATTGCATTAATATTCACGTAATAATAATATTGCCTTTGGCAATTTAATCTGATTTAATTTAAAGTCGTTTGAAAAACCATTTTTAATATCTGTGAAACAGGGTACTTTTACTGTAAAGTTTGTTTGTCGGCCGGACAAATATTACTTTCATAGAGAATTTTTGAGAGCAATTACGAATCAAAAGTGCAAATTAAGCTGGAAGTAAGTAAATGACCTCACTTCAGAGAACTAATCAGAGACAGGTTAACGCCCATTGAGCCCTAGCGGCAGGCTAAGAAACTAGGGAGTATTTAAGTAGGAAAACCAAAAAGTCGGTGGATGTGGGCTGGGCGTTGGAAAAATTAAAAAAACAGCCACGTAGCAAAGTGATCGCCGGCCTGAATTCCCGTACTCCTCCCGAACTTGGAAATAAAGTGGACAGGCTTGGTGGTTTAACACATCTTTGAAATGAACCCAGGTTTATCCTAATCAAGCAAAAATTAGTATACAAAAATTGATATTTGATCCCTTCTATGATCGGCGTTGCTTCCTTGCCTATGTCCTGGTTTTCTGGTTTTGAAAGAGGTACTGGCAGACGCATGAAAAGTTAGCCGTGGTTTCTATTCAGCCGTGAAGGAGGAACCTCTGTCATTACGATCTTGCAACGATGTGCACGAACATATTAAACCAAAGTTTAAGATTTTTTAATGCATTGAGTAAAATGCTAAAAACAGGGGCTCTCGACAAATGCATTGTTTTCTCCACAATAACCATTAGCCTGAATCTGAATAGATGAGGCTGGACGTATATTGCAGTTATTATTTCACAGAAAACTTCACGCACAGTTTAACTTCTTTTTTTATACTTTCATAACACGTATATGGGCATTAAATATCTAAAACCGGGCCTGCCGAACAAACAAACTTTTAATTTCTAGAATACACACGCCATTTTAAAAATTCAAAACTAACAACTAACTCAAAACTACATGCATACTATCTATTGAAGAAAGACTTAAGAATACTACTAATAAGAATTACCTAAGAAAAGCAGAATGGAGATGTCTAAAGATATCTCTAAACATACATCTTAAAAGTGTGGTGGGTCATATATAGTGTATTGGTGCTGGTACGACGTAATAAACAAAACTGGACAGTGATATTGGCGGTGTGAATGGTAAAACCCAACGTAATGCCAATTACAATAAAAAAGGCACGAATTTACTGTAAAAATATTTTATAAATAATTAATCCTTCAAAGATGCTCACTTTCTAAGCAATTAGCTGTTATATATGCTAAAGAACTGACACACATTTTTGTCTCCGGTCAAGAATTCCTTTTACATATTGAATATTTAATATACACATACATACATGCATTTGAAATTTAACGAAAATAGTATAGTGCCAAAAGTTGTTTAAACTTTTGAATGTGGTATAAAGGAGCTAACATTTTCATGAGAGATAGAAAATAGATTAATATAGACGTAGAGATGTCAAAGATTTGCGGATTGGGGGGGGGGAGGGATGTGTGTATATAATATATTCAAGAGTGGAAATAGTGAAATTTTTATAGGTTTTGCATGAGGAAAAGGCTTTTGAATCGATGGTATTTTAAACAAAGTAGACGGCAAGCGGAACATGTTGTCCCCTGTCCTACGCCTATGTTGTTTAATGCCAATTCTCGGAGAAATTATAAAAGCTTATAATACACACAATAGAAAAGTTATATATAATTAGTCTCCAGTTTAATTCCAAATTGATAATAAATAGATGCCAACAATTCAAGTTAGAAAGACGTACTATGTTTTAATATAATATGTGTACAGTACAAATTAGATAAAAACAAAATATTTTAAATAATTTTCACACTCATCAGTGAGAAAAACGAAGTATGAATACTTTGTGAATCATATTTTTTAAAAAATGAACTGTTTTCTGGGACTAATCACTAACACTGGCATAAATGAAAATAAATTATTTATCCGTTAAACTTTCAGGTAAGTCAAGGCAGCCAATCAAGTCGAAAATAAGACAAAATTGATTTTTAATACTTCATTATGTATCAGGTTGTAACGAAAGTTTTCCGCCATATCTGCCTGAAAAACTAACTTCTAACTCCTTAGATAACTGTTTTTGAACTTTCGGTACCAAACCTGCACAGTGTCACATGATACAACAATAGCAGTTAAAGCTGTATTCATAATTCGTTGATATTATGTAGTTGACTTTTTACAACACAACTGAAAGTAAATGATGGTTCTAATCCTCTAGAGTGATAGTTCCATTTGAGACACCTTATACTTAATGATAACTATATTTTTTACAGATTTCACAACACAGTGTTATAAAGTAAGCCTCTTTCTTTCAAAGCCAAAAATCGTTTGACAAAAATGAGCAAATACGCCAACGAGAACTGTGTGCTGGCGATGTTTGCGGTGGCGGGAAACTTTCGTTACAACCTAATATTTTTACGCATTTTTACTCACCATCAAATTCTATTGAAGGAAAATAAAATATTAATTCTATTAAAGGGGGAAAAGGGATTTTGTAGATCATTGTCTATGTTCCCTACTCTTTACCCATTTATCAAGAAATTTATCGATCATTAAAAAATATTGATATTTCTAAAGGTCTTTATACATTATAAAATTATTACATTCGTATGAAATTACATTCTCATTAATAGCACAAAGATATACTAAGTTTTAACGGAAATATATGCGCTCCTACCTGCTTATCCAAACAACACAAGGAACCAAAGTTTACCTGTTGTCCACTAATCCAAACAACACATTCATAGTTTTTAAATGCATATCGTTTTCCATTTTTATTTTTATACTTTTCTAAAACTGAAAAAGCATGCTGCACTTTTTCCTGTGTAGGTGCCATTTATGTTCTTTTTCACGACCGCAAATCAAAATAAAGAAATGAAGGAAAGATCTGACACCACAAGAAATAGTTTTAGCTATTCCCTCCCGTGCAACCCTCGCTTTCTTCTGGGAAGTCCATTCTTGTCTCTCACCAGTCCAGACTTGGATGAACAGAAGACGACAGACAACAACAACAAAAGAATGGTCATCTAAATATTTTCCCGGGAAAAAAAAAATAATACAAGTGAGCTCCTAACCGTCTCCCTCCAAACGTCGGAGCTCCAGGGGAACTTTCTGCCTTCAGGGCATGCCTGTGCCTCCCCGTGAAAATTTTCCCAGCAAGCTGAACAAAAACTAAAACTGGGCAACTGTAATCGTTTTGTAATCGTCTCGTAATCAAAGCGACTACGATTACAGGCTCTTCGATTACGACTATCTGGCAAATGAAATTTCTAGATTACGATTAGACTACGATTACGCGAAAAAGTAAACTTCCAGATTACGACTAGATTACGATTACATGAAAAATTTAATTGCCAGATTACGCTTATATTACGATTACACAAGAAAATGTAATCGATTACAGTCGATTACGATTACACGATTATGATTACACGAAGTCTGGTTGCGTCTCTCATTACGAACCTCATGGCGAGAGGCCATCTTTACATTCGTATACTGCTTTTTTTAGATTATCTCAAAATTCTCGCCAAGATTGACACCGATAGACCGTCAAATTTAATGAGAAAAAAACTATTGTGTGGGAAGTGTTTTATAATCGATGCATTTGGCATTACTAACTTTTATTAATTCTTCTTTTTTTGAAAAAAATATATTAGCAATTTTTATAATAGTTGAGCATTTATGAATTGCATCATAAAAAGGTATCGTGACATTTTCATAATCCTATATTCAATGGGAGATAATTAAAAGTGTAACATGGGAAAACAAGTGAAACCAAATGCGGATAAAATAATATTAATAAAAAGTAAATTATGAATGGGCCGAACTGTAAGAATATATAACGCCGCTTATTGGAAGTAGCAGGTGCACAAAGGTCACTGAATAAATAACCGGAAAATTTGTATAAAAAATAAAAAATTGCAACAAAGCTTTTTTTTTGTTGTGTACTAGAATTATTATCATATGGGTTCTGCATCCATACTTTGCGAAAGGGATTCTGAGAATCAGTGTAACAAGGTAGCGGCAGCTTTTCAGGTTTTTACCAACGTGGAGCAGCGGACCGCCATTAGATTATGTTAACTGAAATTGTGGAATTAATTGAATTTCACAGTATTGCACTGGCATTCTACAGTGAATTCCCACTAGTTACACCCTTCCGGAAATAGAAATCTATTGGCATTCCAATGCACCTACGTTGGTGTAAGTATCCAAGGGAGCCTCCCACCTTAATTCACCAACTCCCACCATGCCGCTCGCGAGTTATTCGTGCAAGTCCCATCTAACAGTTCTTGGATAGTATCAAAAAGAAACAAAGAACAAATTTTGCTGAGGTTTTATTTCTTTTTATTCAACTTTTCCGATTATTTATGGAATAGATTTTGTATATTTTAACTTGATTATCTCACGTCAATTCAAATATTATGGGTACATGAAGCACAAAATATTTATGTCATAATAAAGAAATTTTAAAGTGCCTGATCTTTACCGGTATATTAACAAGAAGTAGGAAAAAAAGTGTTATATTTAGAACTAAATAAATAATTACCTATTGCTTAATTATTTAAATCGTATAAACAAATCAATAATGTGAAAGTGTATAAGTTTTGCAAGGTTTTGTCCAATATTTTGTCAATACATTTGCTACTATGAGAGTCAATATAGAAAATTCAGGAGTATCGATAAAAGATAGAAAATAATATTTGACAGACTAATATGAGAAAAGCAAAATCAAATTTGGAAAGTTATGCTATGGATTATGCAAAATTTAATTACCATTGTTGCTATTTTAGTCAGTCAGACTGGAAACTTTTGTATTAAATCACCCTAAAGCATGCACTTTAAGAAAGGTTTCTGAACTTATTCTATAGCTAACCTAACAGTCATCCTTATGTTAGTCTCATGTAAGCCTTAACACAAAAGAAATAAGTTCTCTCGGGAACAAGCGATTAATATAAATGTGACGCAACTTCAGAATTAAGATTTCTTGTGTCTTCTTGCACGGGTCATTAATTGTTTAGAAGAAGAGAGCTATTTATTTTTCTTTAGCAATATATTTAGTTGTTTGTGTAGTATTCAGGAAATTCTGTTGCATAATATGGTTAAAGATTGTAGGAAATTCGGTTGAAATATGTATGCATTGACAGAGAGAAAGAGGAAGAGAGGAAGGAAGGCAGTCACTATTGGCCTATTGTCAACGTCGTCATATTGACTTTTAAACGACATAATTTTATACTATTAATTCGACTATCGAGAACTGAATTTTAGTTTTAACTACTAGCGCCACCAGTATGATATTGCAGAAATAGAGCTTTCAGTGACATCGAACTTTTCGTGACTTCTGAAATTTGGAGCTCGAAAGCAAACGTGCTGTGCATATCGTCATTTACAAAACAAGATAACAGATTTAAAAATCAGTAAATGCGAGGTCATAAAGTAAAGAAAAAAATCTGCATTCTTCAAGATAAGCATCGAGAATCTCTTGTGTGGTTCATACTTAAGTCCATAAGGTGAAAGTCCAAAGGATGAGAAAATTATCTGTAAAATTTCATGCTCATTAAAGTTCTTTTTCAATATAGAACTCCATTTGTTTACTTAAAATCTGCAAAGCATAAACTTATCGAATAAAACTAGTACCGACCTACAAAAGTACCTGTGATGAAGATCACATATCTATTTTTTATAATCATTTATATTGTGTTTCTTAAATTTAATCTATAGAAATCATGTATTCAAAATTATTATCTGCTCTCATTTTTCTATCACTTCGGCTTTTAAATCTGCATATCCGTTTTCTCCCACATGCATTATTTTTAATTATTTATTTGTCTCATCACACCTTTTGGAGCCGTTCTGGGATAAAAATAGATTTCATTTCGGCCGTTTGCAATAGCAACGGCTCATTGCTTACCCCCTCTTTGGCATAGTAGTGGCGTTTGTTATTTTTTTTGCCCTGCCTCTTCTTTAAAAATATTGGTTCTTGGTTTCATTATTTTAATTTATTGGATTACATTTTAGGGTTGCTCTGTAATTGACGTTATTTATCTCGGCCAAGTTTTTGTTCTCGCCAATGCGTAATTCTGTGCTGGCGTAGTTTTTAAATCATTCCATCATTTTATCACTGCGTTTGTAGGACGTACCTTTATTTCGCTGAGCCACCACCAGCCCTTTTAATATGTTCACGCTTTAATTAATACGCTTTAATTCACGCTTTATTTTAATAGTTTCTTTTAAATAAAATAGTTCTAAGCATTCTAATTTCTTTTTCTTATATCGCAACTAAGCGTATCGAACCTGGATTAATCCGTCAGAACGCAGTTTAATAATTATAAAATAACCTAACAAAACTTCCTCGTCTCAGAGTACCCATCACTAAAACACCATCCTAAAGACAGTCGTTCGTTTAAGAAAATTACAGAAAAATATATTTTCGGATGAGCATAGAAACTTTTGCTTCATTTCTTAATTTTATTGATGATTTGACTAGTTAATCCTCGAAAACTTATCCTGTGCATTGCTTGCAAGAAAGAAAGAAATTTGAAGCTTATGACAAAGAACTATTTTTAGAAGAACTCTAAAAATTGTTTTAAACGGTTAAAAGTAAAATAGAATTTTGTTAGTAATATGGATGATTATAAAATTAAACAGTGCGGGCTGTTTCGTGTCGTGTTCCACATCTACATTTGCATAAAGTTCTTCTATCCATAAAGACAGAAATTGGAAGATTTTCTTTAAGTTATAATTATTGACAATAATCTACTGGATTTCGTAGCACTTACGTACGTTGGTGAAAAAAAAAGCTTTTAACGGCAATTTTCATTTAGTAGTTTAATTTATCCCATTTGTCTCCCTTGAGTTTAAAACATGTTTATAGTTCTTCAGTTCCTGTTAATTTTTATGTAGAATACATTAATTGATATTTACACAATAATCTATGATGAAACAACACAATTTAGTTTTTATACGATTACATTACTTCTAAATTGAAAATAGCATATGATATCAAGATTATAATAAGAAAATTAATTTTCATCATGTTTGCATCAGTAAAGAAAACCGAAAAAAATATTTTAAAGAAGTTTTCTCTAAAATTATAGCCATCTTTCGAATTTTATTAATTTTGGGATGAGGTTTTTGTATAATAATAAAATAAATTCGCTTTTTTCACGAGAATACTTGTTCTGGCAATGTGGAATTTGCCTTTTTATCCGGTAAAAAAAAAGTCGCATCGCAGTAGATACTTAAGCTCCTCTTGCGCAAGCAGTGTGGAACGTGTCTGAGTGGATAGAACTGGTCCTGCGAGAAGATCAGACTTTAGTTTGGAGAATGATTTTTCGGTACTTTGTGTTAAGTTTTCAGTAATACATTTCAATATTTCGGTTGCAAATTTTATGTAAGATTGTTGCATTCCAAAAGGAAAAAAAGAACTTTTTGGTATTTTACGCCTCAAAAAGTTAGTTTGCATATAATTTTCTTATATTGTTGCCCATACGGTAAATTTCAAGTCCCCAGCTTGTTTACTAAGTCATTTCATCTTTGAGGAGGTTTGTTTTTGAATTATTATTTTGCCTATATTTTTGTTTTGAAATTGTGTATTTTTTTCAGTGAAATAAGTTGGCAATCTTTTTATTATTTTATTATTCCATAATTCAGAAACTGCTTCATGAATAATTCAGACCTTAGTTACTATTTGAATTTGAATAAAATGAGTAAATAAGTATACATATATAATGTATATCCATGTATTTAAACATGCATACATATTAGACTAGACTCTGGTACATGTATTACATCTTGCATGTATTAAAAAAAACTTCCATAAACAAGCAGCATTATATTTAAATAAAGCAAAAAATTCGTTTCTGATTTAGTGCAGTAAGTCTTTATATACAGGGTGTCCAGCCTTAATGTGACCCAATAGCTAATTCCCGAACCATTCGGTTTAGATATGCACTTTCAATTTGAAAAATGTTTTTAAAAAGGTAAAGAATGTTTTTACGTGCTTTTCGAACCAAAAAACACATTTAGAAAAAAATTACAAAAATTAAATTTTTATACGGTCTCCAGGTCCTATCACTTATATTTAAGAAAAGATGCAGTACACAAAAACAAAGTAAATACAAAAAGTTTCATTTTATTACGATAAAAACTGACCAAGTTATGGAACTTTGAAAATCATACATTTCATCCATTTTCTCGGCCAATTTCAAGAATCTAGTAATGGACCGTCTCCAAAGTGAAATTAATTGGAACTCTGCCAGGAAATATTCGCTCTTGCACGTCACTCTTATGTAAATCGTTTTTAAATTTAAAAGTACACACATTACGTTAATATTACAATATCTGAGTACTTAAGAAACAAAATTTATTATGTGTACGTGTAAAACATAGATAAAATAAAATATTTTGTATATTAACGTAATGTAAAGAAAACTTTTCAAAAGCAGTTCAAAAAACTTAGACTTATTTGCCTGCGGCTTCAGACTGATTTGCTGCGGTACGGATCATGGCAAACGTTAAAAATCTGTTGTGTAGTCGCTTGCAATTGCATACAGTCGTATTTTAATATTACGAATTCTAGTACAGGAGAACGAGATGTATACAAATGAAGAATACTGCGAAATGGTACTGTTGTATGGGCAGTGTAATCGAAATAAGAGAGAGGCGGCAAGACTTTATGCCATTAAATTTCCCAGTCGAAGACATCTATCTTATTGTACAATTGCCCGTGCTGTTCAACGCTTGTATAGAACTGGGAGTTGTCATAGACGTATTCCCTTGTCTCGTGCCACACCTTCAAGCTTGCGGATACCCACTGAGGATGTTCTAGGATATGTCCTGGCTCATCCTGAAAGTAGTGTCCAGGATATTAGCAAGGCTTGTTCCTACTTAAAATCGACGGTGTGGAACATATTACATACGTACGGTGCATTTCCTTATCATCCAGTCCTGGCGCAGGAGCTAATGCCTGGAGACCAGTTGTATACATCTCGTTCTCCCATACTAGAATTCGTAATATTAGAATACGGCTGTATGCAATTGCAAGCGACTACACAACAGATTTTTAACGTTCGCCATGATCAGTATCGCAGCAAATCAGTCTGAAGCCGCAGGCAAATAAGTCTATATTTTTGGAAATGCTTTTGAAAAGTTTTCTTCGTCCAAAATATTTTATTTTATCTATGTTTTACACGTACACAGAATAAATTTTGTTTCTTAAGTACTCAATTATTGTAATATTAACGTAATGTATGTACTTTTAAATTTAAAAACGATTTACATAAGAGTGACGTGCAAGAGCGAAAGCTTCCTGGCAGAGTTCTAATTAATTTCACTTTGGAGACGGTCCCTTACTAGCTTCTTGAAACTGGCCGAGAAATTAGATGAAATGTATGATTTTCAAAGTTCCATAACTTGGTCAGTTTTTATCGTGATAAAATGAAACTTTTTGTGTTTACTTTGTTTTTGTGTGCTGCATCTTTTCCTAAATATAAGTGATAGGACCTGGGGGCCATATAAAAATTTAATTTTTGTAATTTTTTTGTAAATGGGTTTTTTGGTTCGAAAATCACGTAAAAACATTCTTTACCCTTTTTAAAACATTTTTTAAATTGGAAGTGCATATCTAAACCGAACGGTTCGGGAATTAGCTATTGGGTCACATTAAGGCTGGACACCCTGTATATTTAATTAAGAATTTATGGATTTTTTAATTTATGAATTCATCTTTTAAACTAGCTGAAATGTTTTCAGCAGCTTAAGATATACTTTCATGCCAGCTCGAGCTGTAAAATATTAGACAATGTTAAAATTCAGGCACACTGTTATAAACAAATGTACGCAAATTGCATATTTGAACAATCAATGGGTAAATTTCTTTTAAGTTCACTAATACTACACTTACGTTCACAATAGTACTTATGTTAACTTTCAGACGGTCGAGTAGCATTCAAAGGTTCAACCGATGCAAATATCTTTCCTCTAACATAATAATCCTTAGCTAACTCATTTTTGCAAAACTCAGCACGACCATCTATATAAAAAATAATGCATCTAACATGTCTTAAGCATCCATTAAAGCTCAAGTAACTACTTCCTTTAAGCTTGAGTGTTTACAAAACTAAGATTTGGTAGTCCAAATGTCCATGCAAAAGACAGCAGATTCAAACGATTGAATCGTGCTGATTTAATGCTGTGATACTATTTTCTACAAGAAAGATTTTGTACTAGATTTTCTACAAGAAATATTAGTCAAAATATACTATATATATATATGCATATATATATATATATATATGTCATATAAATAGCGGAAGATGGCCCAAAATGATCCCCTTAAGAGTAAAACTTGGTTAAAATTCCATAAATGGTAAATAAAACTTTAACCCTTTGCCACTGACATTTTTAGAATCATAAACATATTTTAATAATATTTTAAACCCGCACTAATTTATGAAACAAATAGAATTTTTAAAATCTGTCAAAAATATCATTTTTCCCCGCACCCAAGGACAAAATGACCCTACATTCAAAAAATCATTCTAAATTGCTTTTTATCGAGAAAATAAATGATAGAAAAGTAATTATGACTATGCATAGTGAAATAAAAGAAGTTTTAGAGTCAAATAGCATATATAATTTATTTTTTGAAAATTTTAAAATAAAAATGTGTTACAAACAAGAAATGGAACATTAAAAAAATTATGGCCTACAATGAACGCAGAAATAAATAATAATGGGGAGTCACGCATTTTGAGAGCGTCTCAAGGGCTGCCATGATGACAGGGTCAAGATACTGGTGTTTCTTTAGTCGATGGATCATTTTGCCCGACACTATAGCTGCCCACTTTAGGTCATGTTACTGGAACACTCCGAGAAATATAACTAAACAAGTGTAATTCACATCTAAAAACATACTCTAATCAGTAGAGTATGTTTTTAGATGTGAAGTCATTTTTCTGTATTTTAAAGACTGTGTTTCTAAATAAATAGGAAAAATGGTGCTTACCGTGTGAGAGATATGATAAAACCCAGTTTTTCAAAACTTCTACTCAGACACACACAATACACCGATAGCTTAAATATCACCATTGCTTGTTCTTGGCGTGACGCAACTAGTTTATGTATTGCCTAGATGCTAGCACTACCTGTCTGGGAAAAAAAAAAAAAAAAAAAAATCGTTTTGCCCGATAGGTTCGTTTTGGTCCACTTTCCTCTATATGTAAATTTATTTAAAAAATTAATAGTTTTTTACAGAATAAAATAGTTTTTCTTTCTTAAAACTTGAACTGTTCAAAAACTTACGAAAGTTGCTATATTACCTTTTCTAAAAACATGTTTTTCAAGGTATTTCTGTATTAATAGCATGCAGTCTAGTGCCAATAAAAGCATTTTTTCCTTTAAACATTATAAACATTATTGTTATAATTTTCATTATTGAAAATATGCAGAAGTAATGAATGAATTATGATTTTTAATTAGTATTTAATATTTTGAAACTTTTTTTAATCTTCCCCACAGCGTTTGCTTTGCCTGAAGTAAATTTGTCAACAGTTAAAGCAAACAATTTCTCATAAAACGATTACCGCAGTATATACCAGCAGCAATTTATAGTCTATTTCTACTATTAAATCGATCTCCGCGCAACGAATCAGAACAAGCAGTGAGCCATCATGTTATATATTGCAGTCAATATAAGGAAATATATTATTTTCTACTATTTGCAGTGACGGCTGGCTTTGATGGGTATCTTAAGAGTTGTTTCTTTCCAACAGATAGGAAAAAGGCAGTAAACAAGCCTATAACAGTGGTTCATACTTTTCTGTCTCTTTGTAATGGAAAACATTTTCAGTTATAGATATAGATATATGCATAAGCATGTATATGTGTGTGGGTACACGTACGATAGAATAATTAGACAGTAATGGAATAATAAATGTGTTTTTAATATTTTAGATGAAAAATAAGAAAGCAAGTTTTGTTGGCCATAAATAGTCATGGTCCTAAAAATCTTAATACTAAAGTCATTGTTTGCTATAAATAATGTATTGCATATAAAGTGCTTTGATAAACTTAATTTAGAAAGGGACAACGTGGAATAGTAATATATGAGACAGAAATAAAATATTAAAATAATTTTCCTTACAATTCATAAATCAATTCCTTGAATATACAATTCACACGTACAAAGTGTCCATATATATCCATTCTATAGCATATATACAGAAGCACGCATAAATTCAAACAAATTAACCATACATTAATGCTTAATAGACTAATTTATTGAAATTGTTTTGTATCTTTCAGTTTAATAAAGTATGCAATCACAATGTTTGAAACCAATACTTTTAATACAGATATCACAGAGACAAATTGAAAGGGCCTTGGGCTGTACAAATAAATAAAAAAACTGCATATTATTTAATAAAATATTAAGTTTATTTTCTAATCTTCGAAAAAACATGTTTATTAATAGTTAACCGGACATTATCTTCGAGTTTTCGAAGAGTTTTCATGATGTTCTTCATCTTGGTTTGGATGAGAGTTAACTCAACATTTCTAATTTCGAGTAATTCTCTTTCCTGATTGCAGTCCAGAATTCATTTCTCATCCATTGTCTTACACAAATCGAGTGAGAAATCCCCCAAAATTTTCACATGGACGTGACTGCGGCGCATTTAGGGGGTCATCATTTTTCGGCACGAAATGAATTTTTTTTTTGGGGGGGGGGCGGTGAATAAGTGGAGCGTTTCTTTCGAATAATGACTAATAATTTTATCATTTTCGTAGTAGGTATCAATTGTTTCAATTTTGGTAGGCATTTATAGATGTACAGCTGCGGAAAAAAAAAAGTCCCACTTGCTCTTTATTTCGCCGTCGTTCGTCGTACAGCAAAATTATATATACCATTCGTTTGCAAATAACGCATACTTTAATTTACTATTAATTTAATTTGCATAAGGGGCCGTCTTCATATTTAATTCTGCAACAACTTCGTTTTTCTCCATGGCAACCACGTATTTTTACTTTATTAAACGAAAGAAAACCTTCAAATTACCCTAAATATAAATTTTCTACAATAATTTCCGGAGATATTGCGAATTAATTTTTGCGCGTTTTTAAGGGACTTTCTGCATATTGAAAAACGCTATTTGTAGGTTCGGAACTTTTCGCCTTTCATTAATTTTGCTCGCGAGCGTTAAAAGAAATTAATAGTATTTTCAAGGAAAATATTGTTTCCATCTCTCTTAAAGTTTTTTGTACTGAGAATATCAAGGGTAGAAATTAGAATATTTAGTCTGTGGTCCAAATGACCCGTGAGTTCATAACTTCCTTGGTTCGTACACATGATTTAAGGGAAAAATGCAAAATGACTGCTCACAATTTTGAAATTATTATTGAGTATTTCCCTTGATGGTTCTCTTAGACAGGTGAAATGTTGGCAGGAGTTACAGGCTGCTCTCTGCTCTTCTGACTACAAGCATGAATATTACTCAGCTATGGTCGAACTTGAAGAATGATTTCCTGATAGAAAATTTATTTGTATGAATTTCATGTAAAAAACGCAATTACTTTTTAGCCGACCCAATATTATAACTGTGTTATCACGTGTGTTATTTCACTTTTTTCATTTAATACTATCGTCTGCAATGTGCAATATTCTTAAGACTTTTGGCGGTATTTTAATTTATAGTTATATGAAAATTAAGACAAAAAAAACGTGATTTTGAATGTTTGATAAAGTATGGGGAAGTATAAAGACCTAATGTTTCCGATATTAATAATGTTTCCGATATATTCATACCTGGAAAGTTGAGGATGTTAGTTTTTCAGAAATAGGAAGAAGACATACATCTACTGCATCTAATTCTATAGCTGGAAAAGATTTTATTTGGGGGAATATGGTAGCTGGCGCAACAATACACACTTTATAGAATCAACATCAAACTGTAAAAACTATAATTTATTTGCTTCAAAATTTGATATTTTTTAATACTGGTATCTTTTACTGTGTTTTTGCACAAAATAAATCTAATTTACGTTTATTTTATGCAATTTTCAAAAAATTGTCACTTAATAAATTTATATATGGTCCCTTAACTCATGAAAATAACATATTTTATTTAATACTAGCTGAAGTACCCGTCCTCGACGGGTTAGTGAATGAAAATTTCTAAAAAGCAGGAACTTTCGTCAGCATTGTAGGAGTACACAGAATGGATGTAGTTATAATTTTCATGTATTGTTAAAATATTACAGGTTAGAGAGTAACTAAGTAATATCATTTCATTCGCTTTAGTCGTAATTATGGGATGCGCGAACGAATATTTACGCATACTCAGGGGCGTAGCCAGAAATTTTTCATGGGGGGGGGTTACGACTACTACAACTCATATATATGTATACGTGTGTGTGATAATGTAGTGAAGAATATGCATTTTGTATGGCAAAAAATTTCTCATGGGGGGGTTATGACCCCCTAACCCCCCCCCTTTGCTACGCCCCTGCGCATATTGAAATAATTGTCGCAAAATCTCAAAATCTAATCAATATTTTTGAAAAATTTGAAGCCTAGAATTTAAGTTGAGTGACAACCTATCATGTCACCCAAATTCGTTTCATTCCCTGCAGTCTTTATTTCGTGATGCTGGAACAAATTTTCAGCATTTTAAAACGATTTTCGAAAAATCTCAAAATGTAAGCAAAATATTTTTAAAATTCAACGCCTATAAATTAAGATTAGCAACTACCTATCATATCACTCAATTTTGTAACATTCGTATTAGTCGTTATTACGTGATGTTTGAAGAATTATAAACGTATTTTGAGAGAATTTTCACAAAATCTCAAAAATCTAATAAAAAAGTTTAAAAACTTGCACTCCTATAGTTTATGTTGAGCAACCATCTATCGTGTGACCCAATTTCATATCATTCGCTTTAGTCGTTATTACGTAATACGGGAACAAAGATTCACTCAGTTTTAAACGATTTTCACAAAATCTCGAAATCTGATGGATTTTTTTTAATTAGATGCTTATAGTTTAAGGTGAGTGACCACCTATCATTTCACCAAATATCATTTTTTCCCCTTTGCAGTTATTACGTGATGTGCGAACACAAATTTACGCAGTTTGAAATGATTTTCGCAAAATTTCAAAATCTAATCAAGATTTTTTTTTAATTCGACGCCTATGTTTTACTTTGAGTGACCACCTATCGTGACACCCAATTTCATATCATTCGCTTCAGTCGATTTTACGTGATGATTGAACACAAATTTATGCAGTTTGAAAGGATTTTTGCAAAATCTCTAAATCCAATCAAGATTTTTTTAAAGTTCGACGCCTATGTTTTAAGTTGAGTGACCACCTATCATGTCACTCAATTTCATATCATTCGCTTCAGTCGTTTTTACGTGATGCTTGAAGACAAATTTACGCAGTTTGAAAGGATTTTCGCAAAATCTCAAAATCCAATCAGGATTTTTTAAAAATTGGACGACTATGTTTTAAGTTGAGTGACCACCTATCATGACACCCAATTTCATATCATTCGCTTCAGTCGTTTTTGTGTGATGCTTGAACACAAATTTACGCAGTTTGAAACGATTTTCGCAAAATCTGAAAATCTAATCAAGATTTTCTAAAAATTCGATGCCTATGTTTTAAGTTGAGTGACCACCTATCATGTCACTCAATTTCATATCATACGCTTCAGTCGTTTTTACGTGATGCTTGAACACAAATTTACGCAGTTTGAAAGGATTTTCGCAAAATCTCAAAATCCAATCAAGATTTTTAAGAAATTGGACGCCTATGTTTTAAGTTGAGTGACCACCTATCATGACACCCAAGATGCTTGAACACAAATTTACGCAGTTTGAAATGATTTTCGCAAAATCTCAAAATCTAATCAAGATTTTTTAAAAATTCAACGCCTATGTTTTAAGTTGAGTGACCACCTATCATGACACCCAATTTCATATCATTCGCTTCAGTCGTTTTTACGTGATGCTTAAACAAAAAAAGCGTCACGGACAGAATGACAGACAAACTTTTTTTTGAGGGTCGCATCGGATTCCCGGGTGCTTGAAACGGATAGAAATCGCAAAATTTTTGAATTCCAAGAAATGTACAGACAAAAGTCTAATTTTATTTATATAGATAAATTAAACTACTGAACGTAAAAATTTGAAATTTTGCACAGCCATGTAATATTACTTTCTGCATCTATTTCCATCCAAATTTCGCTAGGTTGCTATTCATAATTTTTTTGAATATTAATTAAATAATTCATAATTCATATTAATAATTTATTAAAAATCATAATAACATTAAATTATCTTTGGGTCGTTTAGTTCTAATAGTACGAATAAAAATCACCTTCTTACTATCAATATTATATGAGATATGAATTGAAGTATGAAAAAATATTTTAACATAGGGGGAGGGGGATTTTGGGTGCTCATAACTCACTCATTTTCAGTCCAAATTTATTGAAAATGGGTGTCCGGGGTTAAAATGAGCTAAATTTTTAAAATATGAAGTGAAATCTAGGGGTTGCTATTGAGAAAAAAAAAGTTGGTGCTAATTTTAATATGTAGATGGCCCCTGATGCAATTTTTATGCATAGCAAATTAAAGTGTACGTCAATCGTAAACGATTGGTGTCTGTAACTTTGCTGTACGACAAACGACGTATGAAAAAAGTACAAGTGGGACTTTTTTTTCCGCAGCTGTACATATCGGAATTGGTAGACGCTCGGATATTTTTCTGAAGGAATGGTACCAACACACCATTCGATGAAGTGGTGATCCACACTTAGGATCTTTTGCTAATATTTCGCCTGATTAACTTATCGCACATTATATTTTCAATATTTCCCGTTTAAAAATTATCTCCGACCCATGATGAGCAAAAGTCGAAAATATTTTTTCATTGAAAATGATTGGCGCGTCATCTGTAAAATATTTCAGAATGAACAGCAAGATTTTGGAAGTTGTTAAAGCTGTTTGACAGTGTATTTTAGAGCACGTTCACATGGGTATATTGAAAAGTTGTTTTCCTTGATGCCATTTTTATGCAAGAAAAACAGATTTTTCGATGCAATCGCCGTGTTGATTATACAACATTGTTTATGGCATTTGAAAATAGATTTTTAGCTGTTTTGTCATCAAGCCACGAAAATAACTAAGCTCTTTACCTTTCATTGCACTTCTTGATGATACACTATCCGCGTAACCGTTCTTCGTACTTACTCATAAAAGGGAAATTCATTCCGTCTTTACGAAATTTCAAAATATTAGAAATTCGTTGAATCGAGATATACTTTGACTTACACATACTTACTTGTGGTATGTAGCGTAGCGGCAAATTAATTACACAAAAAGTATGTTAACGTTATTTGAGATAAAATAGAGAGTAATATTTGTTTTGCAAAGAAATAAATCTATTCACTTTCAAAGTGCTTCTGCAGGATAAACTTTTATCTTTCTCGTTTAACCTCTAAAATAACGTCGCATAATGTGGGTAACTGTTTTATTTTGTCTTCTAATTCGTAAAACCTGAACGATGCGTAATCTCAGTCATTCTGCAGAACAACTTGGTAAAACGTAAGTCCTAATTAATATTTCTTTGCCGTTTAGCTTTGAATGAAGGCCTAAATGTGTATTTTATTATTTGGCAAAATTAAAAAAAAATACAAAAAAGCATTCTGACAAATAAGTTTCAGGATGCACAGTGAAAATTCGTAATTGAAGCGTAATGTTTAATTTTAATCAATGACTACCCCTCAGTTAATCGGAAATATGAGGACAGGCGGAATTATTGCGTGCATGACGTATTTTTTATTTAATATAGTCTGTTATACTGATTGAGTTTCCAAAGGTGTTTTAAACTTACGAAAACTTGGCTTCATATTTGAAAGAAGCTTCATTTACTTTTTTCGAAGCGTAATTACTCAATGCTTCCATTTTCATGACGAAGCAAGCCACGAGCATGTCAATGATAACGAAATCTTGTAGCAACATATATCGAATTAAAAATCCTTCTAAAAAATTCGTAAAAATCTACCTATTTATATCCTCTCCCTTCCGTTTTTCTTTTAAAAAAGGGCAAAATGGATGTTTGATCTGTTGTCAAAATATCACGACATGATAATATCATGTCAAAATGTTATGACGGACTAAATGCAACAGTTTAAAAATTATTTTACGAAAACTTTCGTGGAAAGTGATATTTCTTTAAAAAATTCTTTAAAATCTTCAAATTATGTTACATAGTGAGAACAAATTTTTTTTTAAGAAAAATTTTCTCCTTCATCCAATGATGCAAATATTGTTTTATGCGAGTGTAATTACCAGCGTTAAAACGTATTAGGCGAGAAAACATGACAAAAAGTTGCATAAAGCATGAACTAAAAAAAAATCTAATTCAAATTTTGAAAAAATCGCCTCTAGGTGGATTATAGTACCTGTCTAAGCGAAGCCGTATACAAAATTTCGTATGCTTTCGACCACCTATATCGGCGCAATGCGATCGACAGATATACATAAGATTGTTGGTTACATCTTACGTAAAAAAAAACCCAGCTACAAACTGTGTTTACTCTCTGATTTTATTATAAAAGGTTTGTTGTTTGGGAGATTAACTGGTCTTTAAAAATCTAGACCATTTGCTTTGTTGATAGCTTTCCAGAAAGACTAAAAATATTCTTATGCAATTCGACTGGGTATTACAAATTTTAAATACTGAACTAAACTGTTTTTGTCAGTAAAGTGGGAGTTTTGTTGCTCCTCCAATGACAATTCATTGCAGCGCCATCTATTTTATAGTACCTTTGTCTCCCTTGTACTTTGTAAAATTCATATATGTCTCAAGACTTAGACGATACATGTTAAACCCTTGGAGGAGAGAATAATATGGAATAGGCAGGAGGGAGGGGGGGAAAGTGAAGCTACAACTGAAACCGGATTTTCCTCCTTACGCTATGCTCTTCTAAGGGGAGAAAAATGAAGTAACCCTACGCGTAGCCTCATAGTTTGCGTAGCCTTTGGGGGGCGTGCTCGGAGCCGTTTGGAGCTCATACGATTTATCGAGCCACGTCCCACAAGACTACACGTACAGTTACTTCATTTTCTCGCCATAGAAGAACTAGCGGGTGACTACTCCGTATTTACTATTCGTTCCTCCAAGGTTAAACCTAATGTTTGATTTTTTAACTGATTAATGCCATTTTTTCGCATTTAAACCATCGAAAGATCAAAATGTATTAAGACTATTTTTGTGTCTTAGTCTGTAAGCAAACCTAATGTTCTCCATTTTTATTCAAGAGCATGCCTCTTAGAAATCTATTTCTGTCTGTGGTGATAGCTGTCAAATAATGTTGTAGAACTTTCGTTAACGTACTATCACATATGTCATTTTACTATAACGTGCCAAGTTTCCTTTCCTGTTTATCTGAAAGTACTATAAAAGCTAAATAAACCGTTTTAAACAGATAACGCGCAACTTGATATGTCACGTACAAGAGTAAATTTTCAAACAATAGGAACATAAATTTTGATGTTAGAATCTGCAGCAGATCGGTCGATTAAACTGTTCAAGTTAGAACACCGTAAAATAAAGCAGCACTGGCTTGACCACTTCTAGGGAGTGCGGACTCCTCTCTCTTCAGTGTTTGTGTTGACCGTGTACGCCAAAAGGAGCTACTGGACATAAAACCTCACGTGACTTCAATGTCTTCGATGTTCAAATGATACCTCTGAAGGTCCCAATCCAGATGTTAGGTGTGTCATGTGGAATTTGTTTATAAATGATGTTAGAATCAAAAGGCAGATTGGCTCAACTGGTTCAAAATTGCTATTAAAATCTGTCTGCAGATTGATTGATTAAGCTCGGTTCAAACGATAACTCTGGGGGTGCATATCCAGGTGCTAGTGTCTCATCTGGAATTGATTCAAAATTAGGAGACCACTCGTGGAGGGAAACACTGGACTGCTTTTTAGGCGACCCCATAAGGAAATGACCAACATATCCAGCCCTCGTAGCTGTCAAGATTACAAATAGGCGCTAACCCGGTCATTGGAAAGAAAATAAATATCGCTTTTAAACTGTGAAAGGATGTATCGGAAAGAGGGCATACGCAAATTAAATTCACAAACGCCTTTACACATAATTGAAGAGTTTAAAAAAGTGTATCATTCAACATCAAGCAAAAATAATATTTTGCTACAGCATCATTGAATTTTCCTTTTCTATTCCCATTGTACATGAGAAATGGAAATCGATAAAATCACCCGCCAAACAAAATTTTTTTTTCCATCGGTTAAAAAAAATAGCATTGCCAATTCATATTATCATAATTTCACTTCCTGTTATAAAAAAAAAATAAAACCCACTGATAATAGACGCAAAAAGTTCAATCACTGATTTTCCATTCTGGAGAACCTCAGAAATTAATGATGCGAGCAAAATAAAGTAAAGCTCGCCCAGAAATTAAATCGCCCAACCAATAGATTGATGGCGTCCTTTAAAGCTGTTATCGTTTTGACAGCTTAGCCCTTTTATCTAAGAGGTATAATGGTCGCTGAAGAACGAGAATTTTGAAATGCTATGACAGATTTATCTAGCATAATAGAAGAACTTGATGATTTTATTTTTTTTCCTTCATCTTTTAGGATGTTTTTATTTTCGCAGTTCAATATCATTGGCTTATTTTCAATGAAGAAAATTTTGATGAAATATATTTTGTTTGTCGCCGAACAGTTGAGAAACTGTTTCTTTTTTCTTTAAGCTGTTTATTTTGTTTAATGGCAGTTTAATGCTTGGACACTGAAATTTTAGTTTCATAAAATTCAGACATTTGGTTGCTTATTATCTTATTGTCTATGTGATAATTGGTTTTTTTTATTTTACTTATAAAACTTTCATAGATTTAATGATTTATGCTTTCTAATTACCATCAGCTATATATATCATTTTCTAGCTATACCATATTGCATGTACAAAACGATAATGACTTTACCTAATAAAGATAAATTTAAAGGAATTTTACTCTAGCTAAAATTAAAGTAAATTAAAAGGCTTAGCTTTATTATTCCCCTAGGCATCGCCCATGTTAAAATACTGCTGAACAAAAGTATAGTAAAATATGTGGTAAGTTGAATTACAAAGAGAGAGAGACGAAACATTTTTCCTTTCAATGTAGATTTCATTGTCCAGAGATTACGAGGTTGAAAATAATTTTTACATAATCAAGATTCTGCTCAGTAAAAGATACCATAAACGCTCTTGTTTCACTGTATTTTTTAAATCTTTACTTTTTTTTAATTTCGTTAATACTTTTTCAAATTATTATTATTATTTCTGTTGATTATAATGTTTTATGTTCAGTCACGTGCATATTATCTATTTGCACTCTTAAATGGTTATACATCTGTATCTCTACATGTCTACCTATACAAAGTATAAAATAATTATAAAGGGAAAAGTGCGGTAAAATGAAAAATATTTTACTTGCTGAATGATTTTTAACTCAAATATTTTTCCTGGATTCAGCAAGCGATTTAAAACACTAAAATTGAAAAAAACCCACTTTATCATGTTTTATAAAAAAAAATCCATTAGGCGGGGTAAAATAACTATAAGCGTTTGGTAAGATATCGAATAAACGGCAGCATACATCAGAATTCAATAGTTTGTTTTCAAAAATGCAGAGACAGTTTTGCTTTGGAACTTTATGGAAAGTGCCGCACTATAAATGAAGTGACAGATTACCCATAATGAAACAAAATGAGATAGAGAAATTTAAAAAAAGAATCACAGGTAATACATTCCATGCTCAAACGTTGAATTTCGAGAGTCAATCTTTTGTTTCATTATCTCGTCAAACTGGAATATTCAGCATTTGCCAAAGATATGTACCTGGAGCACTGGTACACAAAATGTTGAGTAGGATGAGGAATGCCTCGTGATCTAATCCTACAATTGCCATTTTCAGTTTAACTTTGTTCATCAATATCCAAGCTTATTGTAAATAAACCATAACACTCTTTATTTTTAATGTCACGAGTCCTATTTTGGGAATATTTTATGGAAGAGAAAAAATAACTTACCTTAGTCGGGTAGTTCCTTCCACTGCAATGTCCAAAATTTATAAAATTAAAGAAATACACAAAACGATCTCCGCTTACACTACTCTTAGTGGGCACCATAACTAATAGTTCTGTGAATGGCTTCCACAAGTACTTTTCTCTATGATTGTATCAGAAAAATACAGAGGTCTTCATCTTACTCTCAAGTTCATCGTACTCTATTTTATTATTGTACAAGTTTACTTGTATATCCGTATGCATGAATGATAGGTATTCATACCGAGTGTCCCATGACTGATAGTACAAAAGGTAAGGGGAGGTAGGATACGTAAAAAGAAATAAGATTCACATAGCAATGTGGTTCGTAAACGTCTTCAAGCAGCTATTAATAATTGCTTCGAAATAAGTGCTAAGATAACAGTGAACTTTCCGGCTATTGTTCGTCAAAGAACTAATGTATCTTTCTCAGAAAATACGTGAATAAAATTGATAGTTTGAAAATTCTCTTTCATTCATGGATGAAATTATCAGAGAACAGCCGATCTGAAAGACGCCTACGGACCTTTGACCTTTCCTGGTTAGATTCGGCAGTTAGATGACGTATCTAAGTGCTGGAACCAATAAGTGAACATCCGTAGGTCTCTTTGGATGGCTCATCGGAGTGAACAAGCAGGCTCGGTATAATCACGATGGCTCCGAAAGAGCCCATTGTCATGATACTTGGTTCAGAAATTAGACGAACACTTCGACCCTTTTCGAGAAGTGATTATTAAGATGAAGTGAAAAAGATGTCTTTGATACTACATTGATTTATGACTCTGATTCCTTTTTTATGTGCTCTAAATTTTGAACCAATTGTTAAGAGACTGACTATATACATGTACACATGCTTATGCAGTCGTTGGAGGATAACAATGACTCTAGTAAAGCTCAAAAGCGTAAAATTCTAAAACGATAAAATTTCTAAACTTAAAATAGCAATACGATAAATAGCATACAGGAGCGAAATATAAAGAAACTATTGTACCTATATATCCCAGAAAAAACCTCCTTGTATTTCTAAAAAAGTTTCTCATTCTTAGCATAACAACAACAAAAGAGTTGGCATAACTTCAAAGAAAATGCTACAAATTTCCTCACTTGTAATGTGACCTCAAAGCTCAGGAAAAATAGTTCAATCGAATGGTATGTCAAAATGTCAGAAGTCCCTAACAATTTCGATGCAAAAGAGAAAATGGTATCTCTCAGTTGCACAAAATAAAGAATTTTATTCATACATTATTTTGATACATGCAGGAATTGGATATTTGGAAAAGGAAGCCTTTTTCAGAAATAATACAAAAAACACTACCTAGAATTGAATATTGAACATCAATCAGGGCATTCTCTTACCATTTTCCCAAAACGACATTCACTGCGTTTTGTAACATACGGTGAATTATTTATGTTATGTGTACCAAAATGTAATGTCATTTTTTCGCATGAAAATATACTGCCCAGCAGGAACTACTGAAGCTAATAATACAAAATTTAGCTCTTATATGAGTATTTTAGCGGAGGTACTATATTGGAAAGCATTTTCCAAAATTCGTAACTTATGTGGAATAAAGTGGCCAAGATGTTCTTTCCACATATCCTACGTGATTTCAAAGAAAAGAGATATCCGTAAAATCCTTGCTTAATATACAACATTGAAGAATACCTGAAATCGATTTCAGAACATTTCAGATATAATCCTTCAAGCAGGGTATACGTAAAAAATGGAGAGGATGGGAACTTTTCATTAAAAAAAAATCTATAAAATTATCGTTTTGAAATATGACACATATGAGCCCATGGCTTAGGCACATTTTGTTTGAGATTCAGTACTTTTTGAAAATTTATTTGTTTGAACTTTATGTAAAAAAAGGCCATTGATTCCTGCTACACCTAATATACCAGTCAAATATACAAATGCACATAAATGACAAAATTGTGTTACGTGTTTTGACCTTTTAGATATAGACAGGTTTTGTAAATTTTAAAATCGTTTCACATTTAACGTAATGTAATGGTTATTTCACTTGTTTATATCATTTTTTAATAGTTCTGGGTAAATGTTGCAAATTTTTCCTTATATATCTCCGTTAATACTTTTCTTTTTGACTTGTGGGAATAATAGGTCAACATTTTCATCCTATTTCTCTATTATAAATACATAGTGATACAAAAGTGACTATGCCACATAAAAAACTGAAACGCTCATTAAATAATTTTTCATTATAAGTTTAATTTTTATATATAACGCACACTTTGTACTGTTTACAAAAGGGCTGTTCCATTACATCCGTAGAATCACTGTATTACTATTTTAACTAGGCCATGTACAGTTACATTATATACACATATACAACCCAGACAGCACATAAGCTTAAATCAAGCTTGATATTTCTTTGAGTTTGACGCATTAATGCAAGTTTGACAGTTCAATTCATTTTAAGCTTGCAGCAAGCTTCACGATTACAAAGCAAATGTGTCAGAAAATATTTTCCCGCAGAATTTAAGTCATTTGAACTGTCAAGCTTGAATACAACTTGATTACTGCTTGATTTGGAAAGCCACATCCACCTAAGAAATAATTTATTCTCTGTCATAAATGTACTTGACCATAGAATTAAAAAAAATATAGATTCTATATTTCCAAATATTAAAATTCTTCAAAATAAAATACAAATATACTACGAAATTGATTTCAAAATCAGTCGTTTGTCTCGATTTCGGCCAATATTGCCCAACATGAGTGTTGCGATATGGAAAGTTTTAAAACGTGTGATGCTTTTAAGTTTCCTAATAGGGAAATAAGCATAATAGAGTCTATAAATCACACATAACATTATTTCAATTTTGATTAATCCCATGGAAAAATAAAAGAAGCAGATCGGCATCGGGTAACATTGATCAATCTCACCGAAAAACGGCGTGACAACCATAACAGTCACTTCAAACTTTAGTCATTTCACCTCAAGTCAGATTAACAGAATGGTTAGGACGCTGGCTTCCCACACCTTTAGTCCTGAGATCGATCCCAGTCACGGATGTTATACGGAAACAGATTAAAATAACTTGAGGTTTCAGCGTAGAGGGGGGAAAATGCGTGGAAAAATAAAATATATAGGGCGAGTTCGCCGACGGCGCCCCATGTTTTCAGGAAAAAATTTTAAGTTTGAATTAAGCTTGCTATGTTAATGCAAGATCTACAAGTGTAAACTTGAACACTTGATTCAAGCTTGCACGCTTGAAATTTTCAAGCTTAATTGAAGTTTATTGACTTGATAAATTAAGCTTAGTGCAAGTTTGATGCAAATTTGCTGTGCTGTCTGGGATCTGCTTACGGTAGGGGGCTGCCTTCTTCAGGAGGACTTTTCAAGGGGTTATAACGCCAATTTACTTATGTTACATCTGGAGAAAACACCCCAAACTCCAGACCGCTAGAACAACAGCCGTGCGATAGGCCAGATCCCTGGATATTCAGCCACTTACATTGTTCAGGGTTTTATTCACTCGGCCATGGTGGATCCAACAATGCTCAGCACGTAACAAATGATAGTTAAGAAACATCGAGGCTGAAAGAAAGCTGAAACTAAGAAATGCTTAAGTAGAGCGTGAAAGCTACTATAAGTGCCGCGGATTGCGGCGGAAGCTGGTGGGGTTGTGGTCAAGTGTCGTGCCTTCGCCCATGACACATTGTCACTGTAAAGCACGATGCGAAGGACTAGCTAGCAGCTATCTTGGGGCCTTGGAGCTCAGGCCTCTCGATACCGGCAGGAGACAAGAGAGCCGTTCTGTTAGTATTCCATCGAGCTGCAGAGTGGTGGAACACATTGACCAGATCACGAAGGTATTTTTTTCCATCTTAAATTATTTCATTAATAAATAATCCTTTCCTTTTTTTTAACAATGAAGTTTATTTTTGGAGACTCCGTATTTTTATTTTATATTTGTTCACCCCTTGGGGTTCTCTGTTCTCTAATAAAAAACAACTACCTAAAGGAACAGTAGTGATTCCTGATAGATACACTTATGACACATTATCACTATATAGCAAGATGGAAAAGATTCCATCTAGGATTCAATGGAACTCAGCCATCTCGATACCGGTAGACCATAAACAGACTCGTTCTGTAAGTATTCCTCAGCAAATTTCAAAATTCAATTTCAGTTCAAATTAAATATGCATTCTGATAGAAACAGAGTAATGCAGCACATATGATCTGACCATAGAGGGCTCTTTTCCTTAAATTATTTTTTTAATTTTTAACCCTTCCTCTTTTTTTTGTTATAGTTTTTTTTCAGCTTTTTCTGTAGAATTAAGTCATGTAATTTATTGTCTCGCATTCAAGATTTGTCCATTTACCTTTACTGTGCAAAATCTTAATTTCTGTTTTTTTTTATTTAATTTCGTTAGTAATAAGAGTTGGTGTGATCTAAAAAATGTTATTTTAGAGATTGTTAATAATAAGTACAGTACGTAAGGTAATAAATATATAGAAAATATTAGTTAATTCCTAAAGTTATGAAAATATTACGAACGGTCATTCAAATATTGTGTCTTAAATAATTAATAGAAGCTGCAGCTCTGCTGGACCCGGCGTGCGTCTGTAGTTCAACGGAGAGCAGGACACTCCTGGAACTGTAACAGGCTTTAACCACTAGGTAGGTCGTTCCTGAAGGTAATATCGTATAGTTTCATAAAGTGAATCCTAGATATACATTGCAATCGTTCTTTTAGGAACATTTGTTTTAATACTTTGTACTTTTGGAAATATTCAGCACGAACGTTTCGGCACTCGGTTGTTATCGGTATCGAAAATTCGCAAAAATTCTATTTTCGGGAAAAAAAAAAATATTTTGGTGAAATTCCCGATTTTAAAGGCACCAGCACCATCTGAAGATATTGTATGAATAAAAAAAAAAAAAAACACGGTTATGAAACAACCCAAGTGACAATTTTTTCTATCTTTTTTTATAGACTCTTATCGATTTCGAAAATCGGTGCAAGCGTGCATTTTCGGTACGCCCTAACATACATTGCAATTCTGTTCATAAAATTTAATCGCAAGTCATATAAACTGATTTTTTTAAAGCAAGAACATAGCTTATGAAATTTGTATTTCAAAATTTATTTTCCCCACTTTTATTTAATTTTTAAAGTTATAATCTGTATTATGTTCAGCCTTACATTTTAAATATTTTTAATATAAGTAAAGCTGCGTTTCTCAACCGGTGGGGCGCGACCCCCAAGGGGGTGGCAGAGCGTCTGCACGGGGATCGTGAGAAAACCAAAGAGCAAGTAGTGATGCATGTTTTTAAAAAATCATCTTATTTATTCTCATTTTTATTCAAAAATATATACATTTTCGCTTAAAATGTGCATTCAAACTTTACCGATAACATTACTTTGTAAAAGATTTGACTAAATGTTCATTGTTAAAGATTAAAAAACTGAATGTATGCTGAAAAATGTGTAGGGGGGCGGCGCTACCCTAAGTTAGCCTTTGATGGGGAGGGCGACGTTAAAAGATTGAGGACCGCTGAAGTAAAAATTGCTACAAAATATATACATGCACTAGCTGCGTACCCGTTCTTCGTACGAAAGGAATGAAATGTTTCTCTTACTCATATAAGTGAAATTAATGCAGTCTTTACGGAATTTCCAAACCTGAGAAATTGTTTGTGACTCGTGACATAAACTTTGCCTTGCAGATACTTACTTGAGAAGATTTATAGCGTAACTGCAAAATGATAACACAAAAACTATGCCAGCGTTATTTCAGATAAAAAAGAATGTAGAAAGTGTGTTTTTTTGCAAAGAAATCTATTCGCTTCCAAAGTGCTTCTGCAGGATACTTTTGTCTTTCTGGTTTAAGTTCTTAAATAACGTCACATGGAGTGGACCACTGTTTTATTTTGTCTTCTATTTCCTAAAGCGTAAACAATGTGCAATCTCAGTCATTCTACATGTCATCTTGGTAAAACTTAAAATACTTTTTATGTCATAGTAATATCTCACTAGCGTAACGCAATATTAAACATGTTTATTTGTAACAATTGAATGCATTAATCTGCTTAATAAAAATAAAACTTTAGGTCCTAAAGTTACCTATTAAACAAATGCGTTCCCTGCGTGTTTGTTTAAAACATAACTTTCGAATTAAAATTTTCCATTGCATATTGCGAATCATGTGTTGAATATATTACTTGAAACTGTATAAGAAATCAGCTGATTTCAAAGAAATACATTCTTTCAGTCTGAAGGGTAATTCATACATTATGCTTCAACACATTTGAATAAAAATGAAATCTCGTGACATAAATATTCATAATTTCAGAGATATTGGCAAAAAGAAAACCATGCGTACAAGATAAAAATTGAGACACGAAATTTGTTTTGAAATGTAGAAAAAAATGCGTTTGTGGTTTTATGTAATTCAATGTAATGGTTCTTCGAGATATAAAATTCGAAAGACTAAATATTTAATATTAAGAAAAGTATGAATAATGATGCAAAACAAGCATAGACGGACGCATTGACTAAGGATATCGAGATTTACTTATAAATATATAAATATGTAAATCTTAATATCAGTGCTCTCGCAGGAAAAGAGGGGAAGTGCTAAGTCTTTTTAAATAAAAACTGCACTAAATTCACATTTTTTTGTGCGTGTGCGTGTGCTCTCTGATAAAAAAATAGTTTCGGGAGTGAATAAAAAAAATATTGTTGTTGAAGATGAACTCAAAGAAAGAGGAAATTCCAGTAATTCAGGTACTGAAGCAATAAAAATCCAAGATACGGCACTTCGATATACTGAAGCACACCATTTCAGATGTGTTCTTGTTTAAACGATCTCGTTAGAAGACTGATTTGAAATGATCCCAAATTGACACCCCCTTTTCTAAAAAAAAAAGAAAAAACAATATTTTGTACAGAAATAACCTGAGGATTTTGTAACAAAAAAATTCGAAGTAAATGGTTGTTTTTAATATTTGAGAAATATTTAAAAAGCCTTTCGGTTAAGCCATTTTACGGATAATCGACAAATAACTCGAGATAACTAATAGATTTAAGATGAAATGAGGTGTATATGAAAAAAGGTGTGTAATTCAATAGCCTTAACATAAGGCATGTGGAGTCCACATAAGGCTTTTGTGATTCTGGTTATGATTAGAGTTACGGAATTTTCGTAGACGGACAACAGAAATTTCGCGGAAAAGAATTTATGAAATTTTGAAATTTAGCTGAATTTCGCATAAACAACTTTTATCGGTCCGGGACATTTCACCGACATCCTTTACACCAACAAGTCATTTCACCGACACCGTTTCACCGACTGGACATTTCACCGACATGGATTTTTCACCGATTGGACATTTCACCGACACGGACTTTTCACCGACTGAACAGTTCACCGACATGGATTTTTCTCCGACTGGACATTTCACTGACACGAATTTTTTCACCGAGTGGACATTTCACCGACACGGAATTTTCACCGAGTGGACATTTCAACGACACGAATTTTTCACCGACAGGACAATTTACCGACGTGGATTTTCACAGACATGGGTATTGTCTCCTGAAATTGTTGATATCATATCAGTGGCAGATCCATGGGGGAGGCTTCAGGGGATCGTGCCCCCTGCCCTAGAGTGAGACGGTGCCGGCCAAATGTCCTGTCACCAATTAGTGTTTTCTTGGAGTTTCAAAACTTATTAATTTTATCCCGAATAAGGAACTTTTCTGCTTCATACAACTAAAATCCCCAAATAATGTTTTTCCGAAAGTTTAAAAGCTATATAATCAACTTCCCATTTTTCCATGTTTGACTTTGAAAAATTCATGTCAGTGAAATGTCCAGTCGGTGAAAAATCCATGTCGGTGAAATGTCCAGTCGGTGCAACGGTGTCAGTGAAATGTCCTGTCAGTGTAGTTATTGTCGGTGAATTGTCCCAAACCCCTTTTTTATGCACTTCAAGTGATATTCAATTTTAGTTAAAAGCCACGTTGTTGTATTCCTGTTTCTGTGACTGATAATAATTAAGATTTCAAAAACATGCAAGCTAATACAAAAGAAAACTTTTAAATTTGATTACTAAGTTAAAAAATCAAAGCAAATAATAAGCTTTTTTTTTGAAAACTGATAAAATAGTTTGGCAGCTACTATCATAAATAAGTAACACTAATTTTATTTATAAAATACTAGTGCTTTACTTAAAGCAAACTATGTCAGGTATTTATCTCTTAAAAAGTTTCTGAAATGTAACATTTGTGACTTTAGGACTTTTTTGTTTCTGAAAGGAGAGAGAGAGAGAGAAAACATCGATAAGTATTAGATTTATGTGTGTTTACAGTGTGGAATATTAAGTCAGTGTTCAAAACGCGCAATCGATTTTACCGAAGCAAAACATTAAAAAAAATTTCAAGAGAGAAAACGATAAACTAGAAACCCACTTCTGTAGAGAACTTGGAAAGGTAAATCAATAGAAGTGTATTACAAGTTTTAGAAGAAAAACCATTTCTTTCTGCAATTACACGATTTGTCCATTACAGTCAACCATCACAAACAAATATAAAGTAAGCATGGGGAGGCAGTTTACTGAAATTGTTTCTTGGATCTGAAACATTTTTCTCTTTTGTACATAATTATAAGGAAATTATAAATATTCAAATTTTATCACGATGTTGGTTGCATTTCCATTTTACGTTAAGAGCTTTGATATAAATTCAATATCTAATTACTTTCGAAAAGCTACTTTTTCTTCTTTTTAATAAGTACTGCTGTTGAGTTATTGTTATTGCTTTTCTAATTGCGAGGTTCTTGAAAAAATCATATCTTGACCGACTACTAATGCAGGAATAATTGCATACTTTATTATGGGGACACTTAAAGGAATGACCCTCCTTCCCTCATATGAAGGAACAAACGAAATGACACATTACAACATGTCGGGAATTGAATTCGGGCCCGTGGTGTGGTAGAATCCTTCTTTAGGCACTACATAACCATGTGAGTAAGTTGAATCAACTTTTATATTAAGTGTGACTAATATGTAGCAATTATTAATGTTTCCATGCACATGAAGAAAATATTTACTGAAATAGTACACTTAATTTATTTGGAAATATGTGCTTTTAAAGAAGGTAAATTTTAAATTTACTGTAATGCCCAAGTAGTCAACTTTAGCAGTCAGTATTAAAAACTATTTTCTTTGGAAAAGTACGGAAAGTAAAGATGAACAAACGATCTATTTTTCAGGTGTATTATCTATTGTGATGTCACATTTTTTAAAAATCTTTATATTTCTTAAAATGTATGGTGCGCAACTGAGCTCCCGCTGTTTGTCAATAGATGGCTCCAGCAGTCAGCGCTGGTCGATTGCGACGGATCGAAAACGTTAGGAACGAAGCTGAGACATATAGTAAACAAATCGCTGTGCCGCAGTCGTGATTGTGTGTTTTCGTCAAATACTTTTGGGTGGGTTTAAAAATCTGAATTCGTGCCAAATAATCCTTAGTTGCGGGAAGTGTTGATTTTCCTGTTTCATTCGAAGAAAACGGCGGCTGCAGCGCATCTAGAGCCCCAAAATGTTTACGGCGACGCTGCTCTAAGTGAAACAACACACCGTGACTAGTTTTGTCCATTTAAAGATAGTAATGTCGATGTTGAGGACCGTCCCCGTGACGGACGGCCCAAAACCTTCGAAGACTCGGAATTGGTGGCATTGGTCAATAAGGATCTGTGCCAAGCGCAACAAGAGCTTGCGTCAGCGTTAGGAAGTACGCGCCAAGCCATTTCTAAAGCAAGGAAATTGGGTTCCTTAAAATTTGAAGCCACGAGACGTTGAGCGTCGTTTGTTCGCCTGTGAACAACTGTTCCAGTAGCAAAATCGGAAGGGGTTTTATCATCGCATCGTGACGGGTGATAAAAAAATGGATTCATTACAGCAACCCGAAGGGAAAAAATCATGGGGCATGACCGGTCACGCGTCGCCTCGGTTGCATATTCACGCTGCGAAGGTGATGCTGTGAATTTCTGGGACCAGGTCGGTGTCATTTATTATGAGCTGTTTCAACCGAATGAAACTATTATTGGGACACGGTATCTAACTAAACAGATGAGATTTAGCCGAGCACTCCGCTAAAAACGGCCACAATACGAGCAGAGGCACGAGAAAGTGATTATCCTGCATAAAAACGCGCGGCCACAGGGTTTGCCAAACCTATGAAAACCTACTTCACAACGCTCAAATAGGACATCCTCCCCCACCCGCCATATTCCGCAGACATTGAGCTGTCCGATCATTACCTGTTTCGCTCGATGGCCCATGGTCTGACTGATCAGCAGTTCACCGCACATGAAGACATCATAAAATAGTTTGATTCGTGGATAGCCTACCACGATGAACACTTTTACCGTCAGGGTATTTGAGCTCTGCTCAAACGAAGGGAAAAGGTTGTGTCTACCGATGGGCAATATTTTGAATGAATCATTTGTAACACTTTCTGCAGTAATAAAGTTGCATTTTCATACAGAAAAACAGCAAGAACTTAGTTGCGCATCATATATATATATATAGATATATATATTTCCTAATTTATTCATTATATTATGTATTTTCATTTTAGTAATAATTACCAAGAAGTGAATCCCTATGTTAAAAAATAGCCTTTACAATTGCATGTGTTAAACAGTATCCTGCTGTCGTCGAAAGTATTGCGAAATGAATCAATTATATGAAATTACCTAATGCGCCTGATTTTCTCTAGAAACATGGCTAAATTTTTATCTTCATACATATTATACTATATATACACTCTATAACCAATATATCGGCGCACCAAGAAGGAGGTGTCCGATTGAGACTAAAATTGGTAGATGGGAAGACAATGTACAGAATAGTAAATGATTAAAATTTCAGAACAATTGAATAATTAATTTCAGAGTTACAGTAACAAGTTCAATAAGGTGTTGACCCACCGCTAGCCTGGATACAAGCTGCCACACGGCGTGGCATAGACCGATAAAGCTCCCGGATAGTCTCCTGCGTTATTTCCTGAAAAATTTGCCCCAATTGTCGAACGAGGTCATCAAAAGTAAGTGCCAGATGCAATCGCCTTTCCATCATATCCCAGACATGCTCGATGGGAGAGGGATCTGGCGATCTGGCAGGCCAAGGAAGAGTTTGACAAGCTTGCAGACAGTTTAGAGCAACACGAGCCGTATGTGGTCTGGCATTGCCATGCTGAAAAACCAGCCCAGGGCCCTGCAAAAGGAACGGTAGCAAAACAGGTCTTAGGATGTCGTCCACGTACCGCTGTGCAGTAAGTGTACCTCTAATGACGGCCAAAGGGGTCCGGCTGTCAAAGGAAATGGCACCCCAGAGCATAATGCCTTGTTGAGGGCCGGTGTGGCGTGCAATAGTGAAAGCAGGATCCAACCCTCTGCCCTGTGCGTCTCCAAACACGTCTTCGATGATCGTCAGGACACAGTTGGAAGCGGGATTCGTCGCTAAAGGCTATACGTCCCCAGTCGGCATCATTTCAACCAGATCGAGCCCTGCACCACTGTAATCTGGCCCGGCAGAGTGCAGGCGTGAGTGGCAGGTGGCGTAACGGTCGGCGCGAGCGTAGATTTCGCTCTCTCAACCGTCTGTGAATGGTCATGATGGACACTGGTGTTTAGGTTGAACGTCTGATGGTTGATAGAGATGAAGAAGGCGCTGTGACAGCTGATCGGGCCATCATTCTGCCCTCACGATTCTTTGTAGCCCTAGGTCGACCGCTACCATCCTGACTCTGCACTCTGCCATTTTCCACCCATCCTTGCCAGCGTCTTCGAATCGTCGCATCGCTTCGACTCAAATGACGAGCGATTCTCCGATTAGTCCAACCGGCCTCTTTCAATCCAATGATATGACCTCTGTCAAACTCTGACAGTTGCTCGTAATGAGCACGAATCCTGCATCGAGGCATTTTTTAAGTTGTTGAAAGGTCATCTGAATCGCAATCAAACCGAAAGTTTTAACAATCGTTGAAGAACTGCTCCTTATATACGTCTGCTGGATGCGCAGTTCCGATGCGCTAGAGATCAAGCTATTCATTCATTGGACACCAAATTTGAATCATTTGCATATCTGTTCAAAACATTCATGCATACGAAATTTCAAAGCAATCGGATGATTGTTTCTTGGTGCGTCGATTTTTTTGTTATAGAGTGTATATCGAATTATAGAATGTATGCTGCAGAAGAAATTCATTGTCATTGTTATAAAAAGGAAACAAAGCCAGTGAATTGCTTTTGCAATTTGATATATATATATATATATATAGTGACAAACTGAAAGGCTATTTAAACTCTAAGACGCAGCATACTTGTGTGTTTACTGGGAAAAATTATGTGAAAAATAATAGAACACTAGCTGAAGTACCCGTTCTTCGCACGGGAATGAATGGACTTTTTGATATTACGATTTGTGGTGATTACTATTCATTGTAATAAACAGATATAGAAAAATGAATATCGCGTTATATTGCGTCCAATAATCATGCACACCGAATTGCAATGCAATCGTTTATACGGTGCAGAAAGCCATGCGGCGTAGCGCAATCTAGTGGCGAGTTTTAGCAAAACGGATACGGCGATAATATTCTTCGTATTGAGATATCGATGTATACGAATTTTCAAGACTATTGGCTGGACAGTCCTGAAGTTCATGTATTGACGCGACATCTAAAGGTAAGTTATAGGAAAATGGATAGCGCCAAACTCTTCCCCGTGTTCCAATATCTATGTATACCTATTTTCATAGCGATCATTTGCACAGTCAAGAAGTGATACACTGCAGGGGTATCTAGTGGTTAATTAAAGTAATACTACAGCGCCGTCAAGTGGCGAGTTATAGGAAAATGGATAACGCCAAAATATTCTCATTGTTCAAATAGCTATGTATACTAATTTTCATAGCGACCGTGTTCAAATATCTTTGTGTACCAATTTTCATAACGATCATTTGCACAGTCAAGAAGTGATACCTTGCAGCGCCATCTAGTGGTTAATTAAAGTAATGATTTGCTAGAGCGCCGTCAAGTGGCGAGTTATAGCAAAATGGATAACGCCAAAATATTCTCATTGGTCAAATAGCTATGTATACTGATTTTCATAGCGACCGTTTGAATGGTCAAGAATTTTGCCTGCTGCAGCGTCATCTAGTGGCGAGTTAAAATAATAATGCATTGCAATGTCATCTAGTGGTGAGTAACATCAAAAGGAACGCAGTTAGAATATATTCTTCGTGCTCAAATGTGTAAGTATAAAAATTTTATGCCGATCAGTAGAACGGTATAGAAATTGATGCGTTGCAGCGCCATTTAGCGGCAAGTTACAGCAAAATGGATAGTGAAAAATATTCTACGTGTTCTAATATTCGCGTGTACCAAATTTCATCGAAATCGGTTGGACGATATTCGCATAACAAACGGCTAAACGGAATAGAATTCGACGTTGTGCTGCGGCACCAAGTGGCAAGTTAAGGAAAACGGATAGCATAAAAACCTTCTCCATCATAAAAGACTTAGGTGAACTAAATTTCATGGTGCAACGGTGCTCGATGGTGCTGGAGTTTTTCAACTTCATAAACACATATCAACATTCATTTTTATCTAAAACCAGTGTTATTATATATACTAGTCTCAAATAAAATACAGTTTCAAATCTAAGACTCGCCAAAGTGCCAACATACGCCATTTCCAAAGAGTTTTTTCAGGGAATCATTCGAAGCATTGACTTAGCAGCAATCAATATGGGAAATGGTTCGACCGCCAAAGAGTAAAGCACGCATTTATTTGAAAAGTGGAATCCCTTAATACAGCCGAATTTTTTAAAATTGTCAACTATAATGTGTTTTATTCATCGTTACTACGATGTACTAAATGAGAAGATTTCAATTTTCTGAAATTTGGCGGGATTCCCCCAACTTAAATCAATGTACTCAATTGGGGAGAATTCTGAAGTTAGATCGCTTGAAATCCCTTAATAACTGCATTATTTCTTCACGGATCATTAAAATTTAACGCTGTATTCTAATAAAACCTTTGCACTTGTTTTCAAAAATCTATTTCCTTAAGCTCTCAATAAATTGCGCCAAGCCGAAAACTGTGCAAACCGCTGGAACTCACTTACTCAAAATCGATATTTCAGCCACTTTATTTTTCCACCAAACTAAAAAATTTTACACATTAGCCTCGGAAATCTTCAATTCTTATTGTTTTGCGTATAAAACATTTCATTCCTGCTTGATTTCCCATGCACACGATATTATAATTTAAAAAAAAATAACCTTATGAATATAAACTAACAAAAAAATCATTATTATTCTTTTATTTTTACTTTGAGAATTTAAAACACTTTATTCGTCAAAATCGCCACACATGGCAACCACGATCCTTATTTCACACTTTTTTCACTACAGGGGTTACAATAACGGAAAGCTTATTTGCGTGGAGAGCATAAAAAATCTCTTAAATTCCGGGAACGGGTGGACTATCAAAGTTTTAAAGTGGACTACGATTTATTCTATATTATTTTACATATCTGTGCTGAATTTCAGGCCGATAGGTCCATTTTTGTGGATTTGTATACGAATAAAATCCACAAACAAACAAACAGAATTTCATTTTTATTTATAAGATAATGTAATGTAATCAAATAAAGAGCCATATAATTTTTTATTACTGTTTTGCATTTGTAATAAGACTTAGCTTAGAAATTCGCTTCAATACTTTGACGTTCGGAAGTTTTCAACAAAAATATACGAGAAAGTCTGCGTTATATTGTTGAAATATAAAATATGTTTCTATTCTTTCTACTATGTTTTTACATCCGTCACTCGATTTTGCAAATAATATACAGCAGTAATAGTAATACTATCTCTCTCTTACACAAAAATTTATCTGTCATCGCATTGACAGCCGAGTTTTACTTTCACATGAACAACAGGAATATGTAATACAAATTTTTCAATGACGTACGGATTACAAAATGCATAAAAATAGGACCTGATGCTATCGGCCTATTAATGAAAGAATAGGATAATTGATCTGATTTGTGTTTTTGTCTATAGCTATAAACAAAATCATAAAGGGACGAAGAGAAAAGCCACGGATTAGATAGTTTGACAGCGTTGAAAATCAGTTACCTTTAGGTAGCAGATTGTGCCATCAGCTCTTTTATGATTGTGGAAGCTAACGAAGGCAGCCTTGAGCGGAAATAGGCTGTAGAGTGTAAGATAAAGAAACAAAGTCATGTAATAATACTCCTGTATACCCTTAAATCTGATCAAAAACAATAAAAGAGGTTCTGAAACTCTGAAATCGAATGAATATTATCGAATGAATATCTATTTGCATTAAATATATTTTGAACAAGAAGGGCATTTTTAACCTTCATGGAAATTTCGTAGTATATTAAACGACTCATGAATACGCAACCAAAAACAATCAACAAGTTTTTAAGCTGCTGTTTACAAGGATTAATCTAATTTCAGCTTGTTATCTTGCCTTGAAAACCTTAAGACCCTTTATATTATTTTTAAGTAATGGTGGATAGTATATTATTAAAAGATAGCCCACTGGTTACGTAAAAGAACTTTTTTCTATCGAATTATAGAGCAATGAGTTGGGAGTTTTTCACCCTCATGATGAAAATTAAAGTTCACAGTGATTTTTTATACGAGATATCAGCGATAAGCATTTGGTACTAAACAGAGTGAGGGCAGTTTATTTACATAAAGATACGAAATGCAGAAAGTTATAATTCAAGCAATGACTTCTAAAAGTACGAAATTTATGTATGGATCTTTGCAGCATTTTGTGGAACTTCATTGAATGTAGACGGATATATAATCTCAATTCCCGTTTCTGTATGCATAAACTTGCCAGCGCACAATGTATGAAGAATGAGTATTTCAAAATACAATCTATAAAAATGAATATCAACCTTCTATGATGTTTATCAATAAATTTTACTCCTCTAGATAAACGTGATCAAAAATATATAATAAAATAAAATTAAAATAAATTAAAGTAAAATAAATCAAAAGTCTCTATCATGTATTGTTGTTTAAATACATTTTTTAAGTAAAAAAAAAGAGTCTTTCAAAACTCTAACAAAGTGAAGGTTCCATTTTGGTAATTGATAGTGCTGGCATTGACATAGCCAAGGTTTTTATTAGGAGTATAAAATTCGAAATTTCTTTTGTTGATTTAGAAAAAAAAAGAAAGTATACAAATCAGAATAAATCCAATGTAAACAGACACTTTCTATTCGCCATTTATCTCTTACAGAAAAAAAGAAGAGAAAGGATGAGAAATTCGAAAAACTGCGATATTTGATAAAATGGAAAAAAAAAATCTTTCCAGAAATTGTTAAAGGAATAAATTCGTAAAATGTCACCATGAGAAAATGGCTCTTCGAAAAGCATACATGAACGTGCAGCTTATTACTAAAGGAAACTGTAGTAACTCAATTACGCTGCTGACTTAGGAATTGATCCCACGTCTAACAAGACAGAAGAAAAAATATCTTTAGCAGTTATGTATGCGTTCGGAAAGTTTATTTTTCTTGTAGTTTGACTTATTTTTGTACTTGGCGTATTGATAAAGTGAGATTTTTCGTCTAAGGATCCATTATACATGTGGGTATTATGAATGTTTGTTAGGAGAAATTTGTTTGAGAAAGAATTTATGGTTTACTTTCTACTTTTATTGTATAATTTATTTTCATTATGCATGATATGCTTGCTTTCTCAATGTACTGCAAGAAACTTGGCTAATACGAACAAGTATCTTTTATAATTTATAATTACTTCGCAGTCACATTTTTAAGTATTATACAGGTTGGTAATAATTAAAGTTCCACTTTGAAACGGTCAGAAAAAGAAAACTACTGGACTAAGTGTTATCAAACTTGGTAGTGTATAGGAGTCATGGGAATTTATTATAAAAAAAAAACCTCAAAAACTCTCCGCTAGGGGAGAAATGGTGCTATATGCAATATTGGTAAACGAAATAAGACATGAAAACACCGGTTTAAAATATTTTTAATCGTTTCGAAAACGACGCTGGTTACGGTTTATCTTAAAAGCATTCATGACGAAATTCAAAGGGGTGATACACCGGCATGTCCGTAACATTCCACCTGATATGAAATGTTCTGCTATTGATAAGGCAGTAATACGATTCACATTCGGACAATGGTGGAAGCCTGCTTTGTAACATGTTTCAGAAACGATTACGTTGATTTCAAACTGCTGTCTTCATGTCTGCCATTTCCCCCTTGGTGGTGAGTTTTTGAACTTTTATTTTTTTTCACCGATAATATATTCCCATGACCACTTTTACACGATAACCAAGTTTAATAATATTTGGTCCTGTAGTTCTCCTTTTCTGACCATTTCAAAGTGGGATTTTAATTAGAACCACACCTATATAGGTATTTCACTTTTTATTCAAATAACAATTGAACTTATATCGATAGGAAATGAAGTGAATGCAAACTTATTTTTATATTTATATTCTGAAAAGCTAGTGCATAACTCTATTTTTGAATTCTTTCAAGAGTTGAACTTTCTTTAACGGTGTAGTTTGAAAAAAATCACGTGAGTTTGGTACACAAATACAAATAAAATTAATTATGTCATGCACTTCAAAATTTTTAGAACGTCTCCTTACAAGCTGTACTATACACCGTAATAAATGATAAACCTTTATCCGTTGCGAAATTTTCAGAAAAAAATTCTTAAAAATTGAAAATTTAGCTGGATGTGTGACTTTTCAAAAATTTTTGCTATACAATTCCATGTTGAATATTTTTTTTGCGAAAGTTTTATAAAAGGCACCGTTTTTCATTTATTACGGTGGGTAGTAGACCTTAGAAACAATAATCCTGAATTTTTCCGAGCCCTTGGCGCAATTGGTTTATTTTAATTTGTGTACCTAGATTGTGAGGGAGATTTAAACGTTCTAAGTACTGATTAGCAAAATTGGAAAGCGACCATGCGTCGTGTGTACTGCATGTAATTATGAAAAAAAAGTTTTTGACCATGAATAAAGATGTGATGATAAAGTGAAGCAAATCCCTGCGATTTCTAAATATCGCATTTTTATTGCATTGCCTGGCTCTTGTTTCCAAATATAAAATTAAAATTGAATCCTGCAATGTGTTTGATTCTTTAGTGAAGCGGTGCAGACACGGTGCTTTTCATCAATATTGAAGTGAGAGTACATACAGGATGTTTCAGTGCGATTGTTTTTCGAATAGGATAAATAGGTAAACTGCGTCAATTTTAGAAGCGACATAACGCCTTTAAAGTGAAACATGATGAAAGGAAGGGAAAATAATTAGAAGATACCAAGGTTATCCTCAAACTCACAAGTTCAACATAGGTAGATGAAGGTTTATGGCCTGTGCCTGCCCATTAGAAAAAAAAATCATAGATAGACGACTAAGAATTATTTAAGTGGAATGAAGACGTTTACTTTATCAACACAAAATGCATTTGGAATGGACTAATTCAAGGATGAGCTATTTTGTTTATTTGAAACACAGTTACGAAAATGTACCATTAAATACAGGTTTTCGGGAATCTTTTTCTGAAATCAAACAAAATTCAAATAAAACGATAAACTCGAATGAAAGACATAAGGTAAATATTGTTGTATATATTTATTTATTTACATTTTTATACATTTCTAATTCAGAAATGTATAGCTCCCAAACATAAAAAGTCAAACTTGACTGTTTTTTAAATGCCCTAACACTTTTATTTTTCACACAATCAACTTGCAAGTGCAGTAAATTTTTTTTTTCTGAATTTTTACTACAATGCTGTTAAATTGACTAATTTCTTTCTAAAACGAAATTTATGGGTAAAAGTCAAAAGAGTTAGTCGCCAGCCATTTCAGCATTTCCTTGTCTATAAATCTATAAACCAATTCATGCTTTCTAAAATATTTTATAGTAATTTAAAAAATAAAAAGTGTTTTTAAATTACACTTTTCCATCATTAACCTGATTATTTTTCTCTATACAAATCGTGCGTTACTTGTTTGACCTTTTAAATATTGCCTGGAAATATTATATAATATATCTTGGATTAGAATAATTATTATATTCCTGTAAATAAAAGGATTTTCTTTGTGATTTGGACTTGTGTACGGTTTTATTTATTACTCCAATACAATACAAAAGATCAAATATCTTAAAAGACTACAATTCCTGTTGACAAATTATGGAATATTCTTATTTAGAAACATTAATTATAAATTTATAATGCATGTGTTCATAATGTGTTCAAATTAGTACTTTATATGAACCACACGCATATATATGGATAAATATTAAAACATTCTTCAGTATTGGTTGGTTACGTGCGATTAAGTTATATAGTACTTATAAACTTTCAATTCATCCACAACATACGTCTCAATTAAATACAAGGAAAAATTCATAAGCAACTCTCTTAGCAAAACCTCTCACTCTAGTCTCAACAAAAGATTCTAAGTATCGAATTTCTCAAATAATGAACAATTTTCCTGGAAAACGTAAATTAGATAAATAATTTAAAAATTGAACGAAAAATCTTCAATAATTTTTACTCAAGCACGCGTCAAGCATTATTGATTCATTTTTCACATTCATCTTCCTTTTGAACTATTAACAATACAAATTAACGTAATCAATATTTTTTCTTCGGTGAGAATTCGAGAACTAAGTAATTATTTAGAAATTTAATAACTTATTGACTGTAAGAGAATGTACGTGTAGCTAACTCCGCTTCTCTCGCACTTATTACTCGGCTGCGTCTGGTATCAAGACTTTATTAATGCTTGGAATAGAAAACAAATATCGGAGAGAAAAATGAAACGCGATGTATGCGTGTTTGTTAGCGCATACTTAAATTCTAACACAGTAATTATAATCTTAAATTGAGGTGTTAGAAAGATAATAAGCAATTCTCATTTGTGGTTTCTCTGAGGATATAAAATAGTCAACATATGCTAATGAACATTTGTATTTGCGAAAGATAAATATACACAGTTTAAAGTCTCTAATTCTTCTGCAATTTTCTTTCTATTAAATTTCTAAGAAATCATGTGTTAATATAAGAATTTACCAAATCCAAAAATATAATTTCGCTTTTTTTAAATCGCTTTGAATTTATGTTCATAATACACCACATTACGAATAAGATATTTATAAACTCTCAACCCTACTTGTAATTTTTCTAGATTACTACTGGTCACGTAGCCGGCCGATGATAACCCGAGCAAATTGCTTGTAGGGAGTATAACCTTGAAGATAGAAATGCTTGAACTTAATTACATGAGTGGAGGCTCTGTATGCATTAAACGCTTTTTTAAAATCAGCAAATGTACTTAAGAATTAGAAAAAGAAAAATATGTATTTATAGAATGTTTATACTAGAACATTCTCTAAAGCCTCCCTTAAGCGAATCGCCAAAAGAGGTAAACATTGTTGAATTTTGGTATCCCATAACAAACACTGCTAACTGCAAACCTTTAGTAAATGGTTTAAAAACTTATTTTTTTACTGATTTTTTGTATGATAATATGGTTAGAACGTGACCGAAGTAGTATGGGTCCTTCCTTCAAGTATTCCTTAACCACGTGGCAGAAAAGTATCGTTGAATATACATAAAAGAAGAGGGGGGGGGGAGGATTCCTGTGAATTGATAGTTTTGAAATCGGTTGAAAATGATTTTTTTAAAATCCTACGCCAGAACTAGGCATCACCGACAACACCCCAATACAACTCAGAAACACACACAAAATGACTAAAGTTTTTTGGAGCATTTTCAGTTACAATGTCATGAAGACCAGGACAGCTAATCAAGTGTTCACCAGTCATGTCACAACCAGTCGGGCGAAGTGGGCCGAGTCTCCCAACTGGAGACTCGGCCAGTCTCTGTGAAAATACTTTATGAGATAATTATTTCCAGTTTTCAACCTGAAGTTGGCAACTCCAACAAGTCTGGGAAAATCATAGAGAATGGAATTACACCGGTCAACACGATTTTGGCGTCTGACTTCAAAATGTTAAATTTTAGTTTCTCCTACGTCAAAACTAAGGAAATTAATATTTTGTTTAAATGAAAGTTTGCTTTTGTAGAAATTAAAGCAATTTTTCAATTTTTTAGCAAAAATCACTGATTTTTATACTTTTTTTCATAATTCCACTCTAAATTATGATTAGAAAAGTTTTTGCTGGATATAAAAGTCTTTTTTATTCAAGATTTGTGATAAACAATAACATATAAATGTAAAATAATAAGAAATTAATGTCTAAAAGTGAATAATTTTCGTTTATGTTCGTATGAGCAAATAATAATACAAACAAATAATAATATTACAAATAATACTACAAGCAATACTACAGAGTTAACAAATAATAATACAGTTTACTTTCGGGTTAATCAAAGCGCTGCCATCTTCCGTTTATAAAAAAACTTAAAATTTACTTATCGACGTAAATCAGACAAAAGCAAACTTTAAGAACTAAAAAGGAAAATTTAAGTGTTTTTCAATGCCTAGATTCAGAATTTAAGCATGAGAACTGAACCCCCCCCCCCCAAAAAAAAAGGTTTTTTTTTTGACCGGTGTTATTCAATGAATGACTCCAAGATCTCTCCCTCACAGAACCGGATAAATATCACGATAACTCGATCTAGACCTACCTGTAATAATTCTCTTATGTTATGATAATTCACATGACTATTTGATTGTGGAAGGCTAGATTCGACCTTAGCAAGGGAATCCTGTTAAAACTGTAACTGTTTCAGTTTACATAAATAAGTCTGTTTACATAAATCGGAATGAAACCAATAAAAATAATTGATAATTATTGCAATGATTATTATTAACACAGTTTAATTCATTATTTTAATTAGTAAGCTAAAGAAACAGTTTAATTGTCTGACAAAGCGTGAGCTTTATTGCAAACTTTCAGACTTAATTGTTATATTGGGGATGAGGCATTTCTTTAAATAAAGATTATTCCACCTTTTCACCCTACTAAATTAACTGCTATCACTATTTAATGGTATACCTTAATTAATATCTAACATTGTACTAGCTTTATCTGTATGTGTTTCAAATGAAGAATACCATACTTTGTAAAAATTCTTTTTTTCTTTCTTATAGCCAGTTGCAGAGGATTACTGGGAAATGAGCATAAAGAGGGCAACATATGTTGGACATTTCATCATGGGGTTGCTTATTAAGCAGATCAACGTTGCCTTTTGTGTATGGTCGCCTAATTTTGAATCAATTGCAGATAAGAGACCTAGCACCTGAAATCAGCACTCCCAGAGGTAGCTTTTGAACGTGGAGGACATTGGAGCACGAAATATTTCACGTTCACCAGCTCTAAATTAGTGTAAACGGTCTCACTCTTGCTCCAGCTTGATCTCTCAAGCACTGGACAAGTCGGTGCTGTTTCATTTTCCGTGTTCTTATGGGAACGGAATTCAGAGACTATACCACTGCGGTACATACTGCCTGAGATGAAGGTGTAATTACGGCTTACTATCTGCGGGCAAATACAGAAATCAGATCGTTGAAATAGCTGTATTGACATTTTTTTTCACACTAATAGGTAAACGTATTGTTATTGTTATTATTTTTATTATTGTTTGTAATATATGCATGTAAAATTCTAAATTCGAACTCGCTGCAACCAATCTTATCATTTCGATTTTGCCGATTTTAAATTACTGTGCATGTACCTAATAACCATGCTCACGATATTAGCTTCTTCTTCTCTCAAGTTCAGAGAATTTAGTAGTCACTCTGTATACGCCTTAAAAGTAAAAGATGCTATTTTTATATTGTTCTGGCAAACACAAAATATATTAACACTTGTGAAAGTGTAAGACATAACATTGTATTGTTTATTACCTTTAAATAACTCTAATAATCATCCTACGAAGACATGTTTATTGTTTCTTAGACATAAGTCCTGCAGATTAATTACGTATAAACCAAGAGATTAACTTTGAGCTTAGATCCCAGACATCTGGCAGTTATTAGGGAACTGATCATTAAGGTCGCCCAATAAAGACTCAATGAACAACGATATAGCATTACCGTCAAAGAACTGAGGCGATAAAGACGGTTTTATATATATTACATAGAAAGATAAACTAGTGATTCATTTCTCTTTTCTTAGTAAAAGGAGGCCAGTCTCCCATATATTCTTTTTTTCATAAAGATATCAGTTGGTAATTGTTCGTCTCAAACATGGTAGCTTTGCTTTTCCTTTCTCGATACATGGTAAATAATTGTTTTTATCTTGTTTGATTAATGCCATGAAATGCTGCTTCGACTAAGAACACTTTAGATCGTGTTTATAAAACTGTTTATTTATGGAATGTACTGTAAAAAATAAGATGATGCTTGCCCGTTTCACTTATTGCAATTAGGTATGTTTTCTGACTTATAAAAGAAACAAAAACACTATTTTTATTTGTGCAAGAATGATATAAACAAGAATGGCTATTAATGATTGGAACAGTATTCAGCTTATATGGAAGTTTAAAATTTCTTGCAACAAAATGAAAATAATATTGTATTAGTACACAATCTTTTAGTACATTAAAGCTTGAAACATTCCAGCTGGCATAAATATTTATCAGGAATGCATAAATTATAAGTTATGAAAAAAAATTGAAAATAATATGTAATACTATCTGTTTTCAACAGCACTAATTGCATTTACGCATGCAATTTTTTAAATACTGCCTTTGTATAATTATTTACAATCACCAATAAAAGCATCTGTAAATTCAACAAGTATGTTTTTTAAGATTTCATTAATCTCCGATAAAGGAAACAGCTCTTAAATAAATTCAACTTTACAAGAAGTATTATTAGCTATTTTTAATAACTATTTCATTAGTCATACTTCTGTAAAAATCTTGTATTTATACTGTTTACTGCTTCGTTGTAAAAACACATTAAAAATAATTATTTTTCTATTCTTTATAAAAGCCAGTGAACGATCCACTCCTTAGAGTTATTTAGTTAAAAAAAAAACTCTTAGATAATTTCGCAACTAACACAGAGAAAAATCGAACAAAATTCCGATTTGGAGGGGGTCATGTTAAAGATTCGGCTAAACAAAATCTAAAAACCGAATTTATGTAAGGTGCTCAAAGAAAGCTACTTCAAAAAAGCATCCTCTAAACATTCTGAATATATAAGACGTATATATTTTGGATGAAGATTCTTAAAGGGACAAAACACAAAATAAGCGAAGAAAAAAGAATCATTCAAATTGTTTTCGGCAATAACTGTCTTTTCTTCTATTTAGTTTGTGAATTTTGTCCTGCAACGTTAAACGGTATAGACATGCAGGCATGCAGACGGCTAAAAGACCTGCAGACTAAAATGCCATTTTATTATACACATTTAAAACAGCAAAACTCCAGATTACCAAATCATTAGAAGTAGCCAAGAGTTGTTTTCTTGTAACAACCTAATCACGTGCGGTGAGGTTTTCTGCTCCGTTTCATATTCAATTTCTAATTCAAATGAATGGAACTCTAGATAAGCTATTCTCAAATTGTGGGGTGCTACTAGCTGGGGTGCTACATGATGGCCATATGTGGGGGCGCTAGCATACTAAAAATATCATAGGTCATACTGTAGCTTTAGCCTCAAAATACATTATTATAACATTCAATACATTGTTATTGTATGGAGGGAGGTCGATGAAAATTATTATTGAAAATTAGGTCGGAAATACTGCAAGTTTGAGAAGCACTTCTTTAGGTAATCCAGAACACAGTTTTTCTGTATTTTAAATATTATTAGCATTGTATAGAGTGAAATAAATTATAAATAACTGAATATCCTGTTTTTTTCAAAATATGACATTTTTGATACATCGCAATAAATTTTTATTTTAAATCATCTGTAAAAATAATATATTCTACCTTAAAGTTAAAAATATCACAGAAAACCCTTTGCTATTATGTAAGCGATTTGTAGCAAATACCCAGTAAACGGAAGACTTAAAACTAAGCCAATCTGTTAAACTATTTATTTGACATAGTCGAGCAAATGCTAAAGAAAAAGTGTTCAATCTTATCAAGATTTTGTCCGTAATCTTAGAAATCTCTTCCTTCAACGAAAGATTATGTGGGATTTTTACGAGATAATCTTTTACTTTCACAAGAAAATAACAACACAAGAAAACAACAAAGATATGTTTAAACCACAATTTTTACAATGAAAAAATGCATTTGCTATAAAGACAAGTTATATTGTGCAAATGTTAAACGAATTTAAATAATAACGTGCCATTTATAAGATGTATTTGCATTTTATTTAGTGAGAAATTATTTGTACTCGTTTTTTATTATTACGGCCATGTTACTAATAAATAAATGCTGTAGGTTAAATTATTACGAATACAAATATATACAGATATGTATATAGATATACTTCCATTGTATACTTTCATATGTACGTACTTTTATTGGCATACACGTTGTTTAATTTAGTTGGAAACTCACTCAATTGACCAAAATCTTAACACGGCCTTAATCTGTTAATTTACATGTAACTTAAACGGTTACTTAAAAAATGGAAAAATGTGTTTCCTAAAAATTCAAGCTATTTTAGCAAAAAATACTTGCAAATAGGGAAAATTGATCGAAATCTTTAAGCAGTGAGTGAATTTTATTGTTAGACATTTTCCCCCTAGTAATTTTAAAGGCAAACTTAAATAAATAAACATCATATATTACTATATATACCTAGCTGTAAGTATCGGTAAGAAAATTGACACCATTATGAGATTATTAATATACCGGTATATCGACTATTAATACTCAGCTCTTATCATTACCTCACGTCTGAACGATTTATTTCATTATTGGACAATAAATAAAATATATTCATAGAAATATATCCATCCCGTTTGACGCACATTTCCTAAATATTTTGTTTTTGAAAATGATTAAATTAGGGTTATTTTTTTAAGGGTGAGCATTTTTAGACCATAAATTTTGCTAGATATTTATTTTCATATCCTTATTTTTTTAGGTAATCACTTATTTTGAAAGCTTAATACGATTTCTAATTCATGGTTTCAGCTGTATTTGATAGTTATGATCCGCGAATATTTTTCAAACATCGATAAAATATTCAATTTTAGTGTATTGTAATTTTGGCTTGTTTTGTTTTTTAATTTTTTTTAGTGTCTTGTAAAGTCGGACAAAAGATCATGAGTATCAGCAAATAGGGCATAGTGAGATAAAGTGGGTATTGGTGGTAAAACAGGGAGCTAATCCTTTTTAATCGAAAATATAAATAAATTACTTTTAAATAAAATTTATTTTCCATCCCATGTTTTCAGACATTACTTGGCACGATTTATATTAATCAAAGTATTTATTAATTACTTTTGGAAACAAAATATTAGAGTTTGTCTGCTTATCGAATCCTCGTTCTTTTCCAATGGCATAGTCCCGCGGTGGCCTAGTCACTAAACTCCGATCCCGTAAGAACATGGAAAGTGAAGCTGCAGCCGGGTTAGCCAGTGCTTGGGAGGGTGAACTACCCTCGCGGCTGGGCTGCTGTGGGACCGTGTATGCTAATGGTAGCTGGTGCACGTAAAATCCAATGGCTCCTATGTTCAACGCTGTCTCAGGGGGTCCCTCATCTGGAATTGGTTCAAAATTAGAGGACTCCGAGCTAAGGTGGACGTAGTCCCACTGGGGCTTATTAAAATGGAAGCCACCCCTTACTCATATCGCCTTCCAATATGGGGGATCAGGCACCGCTGCAAGGTTGTCATAAGGCATTAGCAACAACAACAACAAAAGTGAAATGAATAAAAAGTCTGTTTTCAACGCATTTTACCTTACTTTATCCTGCGGAAAGATAAAGTAGAGAAAAATAAGTAATCTTCAAGATAAATATTGTGAATGTTTTGTGTTTTCACCACGGAGATATATTATAGGGGTGGACACTCTCCATAGCTGCTATGCTAGATTTTGGTACCCCAAATAAGTTTCAATTATGTAAACATTGGAAATCTAGTGACGTGCAGCGATCCTAGCGGTAAAAAAATAAAGCATTTCCCGTGCTGACTGATAACTAATTTTACTTGTTTTTAATTTTCCAACCTAGCATGTGAACTAGTTTATCAATGCTAGCACTAAATATTAATTATTTATTTCACTTTTTCTTACGTGTCTGCCTTAAACTAATGAAAAAAGAAAAAGAAATGTTCTATCTTAAAATTATTAAAATATTGAGTTTATACTTGTTAACGAGTGCGTATATCGTGGCTGACAGAAAATAAGTTTTCGTCTGTAACGATATATATTTACATTACAAAATGGCTTTGAATTCATTACTAAGTTCTATATGTAGCATGAATTTAATATTTTAGTATGAGTTTTTTAGCGGCAGTTTTAAGCTGAGTTAAAATTTGTCGCAGCATGAAATAAATGTAAATACTGCTTGATTGAGTGTGATAGTCATTATAAATAAACACTTTTTAAATATTGCATACTACATTCTTCTAAATTTACTAATATTTCTTAAAATACAGTTTTTGGGCAAAATAATAACACGACATTACATACAAAATTCTACTTTGCTTCAAAACTATTGCCTATATTAATTACGAAATAGTATTCTAAGACAATTATGCAATTAAAACACATCTGAAGGCAGAAATCACGTTTATAAGTATGTATTTAATTTTTTCAGGTTCTGCTAATTCGACGATCTCCATTTTCTTCGCCTCGATGAAAATATAATCCACCTGAGATGCGCAGAAATAGGAGATGCGCAGTTACCCAGTGTTCGTTCAGCCCTCTGTTTGCAACAACGGCGTTATCCCACTTTCTAAGAGAAGTGTCCCCTCCTATAAATTTAACTTCGTGGTTTTCATGTTTGAAACTATAAGAAGAGAAAAATTCAATCCCATAATGTATTTCGATTTTGTTAGACTTGATGCGGGAATACCCTTTGTTGTCGATATTCGTCAAGCTACATAAAGTCGATAATGTGAAATCAAATTAAAGAAAGGGGAATTTGTAATACGCGAAAATTCATGTATAGCACAGTTTTTCCTTCGACAGATAACTTTTTCACTTTACATGAAAACTACAAAATCCGTTTACAACAATCTCGAAAAAAATGCCTGACTCTAATCCCAACGAAGCTCCCCTCTTAAATGCTAGATAAATGAAGCAGTCTAGTAAAAAATAATGTCGTAAAACTCTTTTCCAGATTGTAATGGAATTTGATTAATATATAGCATGTTCGACGTCAGCCTGTTTAAACACACAATACCAGTTCATTATAATCAAGCATAAGTGGTACAAGTAGTAGATAGCTGTGAAGTATGGCTGGTAAACAAATAAACGGTTACTTATTGCTTTTTTCTGTAAGATTTATATTTATACTTATCTCTCAATTTCCTTCATATTTCCTAAGTTTGTGTAGTTAGTGTAGACTCACAAATCCTATAATTTTCTTTAAATTTCTGTGGTTTTGTATTATTCACATCAATGAGCAATTTTCCGGAAAAAAGAAAGAGATCATGAGGAGAAAAGATACATATATATGTAAATAAAATACACCCTACTTTGTAAGGCAAGAGATCAAAATATAAACTAAGCACGCAGGTTTAATACGAGTTATGGCATGGTTATGGCTCGTAAATATAACTCATAACAAATTTAGTTCTAACAATGACATTTACATTGCAACAGGGTTAACGACTCATCAAAGCAAGATGGCAGAAGTTTCTTCTTTTGTAACCCACATAGTCAGTTGGTAAATAACGAATTGAAGTTAGAATTTACCTTTCTTTGTATTGAGTGTTAAAAATAATCGACACGAAGGGTATCTGTCTCGAGAAGTTGCTTCAGGCAGAGGATTTGTAAGAGGATCTAACTTGTATTCACGTCACATCTGGAGAAAATTGCTTCAACATTCTAGACCGTTAGACGGACAGCCAAGCGGTAGGCCAGAATCGAAAATTCCACCATTCAGCAATCTGTTATGTTCAGTATCTTATAAAGATGATAATGGTGGTACCCATGACTGCTTTTGTAAAGATCAACTAAATATAAAATTAAACGGCGGGATTTGTTCAAAATTTGGAAGGCAATATATACATAAAATTTCCTTTAATATTTAAAGGAAACAATTACTCCACACAATTATAGAAAACATTTACGTAATTTAAGAATATAATTTATCTTAATTAAAAGTAAGGAACCAAACACATCAATAATGTTTTAAGTATGTTTTTCTGCACTCTCCATACTAGTAATGAGCTATTTATATTGATTTAAAAATCATTCTAGACTGAAATATACCTTATTTAATGCTTTTTAGTATGCAGTAAGATTTCTATTCAAATCGCTACAAGCGATAAAAAGTTCACCACCTTAAAAAAATAGAAGATAACAATGTATCTCGTGATCATTTTTTATCTCTTTGAACTATAAAAGTACCAAATCGTACGTTTGTCGTCTTTTCAAATATCATACACTAATGTTTTAGTTTAGTGTATGTATATATATAAATAAATGTGAACAAGTTACAGAATTAAGTTTATTTGAAATAGCTAGAACTAGTGTCACTTTTCGCAGTCGGTAGCCATATTTGGTGTGTTTTAACAAATTTTACTTAATATTTTTTATCTACAAATAAAACTTATTTTCGGGTATTTACACAACACATGTAAGATTTATGGGGCAAGTTTGTATAATTTTATGTTGAAAATGTTTTCATAAAATTATTATTATTTTTTTTTTTACTTTGAAACATGTTTTTCACGTAATCCACCAACTGATAATAATTTTTTGTACATTTAAATAGTTTTCCTATTACAAATAAGAACAATTTTAAACTTATAATTAAAAATGTAGAAATATATATATTTACCAAGTAATTTTTAAAAAACACAAAAAGTAACAAAACCTCTATACGTTAAGGTGTTAATAGGTACTAGATATAAGTTATTATTTCAAATCTCATTTAGCAATGCTTGAATATAAATAATAATTGACACATATTTAAATAAATACAATATTGATTAAATTACATCATAAAAAATTAAAAATAGGTACCAAGCTAATCTCATTTAATATAAATTTACACCTGACAAAAGTCAAGAGATTTATCCAAATAAAAGAAATTTTAATTAAACGCAACTGAATCAGATGAAACCCCTAATTCTCTCTCAGATTACTAATTAACGTAAAATAAGAACCGGATAAGCTTTTTAAAATGGTTTAATGCATAGCTGCTCTCATCAGTCTTTTTCCCGGCAGAGTTTCAAATTCTACTTGTATCTTTTATACACTTCCCGTAAAATAAGACTCTATTTTTTATATTTACCGCAGAGCTTAAATATAATACTCCCAGTTTTAACACCACACTATAACCGTGTCTATATATCTTTTCCGTATCGTTAAGTTCAACGTATCCACCATACTAGGTTAAAAAAGATGCTAGTTTATTTCCACGCCTTGGTCGATAATTGAGGCTTTTGGGGATTTAGGATGTTTTTCTTGAAGGCTATACTCCTTTTTTTTTCTTAGTTGGAAAAAAAAGAGTTTATCTTTAAAATTTATCATTTTTACACGGCATTTATTCAGATCAGAAAGAAATTGGGAAAATATCGTTAGCTCCTTATATAACGGCCGGCGTTTGAAGATAATATTTTAAAAGTAATTGCCTGGATTCAGCAGTATAATTTGCACGCGTATTGTACGAAGCGATTCGTTGAGTTCACACCATAGAGAGAAAAATTGTGTATATTAATGGATTAATTATTTGTAAATTTCTACTAACATTTTACTATTACAAAAAGTGTAGTAATAAGAAAGGTTTTTCTTACGGCAAGTATGATACCTCTAAAATTGTTTTCTCATACTTAAAATCTTATTATTCTTTTTTTTTAGGTGCAGTACAGTAAAGTAAAAATCTCGCATCATTTTAGAACTCTTTTCAATTTTCTTATTAGAAAACATTTTGCATTGTTTTCAACAACAAGGACTTTCACTAAAAATTAAATTAAAACATTATATACTTTATAACTATGCTTACAAGTATTTATAAAAACTTCGTGTGCTTTAACGAATTATTAAGGCATAAATTATTTAAGACGTCTGTTTCGACTTTAGTATAAATTTCTTCCCGAGCAGTAATAAAGTAAATCTTTGACAGGGCAGTTTCAAATCAAAGAATAATTTTGCCCTTTAACTGTTTTTAGATTATTCGACATTTCAAGATCTCATGAAACATCAAAAACATCTGGCGTTTTGACAACAGATATATTTTTTTCACTTAATAGAATGATATGACAGTTCAAATCGAATTTTGATTATCCTGGTAGAAGCAAATAGAGATGGGAAAATTCTTTTATTTTATTTTATTTTTTAAAAATGTACATAAAATATTATGATTTTAGAAACCGTCATCTTCTCCATGAGTAAATCTTTTCCTGATTCACATGATTTTAAATGAAACTACTTTAAAACAAAGCATGTAAAATTATTTTACTATAAAGGACGATTCTAATCTTAAAAATTCCTAGATTTTATCAGCTAATATGATTTAGCCACTAAATGGAGGTTTCAAGTTAGAGCAGTGATGAGCACATTTTTACAGCTTTTCACTTTTCATATTGTCTATAAACCTTCTCATTCTAGTGCTTTAATTTTTTTATCACAAACTTTTTTAAACAAACTGTAAAACATTTATTTAAAATTTCCTGATTTTTCCAGAAGCTATTAGGCAGATATGTTGTTCATGCTTACCAGAAAAACTTCAACCAAACAAAATCGAAGCAATAGTTTGAATTATATTTGGGATACAAATGAGCTCTAAGATGCATGTTTATGGTTTGATGCTTTACAATTTATTCTCTTTAATATTTATTTTCTACTAAATTTTAAAATTTATACAATAACAATTACTTTGAAACTCATCTAATTAAGGAAAAAAACAACTGAAGGTCATTTAAAAAAACCCTACGAAGTACAGTACACCACTAAACCATTAATACATTGTTCGCCGGTCACGTATAAGTTCGTTTTTCCTTGAAGTAATTTGAGAACCCTGGGCGGGGAAAGTTCCGCCCTCATAATCAAAATTAACACACGCAATGAGATAATTTGTTCCACAATATCATCAATAAACATTCGAAAGTAAGCAATGTGAAAACAGTTTATCTACATGAAAAATAGAAAATGTTGTAAAATTACAATAAAAGAGACAAAGTATGGAATCCACATGTGTGAAAAGCTGAATTTTCTCGGAGAACAGAATTCCTGTCGGGATTATTTTCTGTCAGCTTTTGACTCCACTGTAGCATAATACGCCTTATTAAATACTACGATGTGGGTGCCATTTAAAACCGCTTGCTGTCCGTACACTTGATGATTGAAAAAGCACGGAAAAATACATAAATAACGAATAATATCTCGCTAAAATAAGCTTTCACTTTATGAATAGAATGACTTTGATTGGAACACATTAAATTTAAAGAAATGTAAACATAGATTCTAAGTTTAAAACATTTTTCCAGTAAGAGAGAAGTATGGAATTTTCACAGCATTAATTGAGTGAAGGTCCACGAACTGTAGATGAAGAGTACTATTTTAAATACAAAAACGTTAGTTTTTAAGCAAATCTTCTTCTTTTCTTTTTTTTATTGAATAAAAATTTATAACACAATGAATAGTACATTCCGATCTCTGAGAATAATATTCTCACGCGATTGAAAAGCACTATTCTTATTGTGTACAGGTACTTCAGCATCAAAACGTGACGCCATCTTGCTTTTTGGATGGACCGCCTCTCTGGATCTAGGCGAATTCCTATTGGTTGGAACATGGCGGAAAACTCTGACAGAAACAGAAAAGTTCAAGATTTTCAACTCTTTTCCGCTTTTGATTCTGCTTGACAGAGACTGAGAAACCGGAAGTTCGTCGATTTTCTGCTTCAGTGTTCTGCTTTCCGTCGCGTATTCCGCCCATGTGGATTCCAGGCTTAAGAGCATAAAGTCTATATATTTTTTATTTATTTATTTATTTATTTTTTAAGAGCAGAGATGAAGCTACATTAAAGGTAGGAGGTGATGTAACGTGAATTCTGGTTACTCTTTGCGCACAGTTGCCAGGGTGCAGTTTGTTGATAAAGACGTAATCGTAAAAGCTGATAAAAAATGAATAGAGACAATTGTTTTCTTCAAAAGCAACACGCGCTGTAGTTATGCATGCAGTTGAAACTGTAGCGTAAAAAAACCTTTTATTGAACAAAAAGTCATCTATGTAGATAAGAAAAGATAACGGAACGCATTGCTGTTGAAAATGGTGGTTAAATAACTTTGTGGGAGAAAAATATTTTGAAAACTTAACACTTAATAATTATTAACAGCTGCATTACTTTTTAAAATTGATTGAAATTATCATCACTGAAAAAATGACATTCATTTGACATATTTTCTGAACTAGGCTATTTGAAAAAAATATTGAAACGATTTTGTTCGACTGTTAGTCTTAGTGTTTCTAAAAAGAATTCAGTTTCCCAATAAATCGACTTTTCCAACTCATTTGTACAAACTAATTATAGAATCTTATTCCACCATTTCACGAGAATTAAACATTAAGTGCTGAATTTGGATATAGTATTTTCATATATTAATCGAGAAATATTTATTTTCCGTTTTTCAAAAGAGAAAAGTACTTTTAAATTCATATATACTTTATTTAAATTGATAAGTATTAAAAATAGAGTGCACTCCTTAAAACGTATTTTCCAAATTACATTAACTATTAGCCTACGATCAATCATTTAGTATTTTGATAATTAATCATCTAATGCTATAAGCTGCCGAAACAAATATTTACTGCTACGTTAGCTTTCTGTCAAGAATCATCTTGCATGAAAGATTGATTGGATTCTATCCGAAATAATCTTATTTTTTCAAGTTATGAAAAAAATGGAGGAATATTACAAGTTTGTCAACGAAGATTTGTCTTCACTGCTCAAGCAGGGATTAAAACATAAGTGATAGTTTTGATTATTACTTAAGTATGATATTTATAGCAATTAAGTGCAGAACTCTTCACATGTTTATTGGTATTAATAATGTTAATTATTTAAAGTTAATTTACTTAAAATAAGGTCAGTTTTAGATATATTATATCGCAACACATAATGAAGAACTTCTAAAAGACATTTTTACTTTACCAACACGTTATCCTTTTTTCCCTCTTCAATATATAATTTCATATTTCAAATACTTTATCCAGCATACAATTTTTATGGGCGGCTTTTACTTAATTAAATTTTCTTGTGTTACTCCACCCAGTATCTTTACACACATCAGAAGCCCTTTTCCTTAAATTTAGATGAAAAACAATGATGAGAATATGGTAGAGTTTTGAGAATGACAATAATATACCATCCGTAGTAATGATTAAAAAAATAACTATCTGTCAATAAAAACAGCATTACAGACAATCTAACTGGAAGTGTCAGCAGTGTCAAACCAAAATGCTGGTTCACAATAATCCTTCACCAGTGACGTTACTCAAAATAAGGAATTACTAGACATTAAAGTAATTCGGATTTTTGTTTGGTTTTCGGTTGGTTTGAATTAAGACATTAAAGGCTGTATGCTATAGTTTTTTGTCATGATTGATTTCGGATCTTATCTCTCTTTTTTTTATCAACCTCACCATTTAACTATAGAAACCTTTTCTATTTCCAATGGCACATATTAGAATACACGCTACACAATTCTTACTCAATGCATGGTAATGGATCAGATGGTCACCATCCATGACTTGTCCCAGAATTACATTGTCTACAAAAATGACCAGGAAGAGAGATATGTAAGTGCTTCAGAAGAAACATGTTCGCTGTCCTGTAGAGAGCCTAACTCAGTCATTATCTTATATCTAGGCCATTTTGAAGCAGCGAATATTTTGTCGCTCTTTGATTTTTAGATGATCTCTCACCGATACTGTAAGTCATCATAAAATATATTTTTTATCACGCGAATTGTGATTTCGAAAAACAAAATGGTAGGAATGTAGAAATGGACGTTTGCAGAGTGAAGACACCTTCTTTGTGTAATGAATCTATCTGATTGTCATGAACTCCAGAATGCACAATGAACCACTGCAGTTAAAAAATGGATATACTCCTGGCAGATAAAACCCAGCAGCAGTCTCTGGTACTCGAGGACATCAAAGGACAGAGAATTTGAAGTTGACCACGTACATTACAAAGCAGTCCTTGAGTATCCAATAATCACAGTTCTTGAGAATTTATTCAAGCAGCAGCTCGACTAATGAAAAAGATATCCGTACTACCAACAGTCCTCAATCAAATTCAGTTGCAAACACGGCAGCTGGACTTGTGAATGAAAAACGGGAACACTGGTTCAGTGTTTTGTCCCACCAGACCTCCCTGCTCCAGTGTTTTGTCCCACCAGAAAACGCAAATCATCATGAAAATCAGTATAAATTCTCAGACAGTATGGTTAAGGATGAAAGGTGTTTATGGTCTCACAATTGAGAGACCTGAGGTTCGCCTAATCTGTGACCTTCTTAAAAAATATCCTGAGTGAGATTAACATGTAATTTAAAATTATGAGGCTCAATAGGGAAAGGCGGCAAAAGCAAAGGCGTCCCAGCTCACACTGCTAATCAAGGCCACTCTTGACATGTAGGACAAGTGATATAGAATTATTCCTTAACTCATATTTTTTTTAAAGTAAAGGCTTTTCTTTTGCCTTTTTTTGTTCATCTTTTTTATCAGTCTAGATGGTTTAAATCATAAATAGTTCTTTTGACTTTTCATTTTCGTAGCTGCCACAATATCAAAGATTTCGCTGCAAAACTTGTCTTCCATTAGATATAAAAGTTATTTTCATATATTCATTGCAATTATTTTCAGAAGCGAAAGAGTGAACCCGATAATCCAAAAAAAAAAGAAGAAAAGTATCCATGAAATTAACAAACTGTTTTAAATTCAAGAAACTCTTTTTCAAGTAGGTAACTTGCAAATTAGATCCAAGGACATAAAAATAGCATGACTCAATCGAAATTTTCTAATCAAGGAGTTATAAATATTTCTTTCCAATACATGAAACATTAAATTTGCTTATCAATTGCGATATAAAAAACATTAAGTTTGCTTATCAATTGCGATATAAAAAGTGATTTGGAAAATAACCATTAAAACGCTTATTTTAGTAATTTTCCTTCAATTTTATTTATCTGAATATCGTTAAAAAAGTCTCTCTGGATAATCCAAAGTCACTGAGATCTCCAACTGCAAATTTATTTGAATAATGACTAAATTTTTTTTAGTTTATTTTTCTAGCTAAGTTTATTTTTCTCAACCATTTTTAAATTCGCAATTCTAAACTATTTCAACAAAATGCCCCCTTTTCATATTTTATACTCTATTGAAAGGACTTTATAGACTCCAAAAGTGCAAAAAATTTCTGAAATGCAAAAAAGCCCAGATTTTTAAATTGAAAATTTTTGTGTGTTTTTTTATGTATTTGCTCATATTTTCACGCCAAACTGTTCAACGATGTGGATTCGTATGAGAAACAAAGAATCGCATACTTCCCATAAGAATGGGAAATGCTTGAACAAACCAATATAAGAAAAATAAAAACAATAATAAATATTTTCATATTTTAATACGTTATTTGCATGCATATTTTAAAAAAATCAAATAGTTGTTTCAAACACAATTTTCTTTAAAATTTCAGATATTGTATAATGAATTTTCTTACTTGTCCGATTTTTATTTCCTTTAACAATAAATTGTATTCATGAGAATAGCTTTTTATGTTTGTACACAAATTTTTCTTTGGAGATTAAAATTAGCACAATATTGTTTTAGCAATTTTGAAACGCATAAATTATTTATTATCTAAATTTTTTATCCTTCTACTGAAACAGATTATTAGTCATGTATTTTGAGTAGCAAAAAAATAGCCTTACTAGTTGTTTTCATTGTTCATAAATAAATGTACTTAACAAATGAATAAAGCAGATTATTTATAAATTTACTCAAGGCTATGACGTGCATAATTATAAGGAATACCAGCGTTATAATTATTTAAAAATGCACCATTTAAAAATAAAATTTGATCTCAGGGAATAAAAACTTGGAACGAAGACAATTTTCAGTAAACTCGTTCCAATATTTAATAAAACTCATGTTTTATATGCTACTAAAGCAGTAAATGATATGGTATTTTTTCTTATGCGTAAATGATTCTATACTTTTCGGAATCATATATCCAATAGTAATTTTATATGTACATATTTTTTAAGAACATTCTTTCAAATTATTATGTTAGTTATAATCATGAAATGTTTAAAATAATGTAAAATTTGTAAAAAATACTTTTTATATATTTTGAATTTTTCAGGACGAATTTAATAAACTTTAACAATTAATGTAATTCTCCAAGTAAAAATTACTTTATGTTTCAGTACGTAAATTTTTTTTCTTTTCTCGGTGCTTTTAATTTGCATTGATTCTTTGATTGACATGAAAAGTTTTACGCGTACTTCAAAACTCAACAGTTGACTTCAGAGTCTGGCTACCAAATAGCTCGTTACGCTGTATCTTAAGAAATATCGTTCCATGCTCTTCTGATTAAAAAAAAAATTCTCTATGATACAAAAATTTTGAAGATTATTCTTTTCCTGAATTATGATTCTATCACATTAGATCTGTTTCTTCTACTTTCGTGAAAATATTATTTTGTCTTCCAGACGTTTCATTTGCAGAATGGAATTTATTAGATTCATTAATATTTTGTTTAAGTAATGTGTTTCGTAGTCACTACAAGTTATGCAAAACAAGTAAAATTTTCATTCAGAAGTGAGTCAATAGTTCCCTTCTTTCCTGCACATGCAATGCTTTACAACCTGAAGGCATTTCTATTACATTTCACAGCCACTCCAAATTGAGAACGCGTTATAGAGTGATTGAGTTGAGTGCGATGTCTTGACACAGCACACTTCAAAAACACTTCCAGTATCAAAAATTCTTTTGCCAGTTTAGTCCGTTCAGAAAGGCTGTCACGCTTGGAAATCTTCATCCACCAGATGTGTGTAGAAATGAAATTCAAATATCTAATGTGACCCAATTCCACCATTTAGTTGTTTAAAGGGACTTACTATCAGGCCACAATGTGTGATGATTGATTGTGGTTTATACATGGATAGTGCTTTTCCCAGAGAAAACATTGTATAGTAATCAGGTGTCACGACAGGTTTTGTATGTTTTGATCATTAAGTTCACGGGTATCAGGGTATAATTCCAGAAGCACATCATCTTTTTGATTTAAATATATTAGTTTGCTCCTGGAGTGGTCCACTGTCCAGAAAAATCCCAGTAAAGGCAGCAGGCCCACCAGAGTGACTTCTAGTTAAAATTTCTTCCACGTTACATTACGTTTTTTTATAGTTGTAAAATATAACATATAAAAAATACTGATGTTGATACAGCAACAATTCAAATCGTAAGGAAAGTTGGATCAAAATGATGCGCTTAAGGGGAAAACTTGCATAAAATAACATAATGCTAAATAAAACTTTGGCCTTTTACCACAATATTTTGCACCAAATTTTCCATCATAAACATATTGTAATAATATTTTGAACCAGAACTAAATAAACCTGTCTGGAAGAAAATATGTGGATCGCTTTGCCCGCTAGAATCATTTTAGGCCACCTTTTTCTGTACGTAATTCAAATAATGCTAATATATAATATAGTTAGATAACAAATAAGTATAAATACCGTATAGTTTAGTGGGAATTTCAATCACAAAAATCCATCTACTCCTTCAAACAAGCAGACGAAATCTCCCTCCCTTGTGTAGATAGCAGTCCTTGGCATGCAATTGTACTAGAAAATGATTAACCTTATTACAACCGATTATGATACTAACCAGTACATAGCACGGTATTTTTTTTTCGAGCACATTTAAAAAACTTTTATTGCGCTTATTTTTCCATCGCAATTATATGCGAATATATTCAAGAAAGTCAACCTTAAACTTTACTGTAACTTTCGAAACAACTACTCGATTGAGCACTGCCCCTAATCATCCTATAAGTCAAAACTCATCCTTGCAGTTTTATTAGAATCGCAGAAAACTTCATATGCTTAATAAGGAATAACTTTTAATGATCTGTCTAGCAGTTAGATGTGCTCTTGAAGTTAACCGTTTGAATCTTCATACACCCTCCAATAAGAGTATTCGAGCAAGAGAGAAATTTCCTATTTTAGATTTTCGAAAAATAATTGAGTTTTTGAAAAACGCACAACTTAATAGAAATATGGAATGTCATATTTATGCATAGCCTAACTCATATTCTATGATAAATAATTTTTAATATACGAAACCAAAGTAGGAAATTTCTCTCTTGCTCGAATGCTTCTTTTGGAGGGTGTGCATTCCAAAAGCGCAATAGCGCTGCATAGCAGTCAAACGGTTAAGGGAAAAAATAGAAAACAAAGTACCAATTAAAATTAAAAAGAAGAAAAATAAAAATAAACTATGCGTTTTACATTCATCAATGTAAAAAGCTTATGAAATCACTCTTTTAATACGATTACAATTAATATTTGAATCCATTAAAAGCATTACGATAACGTTTGAAGACGACTGGTACTCGTATTTTCACACCATTTGCACTTATTTGGATATTTATATGTATTCATTATGATTTTTTATATAAAGCTTTAAATTTATTATTTTTATTCAATTTATTTACCAAATGAAACATTTTACAAATGACATTGTTCATAGACAGAATATATAATAGCAACCATTTAATTAGCCGTACTGAAATTCTCGAGCAATGGGATACGTAGCTAGTTATTAATTCGGTTAAAAATACTTATATGCTAATGTAAAGTATTTGGTGGAGCAGTAATAATATTAGTAATAATACTGCTTTTACATGCGAACCACATATATGGGCATTTAAATACTATGCTTGTAAGAGTCTCATAACTAATTTCTCTAAAATGTAGTTAATCTTTTACTTTAGACAAATGTATTTTTAAGATTTTTGTTAAACGATTAAAAGCATTTTTGAATTTATAAATTGTTGCTCCATGAAAGAGTTAAATTAAGAGGGTTAATTTAATCGTTTTTATAACGTTAAAAGAAACGAAGTTTTCGGATCGATATATCTTACATCTTAAAAAGAAAATCCCAGATGTGCTGGAAAAGAAAAAAAGAACGTCCGCCATTTTGAAAACCATCGATGGTGAAAGGGGCATTTATTTTGTTCACTAATAAATCACAGATTATTTTTAAAACTGTTATCATATTGACAGCTTTGAAAACTTATCTTAAGGCATCACAGGAAAGGGCATTTTTTTATATTTTCTTTCTTTGGCATGCTCATCCACTGTGGCAGAATTCATGATACTGCATTTTTCCCTTTAACCTTACCATTTCTGTTTTATTTATACTTTCGATTTTTTTAAAACTTTTTATAGAAGTATTTGGTATCGATTATACATCAAACTGCTTTCAATTGTTAACGAATTAAAAATATATATGCATTGTCTTATTGTTTTCCGAACGTGATTACCATTAATGGATTATAAGAAATAAATGAAATAATGCATAAATAAATCAGAGCTTGACTATATACTTCTTAATGACTGTGGAGTTTATAATACATGTATTTCGTGATAATTCGAATCCCTGGAGATAGACGGAAAACTTCGACTTATCATAAGTTTGATTAATCGGATAATCTTAAATTCGTATTGAATCGGACCGGACTGTGTAAAAACTTCGACACACCTGGATATTGTGCTTATCGGATTTCGACTTATCGCGAAATCGTTGTAATAGGTCTTTCTAACTCTTAACTACTTAAAGTAAAATTGATTTAGAATGATTATGGGAAACGATTCTTTTTCACTTTTTTCACCTAATCTAAAATATTTTTCTACATTTCTTCATAAATAACTGTGCATAAAAGTTATTTTGCACAGAAAGACTACTCTTCATTCATGTTAAACATAATTTATGATAACAGGCTTTTCATATGTACAAGTTTAATATTTAAATAAAAATTAATTTTGAAATATAGTTTTTGGTTTACTTTATTAAAATTGTTTTTTTTCCTTTTCAATAGTACATAATTCATAAGGAGGATCTACTTAAATGAAATATATTAGACATCTACATAAGTGAATTATTTTGTACATAAATGAATATATTAGACAAAATAAGCAAAGAATTATTTTCACCAATCATACTTTACTTAATATATGTCGTTTTATAACTATAATTCTTATCACTTAAACACTTCCATAATTTATATATATATAAACATTTCAATTAGATTCGTTATATACAACAAAATAATCACATTGTTATTAAAATAAATTAATGAGTATAAACTAAAAAATCACGCTATATGAGATTGTGAGAAAAATGTATTTTATATTACAAATGTGCAAACTTTTCTTTTAAATAAGCAAATTTTGTTTCTAAAATGAAAATTTAGATTTCTAATTGTGTTTTCTCAGTTCTATGCTTAAAAATGATGAAATGTCCAGTTTACAAATGTCCAAATGTGCAATTTTATTTCTTAAAACAATTACGATTAAGATTGAAAAAAAACCCTGTGTCATTCATAAAACGTTTAAGTCAAAAGAGCAATTTATTTTACCCACTAATTAATGACAGATTATTTTTAAAAACTATTATCATGGGATCAGCTTTGTAAACTTATCTTAACACATCCCAAATAAAAACGTTTTTTTTTCTTTTTCAGGTTTGCAAGATTATCCACTTTAGCAGAAATCTTCATGTAGAATTTTTCAATGAAAACTTTTTAATCGACATCATATTTGTATGTTGTAGGAGGTAGGTTTATATTTTCGCATCTAAGTATATCGAATGTATTAAGCATAACTCAACGTGCTATGTATGGAAGACATTTAAAAATATATTCCAATATAATATTTTATTTTCTAATTTGTGATAACACTTTGATTTTAGTTTATTTATTTTTCCTCAGCATGCCATATAAACTAGGATAAATAAAGAAACGAAATAATCTGTTTTAAATGTAAACAAGAGCGTTACGAGGTTAATGCGAGGTTTTGTCGTACAAGGGATATTGTGGATTTAAAAAAATAAAATAACTAGATTTTATTATAAATTTTTTAGTAGATTTTTGTATCAGCATTGTGTTCTGTAAGGTAAGGTGACCCAAAATGATCCTGGCTTTCAAAACGATCCACATTTGTTTTCTTAGATACAGGTAGCACTGTCTACTGGGTAACACATATTTGTGCCAAGTCAAGAAGAAAAATTTGCGTTACTTAAGCGATTGGTGTAATATGTGTCTGGGTATAGTTCTTCAAAAAACTGCGTTTTTAGTAATATATGTCATAAGGTAGGCACAAACTTTTCTATTTATTTGGAAATACAGTCTTTAATGTAGAGAAACATGAATTGGTTTATTGTATAGAGTCTGTTTTTAGATGCAAATTACATTTCTTTCCTTTGTCATGTTTCTCGGCTTGTTCCAGTAATATGACCTAAATCGGGCAACCGTCCTGCCGGGCAAAATGATATATCGACTGAAGAAACTTCAGTACCTGGTCCTAGCCACCATGGTACCCCGTTAAATGTTCTCATAATGCGTGACTCCTCATTACATTAAAAAAAAATCTGCGTTTACTGTAGGCCATAATTTTTGAATTACAATTTTGAAATATTCCATTTTATTGATTGTGACACTTTTTATTTTAAAATTTTCATAAAATGAACTATGCATACTATATGATTATAAAACTTATTTTACTTCATTAAGTATATCCATAATTACTTTTGCTTCTTTTATTTTGTCGATAAAAGACAATTTACAATTATTTTCAAATGAAGGATCATTTTGCCCTTGGGTGAAGGTAAAATGATACTTTGTGCTGTTTTTCAAAATTTTTTTTTTTCGTGGCTCAATTGGAATTAAAATATATTTATGTGGAAAAATAATTTAGCAAAGGTTCAGAGTTTTATTTAACATTCATATCCTTTTATGCAAGTTTTCCCCTTAAATGGATCATTTTGGTCCAACTCCCTTTTGTTTTAATGAATGAAATTTATGTTTTCAATCATATCTAATTTTTTACCCTGCATTGATGCTTCCGTAATATATAAGGTGCTCATAAAGTTTCTAGCCTATAGCAAAAGTTTATAACTTCTTAAACATTTAATATGAAAGAATGAAAATAATGTCAAATTCAAGGAAAAGTAATCTGTGTTTTTTAATTTTTTTAATTTCATGCTTATGATTTGGAGCAAATGAAAGAAGCCAAGAATGGAACATGTTTGAATTCAAAGCAATCAACGAAAGCATAATGTGGCTAAATGATTTTTTCGTCAATAATTGCGTTAAGGATTGTTCAGATAACATTTGGAAATGCAATATATGGTAAAAAAGCATACCGATCGTATTCGCATAAAAGCGTGTGCAATATATGATAAAAAAGCATACCGATCGTATACGCATAAAAGCGTATACGATCTTAAAAAAGAGGTAGCATTCGTTCATAAAATGAAGAACACTTAAAACAAAAAGTTACCCTTAATGATTTGATAAATATTAAGTTTCTTTTGTACGTAAACTTTGCCTAAGGCTTTATATTTGTGCAGAAATATACAAAAGCCATTTAACAAACGATTTAAAAGATTAAAATTCAAATCCGCAATTCTTATAATGTTGACTTACAAATAATACTTCGTGAAGATTTTTAATCTAATTGTATGCAATAAACACATAAAAAATAATCGGGAAAGATCTACAGTTTTATTTTTTTAATAACAATTGCTCAAAACGTAATAAAAATGCGTTTTACATGAGAGTTCAATTACAATATGGAAAAAAACTCAACCGTTTTTGTATTCTCTTAATCTATTTCAGATATTTTTCTTCAACGTAAGTAAGTCATAGAATTCTTACTTTAACAAAAGACTGGAGAAATATTCAATACAAAGAAATTTCTTTCCACTTCTAAAAGAAGAAAAACTCAGGTGAGGATAAAAGGCTTTTAATGTTAGAAATAAAACTTTATAACATTTCAACTTTATTCGTGGGCTCTAAACTTATCCGGGAAAAGATTTTAACTTGAGGTTCTGAATGCTTCCTAAAACTTACTTAAAATTATTGAAATTTTATAATATCGATTGTGAGTTCAATCAGCCAATTCGGGCAGCAAAGTGAGTTATGGATCCTAAAATGTATTCACCCATACAAAGGATTGTGTGCAATCTGAAGTATGTTCAAGAGGAAAAATAAAACTGCAACAAGGTGTATTTAATTTTATTTCTACTTGTTTGGAACTTTAATATATGTAACACTGCTGTAGTGACGCTGTGGAACATAATCAAATAATGCCATTTATACATCACGTTACTTGCATATTTACTTTGTCTCTGAGCAAATGGACTCCCCCTTAGAATGTTATGCGCATGCGTACTGTTGAGATCAATGTATTGAGTTAGCTAGAGGTCCCTGTAACTTTGACTTGGTTCCTAAAATGAAGATTATTTTCAGAACCATTCTAGAGGCTCTTTCAGATAGGCAGAAGACCACTCCATTTGAACTATCAGCACTGCTCACAGAAAAGTATGCTCTGATTTCCACATCACTGGCAACGGGTGGGAAACAAACTGATGTCTACATTGTAAAACATTAAAACTTGGTAGCACGTATTTTCTTTGTTTCAGTTGAAAATAAACAGTCGGGAGTATTGAAGTTCCGAAACAATAAGTCCAAATCACATTGCTTTAATCAGGACATAATAACAAAATGTGGTGCTCCTTGATTCAATCGTTATTTTAGTAGATCAGTCTGGTGTCTGAGTTTGAAATTTTCATCTAAAAGTCCTTACGAAGTTACTTCAAAGTGTTTAAAGTATGTTCCACATATAATTTACATGCAAAGTAACCATTTTAAAACCTTAATGTGAGGTGAAGCGTGTAGTAAGGAATGTTATTAATGTAGGGACCCCAATTCTGACTCTCAGGCATTATTAAGAGGAGAAAAACATTTTTTTTTTCGGACATGGTCCGAAAAAAAATGTTTTTTCGGACCATGGAAATACTGGAGGATACTATATTCCATTTCGGAATATAGTATCCTCCAGTATATATCTAGTTTGCATGTGATGAACATCACTTTCAAAGATTGTAGAGTTTAATGATTTTAAAAAGTTAATCATCTGAGTGTGTAAAGCATAAAATTCCTTATCTAAATCTTTGAGTAACTGAAACATGTTTATGCTAAGGTATTTTTCAAACTCAGAGCTTGAAAGTAGTATTTTGAATTGATTTTCTGTGATCGATGATTTTATATTTTTACCTTCTATTAATCCTGATTCTCTAATTTTAGTAGAGTAAACAAATTTTTTACAAAAGGTAGGTTTGCCTTTTGTTTTGTTGATCATTTTGTACGCATCATAATCCTATTCATTTTCCTCTTTCCAAAAATGCAACGGTTATGTTCCCCTTTTGTGATCAGAGAGCCGTTCAATAACCCTTTTGACAAAGAAACGCCTGTCACAGAAGGAAGTTTTCAGGGTTCCGTCGTTTCAATAATAGACGTGAACAGTTTTACATGAGTTCAGTAGAAATAAAATCAAATTAGCCAACAACAGTTCACCCCTTCTTTTCAAAACAATTTCAAGAATTTATTTTAGAGTTAAAATAACTTTATATTTGTAGCCAACATTAAAAAACGGCACTCAAATATCTCGCTGTCAAGGACTGATGAAATCTCGCCCATTTTAATAAAATCAGTCGGCCGAATCATTCAGACAAATAAGAAGCTTTTTCCAACCGTTTATACTTTATTTGCAAAATTCTGGTTTTAATTTACATATTTCTGCAAAAATAAAATGGCAATCTTAAACCCGCTCCATTACAACCACTAAAAATATATAGAAGCATAAGAATAATGCAGACTGTTCCATTTTTGCATGTTTTTAGCACAGTGTTGCCATTCAGTTCGAATTAGAGTATATAAATTTAGCTGACTTACCAATCTTCATGAACCTGGAACTATGGAGTTGTTTATCTACCTCCACGACAACCCAGCGCAACAGCATTTACACATTTTTCAAAGATGGTTAGAAAGACAAAACCTGTTAAAGTAGAGAAGTGTTCAGAATTGTCATCTGAAGAAATTTCACACATGACTTTTTCCGTCAAAGTTTGCAAAAAGGGGGGGGGGGTAAAAGAAGGCAAAGCCTCTACGAAAATTTAATTTTTGTTAACAAATTACACTGATCATGCATCCTTGTAAGAAAGTTCCTTTTTTAGATTTTACATTCATCCTAAAATTCTAGACTGTTTCTGTTGCATTCCATCTAAGTACGAATTTTGAAAAAATAAAAAAATACAAATATAGAAGCTTCATTATAAAAAGTAAATTTTTCCTGAAGGATTTTTTTTTGGTATCAGTGAATACAAAAATCTATTTTTTCGCATTGCATTGAATCGAAAGAAAAATTTTGGGTAAAAATATTATCTTAACATGAAAAACTATTATCCCATTCAAAATTTTATTCATTTATGTCCGAGTTTAAAACCGAAAAGTTCATGATATCATCAAACTGAAGGTTTTTATTCTCTCTGAAATAAAATAGGAAAAATACAGAAAGGTCTAAAAAATATTTAACTAAAGTTTCTTTTCTTCTGTTTTCACTTTTAGGTACGAAAAAGAGGTCGCTTCAAGATTATTATTTTTTTTTAATGCTCACAGTGTTTAAGCTTATGAGTTGTGACGTTCTTTAAATTTTCCATTTTTAAGAAAATACACATTTTTTGTGATTAGTTCGTAAAGTTATAGTAATCTGTTTTCCATTAGTCAATATATGCTTTTAAAAGCTACTAGATTCATCAACACAACATTGGGAATATTTTAGGTTTTCAATGTTATTCAACAGTTATATTAAATTTCTTACATGCTACAGTATAACTAATTAAACAGAAGTGTGTAAATAACTATAAATATCCGACTTTGATCACATGATTAAAAGTTATTATTTTTTTATTCATTTTTGATGGTTTTCGGTTTGAATGTGGAAAGATCTCGAGAAATGATTTTCGCAATTAAAACCGAAGTTCCATTCAATGAAAATACATTTCAGTATGTAAATATATACGTGAAACAGTATTAAATTATGCAATGTATTCTTTTTTCATGTAAAATAAAATTACATTACTTCCTGCACCCCAATGTATTACTTAGATCTCCTGCGTTCTGCAAAGGCTATGCAGTACAGTATACTCCTTCAAGTTATTCTACAACATGTAATTATTGTACCATTTTAGCCATAATCAAGTTAACATACACAAATGTACTCGTATTTTAGCTCTAAATAAATTTAATGTATATTTCTATTGTAATAAAATAAGTAATTATTGTTATTATTATTACATTGTAATTTTCTATTGTAACGAACGTATTTCTATGAAATGTAATTATGGTAACACATTAGCAACAATCAGCTTTACATATACAAATTTATTTTAGTTTTACATAAATTGAATATTTTTTATTGTAATTACTAACTGCAAATATTAGTTACACGCCATGTATTTCAAATTTTAGTCTTTCTTTCCAATGAAGATTAATATCGAATTTTGCGCGAAAAACACATTTTTTATTTGCTTGAATGTAAAACGAGCAAAGAACAATAGTTATGTGTAAAAAATTAGTTTTGATAAATTTAATATATTGCAAAATAGAGCAGAGAAAGCTTATCTAGGGAAGTACCAAAAAAGGTGTCCGTCCTAACGTAGAGAGATTTTAGTCTTGAAGAAATAAATAATTGATTAACTAACAGAATGCATAGATTCTTTCAATTTTAACTAACTAGTTCTTATTCTTGTCCCATGGGACAAGAAAATCCATCAGAATTTTAAAAATATTTTAAAAAATTACTTATTCTGTTTTCCTGAAACTACTACGGTATATGTTAACGTAAAGCAGGATTGATAAATATTTAGCTAATTGTAAGAATAATTGTAAGATAAATATTTAGCTAATTGTAAAAAAGGATGAATAGAACAAATTCTTTTAATTTTTTTAGGGAGTAGGAGGTTTACAGCTTAAAAAAAAAATGTCACTTTCATTACAAAACATGGAATTTAAAATAAAATAAAATGAATATTTAGTTGCTTATAGAAAGAAGTTACTGCAAACCCATCTTCAATCGTAGTACATAAAAAACTTCTTGATACAGTGTTTGAATCCAAGAAGCACATTTGACTTTAGAACCTTTAAAAGTTGTAAAATAATTCAAGAAAACGTAACCCTTAAATCACGGCCCTGTATATCTGCATTGAGTATTTAAAACACGTTCACTGGAGGATTAGAATATAAGCAAAATTTCTTATGTAAATTTCACATATGAAATACTGTTTTTAATAATAAATGATTCCCGTCGTTAAAAATAAAAAACTAAGGTATTTCTTTGTAGCTGCACGTTTTTCGAAAAATTAATTGTTTTTTCAAAAAACTGACATAGGAAATATAGTCTACAATCGTGTGTATTACATGATTTTCAGCTAATGTGTTTAAAATTTGTGCATTTAAGGGTTAATATTAATTAAGTTAATTGTAAGTTAAATTTAATTTTCATGTTATACAAATGAAAAATTATAAATCTAATGTATTTCTAATTATTTCATTCTTCTGTTGTGGCCCATCGGTCCCATTCATTTAGTTCATGTCAGCCACCACATAGTAAACATATGAAAAATAATAAAAGAAATTTCTTTAAAAATATGACGGTCTACATTAGGATTTTTATAAGACACGTTATACACTACATAGTATATATATGTATAAATGTAAAAAGTAAAATAACTAAAATGTATTTTTAGAGAACGGAGAAAAAACACGGTCTATCTCCCCCGGAATCACCATACACTTTCCCTTTCACACTTGCGACACATACCTGAATAGATTGGGTCACTTACTGTCTGTTAACTCATTTCCGAATTCAGAAAAAGCACGGGAGGTTTCCACATTATAAACTATTCCTCGATTTTATAAATAGTTACGCATATGAAATTAACGGAATATTTTCAAGTATAAGAATTACTTTTGTTCGAGAAAATACATTTTATTTCTGATTTTATTCAATTTTGTCGAAGTTTAAAGTGAAAATTCTTGTTCTCTACAGGTTTTCTGTTACTTTCATTCTGCTTCGAAGCCTTAGAAAAGGGCGAACATCTACTTTTCTGGACATTTAATCCGAATACGTCTTTTTTATCTTTTACTTTTCCAGAAGCTAAAAAGTGAAAAACATTGAGAAAAGCTTTTTAATGTTTTAACCACACAAAGCTGTGAGCGAATGGGAATTTAAAATTTCAGCTTTTAACATTGTTGGGGCATTATTTGCATTAACATTGCATTTTAAAGAGAATTTTTCGCTGCGAAAGTTTCTCCCTTAAAAATTGCCTAATTTAAACGTGCTTGAGTTTACGTTGAGCATTATTAGGATGAAAGTTATTGAATACTATTGTAATAAATGGTTAATGTTATGAAATCGAAATTCAGTTTCTGTCAATTTCTGTCAGAGAGGTATTGAAAATCTTTTTGAACGTTTGAAAGAAATTGTGAACAATAACATTACTTATTAATAAGTTGCTATTTTTCGATAAAAGTAAGAAAGTGTGGAAAGTTATATAACGGCCGTAACTTAGGTAGTTGCTAACTCAATAAATATAAAGTTCATAACTTTACGTTGCCTATTTTCTATGAGTATTTAATAAAGTCAAATATATTACTATTTTTAATGATCATACATTTTTTATGCTCTCTTAATCTTTAGAAAGTAATCCCATATAAAATTGTAAATAATTTTATTTCTCAGGTAAGCAAAAACTTCATTTTTCTTTATTGACGAAAAGAAATAAAACATACGCAGTAGCGTAAACGTAATTTATGTAAGGAAATTAGAAAATTTATTATAACATGTATTTTGTTAGAAAAATATTCGCTTTTAGTTTTCTCTTTCCAATCTCCATAAAAATAGCATATACGTGAAATGTTCTACTTATATTTTTCGTTTAACTGCCAGTCGTGGAATATTATAACATATCCAGGGAAAATAACATTTGCGACCTTTACTCAGAACATATTGAAGGAATTCTGATCTCCAAGAAATCACGTCTTTTATGACAATCTTCTAAAACTAAACGATAATGTCTTCCTCTAAAGGTGAAAGTCACTTTAAAATCAGGACCTCTACATCAGGTTCTTGACTTTTAAGATGTTAGCACCAAATATTACACGGATTTCTCTCCGTTGACTCGTTTCATATGGATAAATTAACTTTTAATGCAATCTTTTAAAGTATCAAATGTTAATTGACGATTATTCCTGAAATGAAAATTTTGCAATGACAGAATATTAAGCATAATATGAAATTAATTAACTCTCCGTTTTTTTTTAAATTAACTAATTTTTATTTTTAATGTAGCAAACCTTTTGAATAGCGCATTTCGAAATTACATCAATTATTTTATTAATAGTATTCCACTCAATTACAACACCATAAGTTTAACGATACCATTTGGTAAAATATAAATAATGGTTTATTTTAAACAAATTTGTTACTGAAATGCGTTGAATTGGTTTAATTATTTTCTTCAAAGATATTGATTTAAAATTAGTAATTTTAAATTTTGAAAAAAAATATTTTAAATGTATCAAAAATACCAATTGAAGGTAGAGTTCCTGACTTTTTTGAATCAATCCTTTGTTAGGCGATAATGGCCCAGTGAATAAGACCCTGAACTTAATCGAAGGTCGAAGTGTGAGGTCCTATCGCGCGACTGTTCTTCTAACGGTCTGGAGTTTTGATTCCAGATGTAACGTGAATACGCATTAGAGAAAATTTAAAAAGCCCTTTTTCCAATGTTCCCCCTTATACAGATAGTCCACCTGTAGCGTTGCTTTACCCACATAATCAACTGAAGCCAATCCTAAATTTTATTTATAAAGTTCTAACAAACGTACTGCACTTACTTTGATTTGTACTGCACTTAAATTAAGTGCAATGCCATTTACTATGCAGGACGATTTGAAAGAAAAGTAGCACATTATAAAAGATGTTAAATGAAACTGATTGAAAGTCTTATCTTCATGCGTAAATTAACTAAATAAGATTTGAAGTAGTCGTCAAATTTCAGTCTACGATATGCCAATGTTTATCTACTATTTAAAAGAATATAGACACTCTTCTAAAAATAATACGCCTACTCAACTATAGATAAATAAATAAACACATAAAAAGCACTGAACACCTTCCCTTTAGGAACAAGTTTAAAAGGAAAGAGGCCAGAAGGATGTCTGATATCATTCCATTAGAAATTCGCTCTTTTCTGAAAGATTTAATGAGATTCGATCAAAAATTTCCGTAAAACAAAGCTGTTTGAAATTAATTTTTAATAATCCATAACGATACCCATTACTCTCTCTCTATATATATATTTTTTCTGAAATTTCTGAAAAAAAGCCAGAATTTTAGAAGATATACTAATGTAGACATACTTTAGAAGACTTTAAAATCTTTCGTAGAATACACAATTCATCATACTTTATAAAAATATATGTCTTCTTTCCCAGACAGCACATAAGCTTAAATCAAGCTTGACATTTCTTTGAATTTGACGTATTAATAGAAGCTTGACAGTTCAACTCATTTTAAGCTGGCAGCAAGCTTGCAGGAGTCAAGTTGAATTGTCAAGTTTAAATACAGCTTGATTTAAGCGTGACAATTGATACTCGCTAGATTTTTCCTTTTGAAAGCGGGCGTTGATGGCGCCATCTGTGAAACAGAATGGACATTAATTGTCTTAGCGTTTCTCAAATTTGCTCAATAAAGAAAAGTTCGTAAAAGTTGTGTTTTATTTTATTATAACACGAGAGGAGTTTTAGTTTTATTTACATCTAATTAACATTAGTAATTCCATTAACTAATTAATTAGCCCTAAAAATAAATTTTAATATAATTAACACAATGTAGTTAGTTAATATACTTCACTTTATGGGTGGTAGAATGAGGCGTAATCTGGCCTCCACAAAATAATTAATCAGTCATAAATGTACATACTAATGTACATACTAATATAATGCACATACTAATATAAATGCACATACTAATATAATTTTTATTCGCCCTTTCATTTTTATCGAATTTAAGAGATATAGCTCTTTTAAAATATTTTGCTATTAAATAAGAAATAAATATTTAATATTTAGTCATGAATCTAGTCTAATAATATTTTAGAAATCAGATAAGCAAATTATTTCTGTGTTAAAACGTTGAAACTTGTGCTGAACATAAGTAAATCGTTATGCATATATTTAATTACATAATTATAGTGTCGCATAAATTAAAATATAAACTGTGATATTTTGTGTATTTACAAGAGAAATTTTTTCTTGGATAAATTCAAAATGTTCCAGTTTATTTCAAGGAAATTCAGCGATTACATAATTAAATTTATAATGAGACTTATATTAAATGCTATACAAAGAAGCACATGGGGAAGTATTTGTGCTAACCATACAGAGTTATATAAGGACTTTTAAAATGCTCAAAATGCTAGTTAAAGAATGAAGAAATGAAACTAGTTCATTTGCAATGCTCACGTTTAATTTCAATGTTATAAAAAGATATAGATTTTGAAAAATATGTAATAGAAAAAATATATTTTCAGTATTTTATTATTTTTTTAAAATATTCGATGTTTTATTATTTTAATAAAGGTTGCAAAGTAGCTGTAAATCATAAATTGCTTACTTCGACTTCAGATCCAATTATATTATGCATGCAATTTTATTATCTGTTCAGCAGAGATTTCAACAAGTTACAAAAGTACATTTGTTTTAAGTGAACAAACACAGAAATAATTTACTACCTTTTTGAGTGTGTTTCTTGTTGGTATGTCATCTTGTGTAAGCCATTAAACTTTTGAATATGCCACCCAACATTTTGCATCGCAACACTGCACTGTGTCAAACGAAGCTAACTGAACGCTCCCGAAAAAAATACTGCCATGCAAAATGAAAAGGGACTTCTTATTGGATGGAAGATAAAAGAGATAGGAGCGGGAGAAATTCAAATCGACGTAAGGGGGGGGGAGCGGTATCGATGTTGTACTAGGACGCAGCATCTATTTTCATCCCCCTTCCCCACAGACAACGCCATCTCTGAATAGTTCTTTCGAAGTTTGATCCCGACTTCGGTTCAACGGATCAAAAATACCTGAGACCGAGGAGTATATGGAGGGAGTTGGTTGAGTTTTCTCCCGAGGTCTGGGAGCTACGGAATGAATTTCACGTCGGCGGTATAGCTTCAGCGGACGCTAAATGGACGTCGAACAAAAATTCCCGAGTACGAGCCCATGAAATAGACGGTCGGCCAACTTTTTACCGAACTCTTTTGCTGCCTGGGATTATACTACGAAATTGATTTCAAAATCAGTCATTTGTCTCGATTTTGGCCAGCAGTATTGCTCAACGATGAGTGTTGCGATATTGAAAGTTTTAAAACGTGTCCTGTTTTTAAGTTTATATTATGCTTATTTCCCTATTAGTAGAGTCTATAAATCAAACATTATTTAAGTTTTGATTCGTCCCATGGAAAAATAAAAGAAACTTATCTGCATCGTCCATACTTATCGATCTGGCGTGACAACAGTCACTTCAAACTTTAGTCATAACTGCCCGAGGCATAATAGACGAACGGTTAGCACGCGGGCCTTTCTGCCTAAAGTTCCCGGGATCGAACGCAGCCGCCAACGTTTCATGGAACAGATTAAAATAACTTAAAATTTCAGAATAGAGGGGTAAAAGGCGCGGAAAAATAAAGTATGTGGGGCGCCGACGCCCCACATATTTAGAAAATTTTTTCTAGGAAAATTTTTCAAGCTTGAAATTAAGCTTGCTATGTCCAGCTTAATGCAAGCTGGGCAAGTGTAAAGTAGAACACTTGATTCAAGCTTGCATTAAGCTTACACGCTTGAAATTTTCAAGTTTAATTCAAGTTTATTGACTTGATAAATCGAGCTTTCTGCAAGTTTGATGCAAGTTTGCTGTGCTGTCTGGGTTGTTACATTTCCAATGTAATATAGAGAAAATAAAATATAGCACCTAAATTCCTAATTTTTTTCTGAAACTTTAAATAAAACATTAAGATTTTTTTTTTCTTTTTTAATAAAATACTGAAAATAATTTTAGACACACATTAGTCTGTATAATTTTGTGATTTAAATCCATTTCATCATATACAGTGGAACAAATACTTTATTATATTATATCACATAGTTTTACAACCTGTTTATTTTGAGTTAGGTACAGAAGACACTTTTTCAGTTTATTTGTGGGGTATGAAAAATTTTTAGCATGTACATTAGAGTCCGCTAATCTGTTGAGAATGCAGAAACTGCATTCATTGATGTTAAAACTGCATTTTTAGATTCTTATTCAACCATTATTAGAGCATGGCACCTCAATCCAATGTGATGAAATCCTACAATTAGGTAACCTATACAAACATAGAAAGGCATTTATTCTAAAAAAAAAAAAAAGAATTGAATTATAAACATAAAGAGAGCGAGATTCACCTATTCATTTTTTATTTATACGTCGTAAAATCATTAAAAAATATTACTTTAAAAATAATTAATTACTTAAAAATAATAGTGTTCAATCAGTATGTACAAATTACTTGTATCTCAAAATGAAGAAAAATACTCAAAATGAAGAAAAATATCAGCAAAGGTGTTGACCACCCTCAACAAGATTTGGAACCGTTGTGTGCTATTAGTAGTCCTTAATCTATTTGAATCTTATTCATTTGGCCAAAAAGCTGCTTACAGCGGTATACGAAAAAAAAGGGTTTGGTTGTAAACAAAAGGTAAGTTCACAGAAACGTAGCAGCATTTAGCCTTGTCATATATTATCTTAAATATCTTATTAGCTAGCGATTCAAGTTATTTTAAATTTAAATGTGTTGCAGCAATATAGTGAAGCATATTTGAAATTTTGTACATATTTAAAAGGCTGCTTCAACAGCTTTTGCTAAAGTTGTTTTAAATGAGAGCTTCATAAATTTCAAAATTAATATTGTCTAAGAACAGTGTTTTTTAAAAATTTGCCGCTTAATATATTTTTAATTTCTTTTAGAAGATTTTCACTGGTGACATGAAAATAAATTACGCACCAAACTTAACGGAAATAAGTAAGGACAATTTTTATTACTGCGCTCCTCTCAGAAATTCAATTTTTACTATATCTCCAAAAAAAATTAAGTCATAGTTGCTTTACGAGTATTCATTTTACTATCATTTTTAAGTTTAAAGTCATCTTGAAAAATAGTATCTTCCGCAATCTTAACACAACAAACACTTTTTGAGAATAGTGCGTTGAAGTCAATCGTAGCACGAAAGGTTAGTTTCGTATAGAAAATATGTAGGATGAGCCAAAAAGATAGGAGCACTTTTTAATTCTTTATCGAGTTGCAATAAGAGGGCGATGTAAATTTAAAATAATGTTCAAAAAAGTAAGTAAAAAGGCAACATTATAAAAAATGTTAATCTCGTTAATTTTCAAAAATGACATATTTTAAACTTGGTATACGACCCATTTAAGAAAAAAAAAATTAGTAACATTTGTTTAGTAACTGAATTAGTAACATTCTGCCCATACAATAATGAAGTAATGTGCAAAATTTCAGAATTACATTGTACACAAAATTAGAAAGTACCACTTTGTAAAAAATAACGAGATTGTTTAGTACTAGATCATCAGGAGCATCATCTTGTTTAAAAATTTAAACATATGTGCAGTTTTTATTTCATGATATTTAGAAAAAAGATATTAGATTATATCTAAATTGCTATTATGCATGTAAGTATACAACAACTGAAAATATATTAAAGATCATTTTTATAGAACCGCGAAAAATAGTAAAATTAACAAAATTAGAAAAATTAGAAAAATTTAATAGTTATTTGATTTATTTGTGCTACATACAAAATTACACATTTCTTATATTAAAAAATGTACTATAAAAATGTGTTTTAAAATCGTAGATTGAATATTAAATTTTTAGAATTAAGTACACTCATTTAAAACGATATCATTATTATATTAACTTGTAGATTAACACACACACCCTTAAATGAATGCTATGCTTTCTAATATATATATTAAAACTTACGTTGAGAGAACACACAGCATCGTTTCATATTCTGTATAAAAATATCATAAATTTTAATTGAAACTGGAAGGCTAAAGTGCCTGCTTTTTAAACCCAGTTTGCACCCGTCGACCTAGCCGTTCGGAGTTTTCCTTCTTTTTTCTCCAAAACTGAACGTAAATCTTGTTACAATCGTTTAAAAGACCCCCAAGGCGGAACTTCCCTCCCACTGGGACTAGATCCTTCGTGTAGATAATTGGCTGTATTTCAAAAAATGGAATGAAATCAAATATAACATCACAAAATTTCAATCACATATTCTTGTCGAATCTTGGAACAAATGAAATATTAGTTATATCAGGTTAATATCTGCCTATAGAATTGTAATCTTCCTCACCAAATAAATTTTTCTTAACAAAATCATTTACAGCCTACCTCGGAAAAATATTCCGTACTCTGAGCGTCAAACCTCAGTTGTATATCATGAAAGAAAATCTCAGCCTAACAGACGGAAAAATGTCAACGGCATTCAACATTTTATGAACCCTCTTCTTTTATTATATTCCTCTTCAGCTAAATGATGATATCTTCCTCTAGGGCCGAAGTAGTCATTTAGAAAACGTGCCCTCTGCTTATGCTCGACTCCAGGAAAGCTTTTTGGAAAAAAAAATGTAACGCACATTCAAATAATGTTTTCAGTAAAGAGTATGCATCTATTGCTTGGAAAAGGAAAAGATGTATCCATTTATGCTTCATGATGTAGTAAGAGATTAGTTTAAACAGAACTGGCAACTAAAGATTTAACGAACTTATTTTTTTTTCTTTAGAATGCACTTAAAAGAAGCTAACAAAATCTTGTGCATTTTCCTCACAGATTATAGTTATTTGTGTATAAAGCAAGGCTTCGGTAAGTGGGTAAATAATTTTTTCCATTGTATAGGAAACCGTTATGACATAAAGGCATGGAGTAAACATTAAAATGGATAAGTGGCTTGGATTTATATTTTAAAAAACATTTAAGTTGATAATACTGCGGTAAATAAAAATTCAAATAAATAACCCAACTTTTTGTGTTTATGATAGATTACAGTTACTTTAGCATAAAGTAAATCTCTAGTAATGAGCATATTTTTTCAGTTACATAGTAAACCGTCAAGACCTAAAAATAGAATCTAAGGATTAAGTTTGATGGATGACTCAGGGTTATAGTTTTGTAAATAAAAACGAAAATCAGACTGTGTGTGGCTGTATTTGTCCAAATGCTATACAAATCTATGCCATTTGGCTACACCGTTTGACTAATCTAGAATTGGCTTTGAATTTTGCACCAAGACGTAAAAATATACAGATCAGATTTTGCTCTACTTTTAAATAGGAAAATCTACTCGTACACAACTTTTTACTGACATTTCGCTATTTTTAACTTCTTTTCTATATCTCAGAGTAAAATTTTTATCATATGAGTGACAAAAATAGGTACAGTAAGTAATGTTGACTTCTTTTTTATGCCCCGGTTATCAGACTTTGAAGTGAAAATGACGATTCCTATTCATCGCAAATAGTTCTCTGAGATTAACCAGTCTAATATTTTTCTACGTATAAAATTATTTCTTTTGCAGGAAACATTGATACAAGAGGGGTTGTTTCCAGAAAAATAAAACCTTTCGAATGCAAAATTTTTTTGCAAACACATTCCCAGAAGGATTCCGTACGTTTTCAGAAAAACAGTCAATTCCGAATACGTATTTTCAAAGCATCTGGAATTTTCTTTATGAATCCGTTTGTGCGAGGTTGCCCATAGGAAAGCTTCTGATTGTATAAAAATAACCCACAAGGATTGGTATATTGATAATTTCAATCATTTAGCGCTTTTGTTTTACAACAGTACAAACACTGGCTTGAAATGAAATTTGGCATTGTGACGAGAGTAAATGAAGTTTGGTACTGCGATAGTAGTAATTCGAGCACTAAACGCTACAAATTCTTAAAGTTTCAAATAAATTTTGCAAAATTAATGTAAATTTTGATAGCTCCAAGGCTTCCAATTTGATTATGAATTTCGAAAATAGTAAATTTGCAACGATAATATATATTTAAGCACAATATACTGTGTTAAAATATATCTCGTGTATTTTAAATCAAAAATATTTGTTATATTCATTATTTCTCAACAGTCGCCTTGCAATTAACTGTACGATGAGCAGTCCTACATCAATATATATCCCACGGTACTTACAGCAGATGAAACTACCTGAACATTTTCTTTTCGTTTAATTGTTAAATATAACTTTGAGTGGCAAAAAACATATTTTTTCTGTGGTAATAATAAAGTTGAAAGTGAAACATAAAATCAGTCATACACGGAGTCAGGCTATGGGAGATAGCACTCTACAAAGCTGCTTGCTGAAATTTAAGTTCTCCAAACTAAGTTTCAAATATATAAGTATTGAAAATCGATTATTCTGCAGTGTTCATAGTGATTGAAGAGTAAAACATTTCCCAAGCTGTCTGCTAGCCAGATTTGCAGGTTTTTAATTTCCAGACTTAGCATGCGAACGAGGTTATGAACGCCAGCGTGAAATTTTAATTATTATTTTTTCACTTATTCTGCAATTTACGTGGCCATCCTGGCAACAGATGAGTAAAAAAAGGAAAAGGATGTTCCATCTTTAAAGAACAAAAAAACATGAGTTTATGTTTATCGCCGCATCAAATAAAAAGTATACAGTTTGTTTGTGTGTTATCGTCATTGTAATTAAACATTATGTGAATATTGTCTTCTATTCGATAGCTACAACGTGACCGGACAACAGTTACTGAGCGCAGTATTCCTCAATCTGTATGTTCGATTAGTGTTATCCAAGTTTGTGAGGGAATTGCAACTTCCTAAAGGTGTAACATCGTGAGTTATACAGTGGATTAAACTAGTATGATTTTCGTCATTTTCCAAGTCGAAATTTTTTGAAGGGTCACGTATTCTGTCGCTCTACCTCAATTGTGGCCAACTTTGCGCATATCATGAGCCATTTGTTTTTAATTTTAAGTTTATATGCGCCATATAACTCAAATACACGTTTACTTGCTTACATTCACGGGTAGAGGTGGAAAATATGAATATGGGTTGCCTTTAGTGTAAGGCAGAAAAAGTAATAAGATGTGAACATTAGATTGAATTTTACCCCCTCCAAAGGTCCAGATCGGAAGGCCCGGGGATCGAATCCCGCTCCCGGTAAGTGAGAAAAATAAAATCCAAGTCCACAAATTAATTCTAAAATTCAATAACAGATTTTAGCACTTTATTATAGTAATTAATTAAAATTCATTAATTAATTACTATAATAATTTAAAGAATTCATTAAAATCAGTTCCAAACTCTAAAAAATTCTAAGTCCAATTGTTCGCCACTACTAACGCCCGAATTAGTTTTAACTATCCTCATAAATGATAAGAAATAAAATATTTCCGGGACAAAGTTATTTCGTAAGTCTTCAATATGTCTGAAAAATATAAATAGACACATGGATGAGATGTGCTACATGAAACCATCCAATTAGCCGAGTTTGACGCATGCTCCTGGATTTGGCTAGCGCTGCGCTACCTAAAAGCGAAAACGCATACTGCACATGTGCAGCACTGGGTAATTTGGAAGATTTATTTCCACATACGAGAGGGAAATATACTACAAAATGCATACTATACCCTTAAACCATCTTTAAAGGTGAATATTTTATTTGTTTCATATTCATGTATTTTATTTTCCGAATAATTGTATTTTCCGAGTTTAATAACTTAAGTAACAACAATGTATATTGCTGATATGATCATTAAATGGTTACGTTAAAATTAAGAACGAATTGGTTACTCTTTGACATTGTTTTTCATGTTGTTTCAAAGTTCATTGGAGAGTTAAATGGTATTAAACTTGTATATAACATTTAACTTTTTCGGGACAAAAAACAAAAAACGAACATCATGACGAATTTAGTTCCGCAAACATGAATTATGGAACTGAATTTAAAGTTATAATTCATTTACGAAACAAACATTTTTTGAAATAAGCAGATAAATATATAATTTATTTCGCATTCTGGTGTAGATTTTTTAGCAATCCCTTTTCCGCGGTTACTTTAGTTTGTCTTTTATGTCTGAGTTTTTTGCAGTGACAATAAGTACATTCAACAAAAGAGTACTGTTTAATTCATTTAATTATGGAAAAGTTTACGCTGAGAATGAGAATAATTAATTGTCTACTGAAAAGGGAAATCATTATAAATATCATTAAAAATCATTTTGAAAATCTTTTTACAGTCGTAACTAAACCATATTCGTGAGGTATATTCACTTCAGAACATAAATTTTAACATTTAATATGACAAAAATCAATACTTTTAAATAGTATTTTAATTTATATGCTTTTCAAACTCATCTTATTTTATAAGTTTATGTGAGTACTTAAAGTTTTGATAAAGTGTGATCTACTTAATAAAATCGTTAAAAACATTTGCAGACGATACATGACTACCTGATGTAATATTTATATCAGCAGGAAAAGTTTGAGAGCGGCGCTCAGCTTTATGACTCACATGCAGTTTAAGTTTCTAAAATTTCATTATTTATGAAAAAGTTGGTGAATAAACAATTTTGGCACAAAATTTCATCAATATTTCAAATTCAACAATATTAAATATGTTCATTTTTAACCCTTTGCTGTGAAATCTATTTGAAAAAAACAGCCGAAAATGGGGAAAAAATTCTCTTTCATTTTATTAATAAACTCAGGTCGGGGATTCAAATCTGGCGCATTTGAGTTGCCGGAATTGAGTTCAGGCGTCATAGGCAAAGTGCTAAAGTCATTTCAACAAATTAACCAAATTTTTAAGTATGTCTATTTAAAAAAATATTTTATTGGATCAGGTATGTTTAAGGCAATATTATTTAACTTATTGAAAATAATATATGAAATAATTTCATGAAATAGCAAATAAAAATAATTCATTTTTCCCTAATAATTTTCATTTCGCAATTTCTGAAAAATATGTTTTTTATAGACTTCCTTTCCCTTAAAAAGTGCTATGTTTAATTTGAAAAAAAATTAACTTAAAAATTACTTTTAAAAATATTAAATGAATCTTCTACGAAAATAACGAATCAAACTTTTTACATTTTAATACGGTATACAAGACATATAAATTGTATATAATTAAATAAATTTGAAAGATTATATTTCAAACGAAAAATATTTATTCCATTTGATATTTGTTGTTTTAATAAAGTATCTCAAATGAATTTTCTTTTCGAATTAATTTAGCCTTATGTATTTTTATATTTCATTATGTAATGCAAAAATATTAATCAATAATAAATCAAATTGCTTTAACATTTTTTAATGTTATAAAACATGCGTACACTTCAAATTCATTAACTGGGTTTTAACAATATTTTATTGTTTCAGAAATAGTGAACCAATAGTAATTAATATGTTCTCTACACTAAACTTCTTTCAACTGATTCTTACCGTTCGTGCTAATCTTAAATTGTTCAGAAGTTTCTCACTCAGACATCTGACATTTATTTTTTGCGTGCCTAGATTATCAAAGATGGTAAAGATAAACTAATTGTTAAGACTGTTTCATATACAAAATGACATTATGGCTTTTTTTATAACAAATACCTAAAGCACTCTAAAGTGACAGATCTACTTGGTGTACAAAAACATAATTTAAGCTATCACACCTGTAACAGGTTTTTTTTTGTGTGTGTGTCTGAGAGAGAGAGTATGTGTATGTGTAAGCGTGATTTCTTTTTTGTCTACAAGATAATATATTTCTAGTAAATCCACAAAAGCTTTTCTTTTCATCAACTGTAAAAGTAATAAGCATTAAAGCCTCACGATGGCACAGTGGTTATATCACTGAAAATGGTAGACGGCCGAAGTGTGAAGGTCCCGGGTTCGGGTCCATCGCGCTGTTGTCGATCTAACGGTCTGGAGTTTTGGTAGGTTTTCTCCAGATGTAACGTGAATACGCGTTAGAACCCCTTAGAAAGTCCTCCTACCAAGGCATCCTTCATCTTAGGCAGATACCCCTCGCGCAGGTTTGCCTTATCACACACAAACCCAATAAGCATTAAAACTTTAGAAAACCTGAGAACATTTCAGAAATCTATTTCATATATAAAAATGATGATTTCAAAAGAGAAGAGAACAAATTTCTTGAATTTCGTCCAGATTTAAGTAGTTTGTAGCGTGAACTGAACTGTGCTTTTAAGCTTATACAAAAGTTATTGAAATTAAAGCATTAAAAATATGAGATGCAAAAATCCGAAAAATAAAATTCATAAGAAATGATTATGAACGAAGATCATACTTATCGGTTTTCAGTCTAAAATATAAGAAATACTTTTTAACTTCAGAAAGTACAATTTCTAAAAAAAAGTAAGAATATATATTTTTATTAAAACAAAAAAAAATAATACCTATAGTTTCGCGATGCATTTGACAGAAGTAATTGCTTTCTCATTTCAACGATTTTTGCCCCGTTACTTTTATCATAAAGTACTCAACACGTTTCTGCATATACAGGTTCAATCAAAATTTTTGGGGAAAAATTTAAAGGGTGGTAGATAGAATCAATACGGTTAAGAATCAAATAGGAATTTTGGTTCAGAAACGTCGCCTTCATCTAACTGTCCATAATTCATTTTGAAGCAATAGTGAACTTTACAATCATGGATTATTGAAATGACAAAATCTAAAGAATCTTTCACTGAAAGCACTTGACCAAAATGTTTGGTTTACAAATACTATCTCCTTTCACGGATGAAATTTCTGTTGAAAAGCCCTATTGTTTATGGAAATTGATTAATATATTTGGCGAACACTTCAAAGTCTAGTGACCATAACACAAAAAACACGAGTTTTGTGCTATAGTAAGCTACACGAGGTGCACCTATCTTATGGAGGGTCCCTTGGCCAGAGGACTTTTTAAAGAGTTCTAAAGCGTATTCCCGTTACATCTATGGAAAACGACTAAATATCCAGACCGTTAAATGGGCAGCTGAACACAGGACTTTTACACTTTATCCGTTTACTATGTTCAGTGTCTTATAAATTGAACCATGGTGGGGGTACGCTTATTCCAGTGTGATTATTAACATGCTCATGATGTCGTTTCCGACCCCACATTGCTGTGTGAAATTGAAGCTTCCTGGTTTCCTCTACAGACTTTGCGTTTTTTAAAGATTTTTGAATCACGCTGTATAAAAGTTATCCAGTGTGGAACGTCCAAAAACGCGTTAACAGTAACGAAAGACGATACGCATGATAAATATAAAGTGATAGTAAAAGAAAATGATTTTAAAAGATTTCAGGCTGTAATAAATGAAGGTTAATTTTAAATTATTTTTCTTCAGCGTATTATGCAGGGAATTATCACGACTGTAGTTCTGATATAATAACTATAAACTGTTTATTAGAGGCTTATTTTGACGAAGCAAAAGCTGTATCATATTTAAAAAAAAGTGACACACATAAGGATTACAGCTTTCAGATATCTTCCAAGAGCTTTAAACATCAAGTACACATTTATTAAAAAAATACAGGAAAAATAATAAATACTGATTATTTTCTTTTTTACCAAAGTCTGACAGTACAGTAAGAATACATCAGTGGAAGTAATACCAAATATTGCTACTTGGAAAGGAAATTCTGATTGAGTCAACAGTGAGAATGCGGACGTGCCGCAGGGTGTCTTTCTTCATTAGTTCGTTCAACTTCTCCCAGTTAAAGAACTGATAGTTACACAAGAGTCAATATTTGCTTGCATGTTTCGGTTTAAGTCTGCCGTTATAGGTTTTTATTATTTTCTGATTTGAGTGTCGAAACTTTAAAAGTATGCAAGAGGAAAGGAGTTTGTTTCTCTAGAGAACATATAAGAATATTTCGGATATTTATAAATTGTATTATAGTTATATATGCTTTAGACTTTAAAAATGAGAAATGAAAGTCCTATCTAAAAGTCCATTGAGTAAGAATTCTATTGAGCGTTTAAGTCAAAATTCGTACGGCTGGGATAATTAAGTTTTTGAATACGATTTCCTTTTTAAACAATAAAATATAAATTATACCCAAAAAAGTGTCAATACTAATACATAAGGATTTATATACATTTATTTTCATCCTCAGTAATATATTCAGTTAAATAAAAATAACACAGAATATAATCCAAAACTGAAACCAAATCCGGTCTGAAAGGAATAGAGAATTTACAGTGTTAAAGATACAATGAGATGCTCTATATTAGTATGTGCTCAATTCTTGTTATCACTTAACTATTTAGCATTGATCTGCTAGAGAAAGCCATCGTAAACATTTACAAGAGGCATCAGATTCAAATAATAACAATAATAATAATAAACATTTCGAAATATCCAGTTTGTTGATATTGATCTTCAAGGTATTAAAAAGATATAAACATCGGGCTTTCTCTTACTTGTTGTCATCGTTTTCCATTCCACACAACAAACTCTGATTTAAATATCAAAGCAGAATTGTCCATCTAAGTGAGCCCAGTTTCCATTATAATAGGTTAATACTACTGAAGGTTGAAACGCGGCGATAATTCACGTTATTCACTATGTTACGTTGATGGTTTCTTTTTTATTTTAAAGGGCTCATTTTTTTTTTAATCCTTAAACACTCAGATACAGAAAAAAAAGTTCAAAAAGGGCATTTCTGAAACACACAAAATCCAAATCTTAATTAATTGTCTACTTTCTACTTGAGCATTATGGAACTTCTTGGAAAAAATTAAAAAATACTAATTAGATTTAGTGATTACTGTGCATGATCACAAAGGATTAAATAAGATATTTTATTATTTTTTAAATTTCAATTCAATATCGTATCTTTTAGTTTTGGGGCAATGCTTTTGCCATGAAGTTAAAAGAGTGCTCTCCATTGTCCCTACAAGTATTTATGAAATTCAATTTCAGTAAATTTGAGTAAGCTGCATGCACATTATACTTAACCCTTTCGGTTCTATAGCCGCCCATTGGAGGAGGCCTTGAAACGTTCCCTGGGTACTCCTGCCACCTATTGGCAGCGTACACGAAACGTTCTCTGGGTACTACGGCTACCTAATGTCATCATCTACACACAAATAACAAATTAAGTAATAAACAATTCGTATTTACAGACAAGACATCAACTGAGATTTCAATAACGACAATTCTGGACACCGTAAAGCAAAATAGTCAACAACATAAATTCGCAACAGTAGTTTCAATGGACTACAGGGAGCCTTTGGTTCTTTACCATGGGACAGAACTCTATCAAACCTAAAAAATATTAACATTCCTCAATACCGGCATAATTTAATAATATCTTTTCTTAGTAATTGCTCCTCTTTGTATTACTGGCGCTTTACTGAAGCTCATAATGTCTTCAAAGGTTGTCTGCAAGGTTCAAGTGTGGACCCTTTTCTGTAGAAGGTTCTGTTTAATCCTCAACTAAAGAATTCTAATTATAATCCAGACACTAACCTTAAAGCTTACGATGACAATTTGCTGCTGGTTTCAGCGGGGACCACCAGGCGCGAATTAGAAAATAACTTAAAATTTTCTCTAAATCAAATACAAAACTTGTAACATCAGAATGAATTAATAATAACAACAGAAAAATTCCTGGCAATTACCTTTCCATGAGTAAGAAAGGATAGAGAAAAACTGAATCCAGACCACTTGAAGAGATTACCAACTATTAAACTAAATCATAAATCTATAAAACACACAACAACGTTAAAATACCTCGGTATTATATTAGATAATAAATTATCTTGGATACAGTATCTAAAAGAAAAACAACACCAAATTAATAAGATAGCACAGAATCTTTTCAAATGTTTATCAATAAAAGGCTGGGTATTAACAGTCATATGTCTTTCTCATCTAACTATTTCTGTTTCACTAATTTAGCGTCAGAGATAACAGCACCTGTGCACAAAAATAGCAGTTAACAACATTAGAACTTGAGAAGTGACAAATTTGCATAAATATCATTCAAAGTAGACAAAAGATTCTAAAGTTTAGTATAACTATCTCTATCTATAGAGAACATTTGGTGCAATCAAACAACTCTTTATTTATTGAAAAAATGGTAAATATCATTTTTGTTGTTTTTTCTTTCCTTAAAGACGGACTGAAAAGTAACGATGCATTAAAAAAGCCAACATTAGACATCGCTACTAGGAAAAGCAAGTTTGATTGAGTCAACAGTGACAATGTGGACGTGCTGCATTAAAACACCGAAATTCTCTCTATTTCAAAACTGCTACTTATATAAGAGTCAATATTTATTGTGGTCTAGACTGTGATTAAGTATTTTCATCATTTTCTGATCGTTATTTTCGTATTTTAATTAAGCTCTTATAAAGAGAGGAGCTAATCACATCAAAAAGTGTATCTTGGTTTTTACAAAATTTGTTTGAAGCATTCACTTTTAAAAAAAATTCTGGTAATTTTAAGCCATATAAATGCTAAAATTATGTAATGAAAAATAAACATCGGGTTTGATAAATTAAAAGAAGCCAGTCATAAATTGCTAACCTGGATGAAAATTTTTAGCAGACTAATTTCGCTGAATATACCAATAATGTAAAAATAAATAAATAATAAATTAAGAAGATATCGATAAACAAGAAGATTATAAATTACTTTAATAATTTCACGATCCAGTAATTAACGTACGTATTAAATTTTAGAAAAGACAATCATAGCTCTTAATTTTATCTCCAATGTTAAAACGTAAAAATAATATTGATTGAATTGACTATTGTATTTCCATAACAAATTAACGGGTGATTGCATTAAAAGAAATTATCCCAATCTCTGAACATTTAGTTTGTTTGTGTTTTTATGGCAAAGATACGCATGGGCTATGTGCCTAGAATAGGGGTTGCCTTGGTCGGAGGGCATTCTAAAAGGTTCTAAAGCGTATTCACGTATTACACACGTTATCACGTCTAAAGCGTATTCACCAACAAAAACTCCAGGCTGTTAGATCTGCAGCCGCGCGATCGGGCCAAACCGTGTGACCTTAAAATTTCAGCAATCTGTTTTCTTCAGTGTCTTATACACTGGGCCATAATGGGACCTTCTTAACATTTAGACGCTTGCACTTATAGCGCAGATTATCGCAAAACAGCCATGTTACAGAGGGTCACAGTTCCACCAAGTAGCACTCCAAATAGTCACATTGTGACTGGCAAGTGACGTGACTTTACTATACAGTCACTGCGGGTTTCATGGTGACGAGTCCATTAAATCATGTCCTGTTAAATTACAAGGTGACTAGTCATTCTTGTAACTCTAAAGCAACAGCAAAATGACCATTTTTGTCGCTTTTAAATTTGACTAAATTGTTACACGCTTGTGCTATTACGATATTTGCTATATCAGTCTAAAGAGAAGTTCAAATATTGTTATTTGAGAGTATGATTTCGGGAATGTAGTTTCTAAATCATTTTTAAGTTAAGAGGGGAAAATATTGAAATTTTCCAATGATAACACATTCTTTTTTTCCTGCAAATACTCGTCAGCTCATGGAAAATCCAAGCGCATACACATACACATATACCATTTTTATGAAAAAAAATTCATAAGTTAATATTAAATTCCTAGAATTAGAATAACTGTATACAATTTTTGATTATGTATATACGAACATTTTATTTCCATGCTGTAAAACATTTCTTAACTTTTTCTTATAACTATCGTGTAATAAATACCACATAAAATAGAATTTGAATAGCATAGAGTGTTTCTTTTTCCATAATATGTAGTTAATTTATTTTAATACAATCTCAATCTAAAATTAAAAGAAATTCATTTATCACCGTACAAGTTTTCAATACACCTATTAGAAGTAGTCCGATAAAATAATATTCATAACGTAGCCAAACTAATAATGGTTTGCAATAACGGACACTGAACAGAATGCATCTCATATGTAGTCAAGAACATAAAAACACTATGTGGTGAAATATAATTATAAATACGAGTGTGAATCCAATTACAATATCCTAACATGACTGTTAACAGTCACCATGACTAAGTCTTGTTTGTATCGACTTAAATTATTATTTTCTCTCCACATAGTGAACCTCCTAACTGAATTATTAATTGCGTAAATTCAATTTATAAGATATTTGTTATACCTTCAAATTGTCATCATGAGTTTGTATTTAGCGGACTTTAATGTAGATACCTTTTAGTGTTATGCTTTTCAAAGTGCACAAAAGAGTCTGCTGCAATTTACTCAGGAATTTTCATCGAAGACAATTAAATTAAATTTCGTTTAGTCATTTTATTGATTTTGTTTAGCAAAAGATAATTATTGGATATGAGATAATGTTTTTTCAGACTAGGATGGCTGTTTCATTTCCTGTGTGGGAGTTCAACGGTTACTAAAGTGCTTTAAAGAGTAATCTTCATTTACTAATTTACTAAATACATAAATCAATTTTACCCGTAATTGGAATTTATTATATATTATCAGATTATATAAAAATATTAAATTATGTAAAATGGTATTTAGACTCCTTTGTAATGGCAATGCTTACTTCTGTTGTATTGCTTTAATTTTAGACTGCTTTCCATTTTTTCTATATTTTCTTACAAGTTTGTTTCATGTATCCTATTTTTTATACAATGAAATTATGTACTTTAGGTTCCGTTTTCCGCATGGAAAAATTTTTCTAAAGAAAACAGTAAAATGAAACACGAAACACTGTGTGAGACATTGAAGTGAACTAGAAAAATTCATCAAATCTAAATCGGGCTCCTGAAACATGCTTATGTTCTAAGGGATGGCTAGACGATTTTCTTTTTAAATAGGGGTGAGTTGAAGATACCCTCTTCCAAAAGTTAATTTATATAAAAATAGTTTTGAGCACGTGGTATACTTGGAGTTTGCAATTCATTACATGTAAATATTTTATTAGAACAAGAAATGTAAACCGCATTAGGACTGAATTGAATAAAATGAAATTTGGTAGAATATCAGTGGAACATGCTCCCGAAATATAGAGGGTTGCTGGTAACTCGACCTATTCCTGTGAAAACGTGGTAGGGGAGCCAACATGCTACAATAATAACTCCCGCAAATACATGGGGACATATATTTGGTTTGACATATATTTGACTATACCAAACTTTAGTAATATCGATTTCATATCGTGTTAACCCACGTACACACTCACGCACATATATACATGTATATGTTGCAGTGAAAACCCGATATCAGTCAAAACCCGAATTAACTAGGCAAAACCCGTTCTAACTGAGAGCACTAGGCAGGACCCGAATTAACTAGGGAAAACCCGATTTATTCGGGTTTTGACTGATTTGTTAAACAATAATTTTTACATCTATCAAAAATTATTGCATTATTTCAACGATAAGTTATATGACAAGTTGTTTTTTTTAGGGGGTTCTCGCAAAGGCCCAGCGGTAGCGTATTATTGAGGGGCCCTCCCTACAGCGGTGGTCAGACCCAGTGATGTTTTTATGGGTCTCGCAAAGGGCCAGCGGTAGCATTTTTTGAGGGGCCTCTCTAGAGCTGTGGTCGGAACCAGTGGTATTTTTTTGGGTTCTCGCAAAGGGCCATCGGTAGCATATTTTTGAGGGGGGGCCTCTACAGCAGTGGCCTGACCCACTGATGATTTTTTTTTTTTGGTATCGCAAAGGATTATTTAGTTTATATTCTTAGCGCCACTAGTGTAAGATAGCAGAACATTTTCTTTCGGACTTTTATAAATTTGGATCGTAAATGTAAACAAGCGTTATACCTACAGTGTCTTGCACCGTAACAAAAATGTTTTTGGGGACGAGCAGATAAGCTATCTGTATGTTAAGTGTGGACATTCAATATTCTACGTTGTGAACGCGTTATGAGGATCGTGTTTCTTAAAATAATCAAGTTGAAAGTTCAATTCCATAATGTGTTCGGTAGTTATGAGACTTTCCCATCCGAAACAATGGTCCACAATGATTATAAGCATTTTTTGTAGGTGTATTGGATAAAAACACTGCGTCACGCTGTAGAACTCTGACAGTGGGAAATCTACTTAAATGAAGAGAAACTAATGTGAAAAATGATCTGACGTCAACAGAGATCATCTTTGTATTGAGTGAAAAGTACAAAATCTGAAAGCTGTCAATAGGCCAAAAAAAAAAAAAAAAAACCTAGTTGCAACCCCACCAAAGTCCGCCTGTTAAAGACATCATACGGTTAAAGTATCAAAGATAATGTTGTTTTCATATGAAGATAAGGAGTTTTGTCTCATCTGTATAGAAACAATGCCTCGTCAATCAAACGGTAACAAATCATTTGCTTGCATGGAATGCAAGAGAGAAGTGAATTTCGATTGCGCTGAAAAGTCCGCTGAATATCGTTTTTGTTTCATAGAAGTACAAATCCAAATAATGAGTTTTTTAGTACAGTTTTCCGAAACATTTTGCTTAGTTTAGCTGAATCAAATCAAATAGTAGGAAAATGCATAATATTAGGTTTTTTAAAAAATTTAATTCATTTTTGAGTCATTTTCAATTATTTCAGAACACCTTAAATCGATTTTCCGCAATGATATAACATAAATAGCCAAAAGCCGACCTCGTCAAGGTATGTTTTCTCTTTTTTTTTAAATGGATACATTTTATTTATTTATTTATTTTTAATTTTTCGCCTTATGAATTTCCCATGTATTTCCCCTTTCGTTTCCCGAGATGTTCTTAGATTGAGCATATTCTTCCTTAAAAGAAAAGTTATGGGCAGAAAGTCAAAAGAGGGACTAACCCTGACTGCCTTTCAAGGCATAAATTTCCCGTTGACTATATTTATGTATTATCCTTTATCTTTTCATTTAATATTCATCTTATTTTTGTTTTTCCATACTTATTGCGAACACGCATTAAAACAAAATACATTATATTTACTACATTAAATACCTGCCTAACATTATACCGTACTACTATAACGTTACTCTAATATTATACCGCACTAAAACATTTTATACCGCACTACTATCGTTAGCACTGGATCTTCAACATCCCTTCCCCTAAAGAAACAAAAAATGTAACACAAAATGATAAAAACGTATACTAAAATGTTATCCACTGTGGTTAGATATGCTGATTTTACATTTAAATGTTTAAAAATGTTACCTACATGGATCTACTTTCGAACAATTTTGAATTACAAAAAAACATACTTCTTTATATTTCAAAAGTTAAATTGTAAACTTTATTTCAATACATGAATAATAAATTCTGCACCAAGTATTTTTACCATTTAAATTAAGACCACAGTGCAGAAAATATCAGGTTTATTCACTGATTTAATGTCTTAAACAACTATACTAAATTTAACTAAATACGTTAAGCATGTTATCTTTGAGATCCAGAAGTTTCGATTCGAGAAAAAAAATGCTGTAAATCGCAATATATGTTGTCTATATTTTCACAGCTGAAGAGCGATATGAAAAATGTATTGAGGAAGACGCATAAAATATCTAAGAATTTTTTCTTCGTATATATATACCTCCTACTCTTCTATGATATGAAACAGAAAGCAATTCTGAGAGAGAGCAGATATTTATGTTGAAAGCAATAAATATATTACATATGTTGGCTGCTATTTTGGCTAAAAGCCAAGATACTGTTTCATTTCATTTTAAGTTATTTTCTGATATACGGATATTGCTCTAAGTTGAAATTCGGAAGATGTGGCTTCATGTATATATATGTATGTATATATAAATATAAATATGTATGGTATCAATTTATGAATGTTGAATATTTTACATTAAGAAAATTTTTTACGGGATATCTTTTTATAAATATATATTTTTTTACGTTTTCCTGTTAGTGTAAAGAAGACAAAATGCTACCGCAGTTTTATATGCTGTGACATTTTGAGAAAATAAGCAATTAATGTATGGATTTTCAATTACACTGGTGTCCAAAATGGAACGCGTAGATATAAACATAGGTATATGTGAACACGATATCTTTCTATAGATAGGTATAGAAAAAACACTCAAAATTCTGATGTTAAAAGATAAAATAAATAAAAACTTTCTGTAAAAATTACACATAAAATGATACTTATAACAAGATTAATAAGTATCATTGTTATAAGTATCATTTTATGTGTATAGATAATTATTTATCCACGAAACACTAAATAATGCACATATATTTTTGAAACTTCTATAGAAATTTTAAATAAATTTAATTAACTTACACACTCATAAACAAACACTCACAAGAAAGAAAAGAAAACATATATATATATATTTTTTGATGTTGCGGAGAAGTAAGTAAGCTTCTTGACGTACAAAAGTAAATAGAGAAGAATGCTCAAGAATACTTTTCACGTTCTCCATACATCATAATTCTGAAAGTAGTACACGAAATGTGTCGAATATAACGGGATAAATGCAAATATTGACTCGCGATGAAAATGACAAATTTCCAGAATATACATTCGATTGAGCATCCAATGTTTTCTGAATACAAATATCTTAAATTTCAATAAGAGAAAACGATAGTGTGTGTCAAATAACAAGAAAGGCTAACGTATTTTTCATATTCATAGTGGAAAAGTATATTTTATACAAATTTATTCCTAGACAGGCAGTATAAGAAATTTAATATAAGAAGCAACAGCGTATCCTTGAGTTAACGCAAAAATTGATTCAATTTCTTTCAATTTTTTATACTGCAAAAACAAAGTTTAAAAATAAACATTAGCTCTTCACTATTTCATGTGAATAGATACTACCTCACTTTTTAAATCCGTGTGTGTTTTTACATTATTAAAACAAGGTTTCCACTTTCAACAATAGGTATAATAATATGATCTAACTTATTTTTACTTACTTCTTGACGTATTTTTCCTTTCTTTCTTGTAAAGAACTCCAGTTTTCACTGCAATATAACTTTTTTCATCATGCATTTTTGGTTGTTCAATACAGCATATATTTAACAGAAGCCTTCATTTTTCTGAACAATTTACAATTCATAAACATGTACTTAATTTTAGAAAGTATGACTTTTCATATACCAAGAATTTATTTATTCATTGTTAAAAATTATCAATCAATACTTATTAACCCTCTGAGCGGAAGAGACGTAAAACCATTTTTACTGAACTCTAGTTTTCATTGCAATATAACTTTTTTTTCCGATAAATCCCTGAAACATTATTTAATATAAAATTTAATCGTAATACATCTACAGTATCTCTCTTTAAATGTGTTTTCATTGCTTGAAGCTACCTTAAATATCAAGTGAAACAAAATTTTCCCAAGGAGGTAAATCATCATTGTCTCATTATAACAAAGTTTGAAATACTTCAGTTATCGCTGATTTCTGTGTCATGTACCATACTGAATTCAATGCATTCAATGTATCTAGATATTTTACACGACTACTCAAATAATATCTATGCATTACGCTCTACATGCAGTCATTGCTAAAAAGAAAATTGATAATTTGCATAACACAGTGACAGACATTGAAAACTCCAATCACTGAACTCCAAATGAAAAACTCTGCTCGTCTAAAGCCTTTAATAAGTGCTGTAAAATATGGTTACCCTGTACGCTAATTGGAGCTGGTGCACGTAAAATCCGTCATGGTCCAGTGTCTTCACCATGTTTAACGTTACCTCTGGGGATTGTCGATTTCAGATGGTTGGTCCCTCATCTGGAATTGGTTAAAAATTAGGGGACCCTGAGATAACTCGTACTTCCTCCAAATGTTGCTCATTAAAATGGAAGCTGCCCCTTCTGCCCATCACCTTCTTACATGAAGGATCTGGCAACGCTCTGCCGTTGCCAGAAGGCATTAGAAATAACAGAAAATTGTTTTTTCAATCCGGTTTAGGCACGCCCCGAAATGATTACACTGACAAGGTGAATTATAAAGCTGTTAAATGCGTCGAAATCATTAGCTAAGTCGAGATCCTCACTCTAAAAAATCACCGATCATTCACAGAACTTCATATAAACATTTACGGGAATTCTAGATTTTTATTTGAATACAGGACAATTTCTGGATGTTAAGGGTCAGTTCTTCTCTGAAACGGAATTACTTTTGGAATTTAATGATTAAAACTCCGTAAACGCACAGAAATAGTGCTGGCTTCGTATTTGACAGTACATTTTCCGTATTATAATATAATCCTCTTCTTTTTCTGAGTATTTATTCTGTAGCATCAATAGGTGATTTAATAAAAAACAAATAAAAGGAAGAAATTAAATGCACTTGTGATACGCCGCAATCCGGATGAAAATGCTTGCCTGTTTTTAAAGAAAAGTCCAGATTTTTTTTTTTTTTCAAAATATCTATACCGCATAAAATGCACTTTCATTTACAAATCTCTTCATAATATAACTTGAATCCTTTCTTAACCTAAAAATGTACATGCATATCATTAGCATATTTTAACCAGATAGAATTACCAGTGAGACATATTTAAATTTTTACACAAAGGAATATGCCAATCCTAAAATAAATATTTTCTTTACAAATAAATCTTTAGCATTTATTTTCTAAAATGGCATTTTCCACTTCAATGTAACAGAACTTTCTTAGGGCTCATAACTTTAAAATATCAATTTCTAGAGCTTGTCACCTTGCGCTAAGACTCAAATATTCCATCAAAGGCAAGAATTAAGTACACATAATATTAGAACATTTACTAGAAGTACTTGAATATTTCGGTGTTTAGACTCTTGGAATAACTTTGAATATTTATATTCCGAAATGGTTATTTTGGGAGTCATGCCCTATTAAATTGCCACGTTGCAGGGATTTTACGACTTTCGAACAAGATATTTCAGTCAGAAATTTTAATGTTCGTTGACTTCTTCCTTACGTAAAGAGTTGTTGGAAAATTTAAGTACATGGAGACATAACGGTTACAATGGCAGTATATTTTTCGTGGATGGCAATAGGATGCGAAATTCTAAATCTTTATGCATTACAGAAAATATTACTGAGAAAAGTAATATGCTTTATGTGTGTTAGTATATGCTCATCTCATGAGTAGATGCAAAATTCATTTTTAATATGAGACCGTGCTGTGATATGTACAGCTGATGTTCCAAATATTGTGTGCTACATGTGAAAACTTGTATAAATGAAGCAATAATTCATATACAATTCAAAAGGTTTTGTGCGTTTCAAGCTGAACCTTTGTCACACCGTATAGTCTATGTCGTATCTGGTGGCAGAAATATGTGTACGGAGTTATTCAAAGTACCAGAGTGTAAAGGTATATCCTGAAAATTCTGTTTCTAGCTTGAAATCTAGAAGATAAGATTATTTATAAGCTATGACGTGAAAATGTATTAAAATCTTTTATTTAATTAAAAAATACATTTTGTGAACACGTATAAAATAAAAAGGCTACCGACAATGCCTATTACACTGATACGCAATATTTGGATTAAGCAAGGTGATATTTTTAACTGAGTGTCAGCACAACTCTACTTTACGAGAATCTTTTTCGGTCATCAGTAAATAAATTACTAGGAAATGAAGTGAAAATATACAACTATCGATGTAAGCTTTTAGAGATTAATACCTAAAAACCAACCCAGAGAAAATTCAACCCCATAACGTGTTTTATTTCTGCAAGATTCTATGCTGTTCAACAAGTTTGCTCAACAATATAGTGTTTGCCCAATATGATCATGTGCATTTCTGATTTTTGTTTCCTGTTGGAGGTTTAAGAACTCTACGTTAGTTACAAAAGCAGCCTCTTCGCATTACGCGAAACCTACAGAAGCTAAACAGCTGAGACATGGACACAAACATTCCTATCATAAACTCCCAAATGAGGTCGCTCGGTCAAAAAGAAATCACCGGAAAGCTCTCTTCGACGGAAGATGAGGATTTTAATCTAGTTAGTTTAGAGCCAATTTCTCGTCGGCTGAACCACACCATCTACATCTGAATGCATTTAATGCCGGAGATGCTCTCGAAAAACGTTAGGATCATAAAGAGCTATTTTGTTCGCATAAGATTCCAGTTGATGTCGCATTCAATAGAATTTTCTACGGTTTTCTTAATGCTTTCATTTTTCTTTTCTTTTCTTTGTTACTTTTCTTTAATTTGTGAAATTTTGCTACATCGAAAAAAAAAAAATACTAACAACCGAAGCTAGGAAAAGAGAATTGGGCTATTTATAAAATTGAATGAAAAAATTAGTTCTTTCAAGATCTACAACTAAAAAAAAAATAAAAAGAAACAAAAAAAGAAACAAACAAAAATGTTAAAACCAAAAAAAAAAAGAAAATACTTAAACAACTTTGGTCTTCTTCTCCTCGAAAATCTTATACAGAACTCCTCCAAAATTAAAATACTAGCAATTACTCGCAACTGAGGTGCGAACATTATAAAAACGTAAATCTCCAATTTTGGCTTTCCTTACTGAAGAAATCTGTAATTCTAGAGTATATGTAGCCTTTTTTAAATTCCCTTTGTTTCAAAAAGTATCCGCTGAGACACCCTCGAAAGTAAGAAAAAATATTTCCTTTATTTTTTGAATAATTTATTAGGATTTCCACGCGAAAATTCAATTTATCCATCACAAAAATCTACCGTTCCAACTGCTTTCGAATTTAGTCACCACTTTCTATATTAAAAGCCTCGATGCGTTGTATCGAGGAGCTAAATAGAGCAGTTATTGGATGAAATTACGTATTTTACCATCTTCTCTCTATCAAGATTATTACCGTCTGCTATTTTGGATCTTTGATATTTGAATGTTCACTGAAGAGATCATGGTGTCTATATTACGCCGTGACTACTAATACTGCTAATGATTGAAACATTCCGTAATTTCGTTGATTAAATTTCGAAGAAGGTCACGTGGAACTGAAGATACTGTGGAAGCCGATGAATTTATTCAAGATAATATCGCAATACTGTAAACGATTTCCATTTCAAGACGAGTGTTTATTGTTCGGGGATTTATTGGAGAGAAAGGCATACTTAGAATATTCAGCATCAAGGTAATGCTAAGATAATTTTAATGTTTTAGTTCCAGTTTAGGAACAACTGCATTCTAAGACTCATATTTTTTATATAATATATCAGTAATGAGATATTATAAAGGAACTTTCAAAATGTTTCTTAAGATAAGTTAAAAATAAAAAATAAAAATTTTTAATCTCACAAAAAGTGAACAACTTTGTTTTTTAGTTAGTCAGTTTGTTTTTACTTACAAAATACAAATAAACTAGGCTGGACAGATCAGATTTAAAATTTAAATAAATTTGTAAAATTAGAAAAAAGACTTAGAAAGTATGAAAATATATCCATTCTTTGATTTTTAGCGATTTTTCTTATTTTAGGTGCATAAACTTTCACAAATAGAACAGTGCAAAGGGAGCAGTGCAATGTAAAGCTTGATTTCAATTTCCCAAGACTATTGAACTCTGACTGCGGTATAATCATAATATAGTCGGAAATTGCTCTTTTCTAATTCCTTAAAAATCGGAATAACTCCTAGAAATTCCTCACCTTGATTTTTTAGGCGAGGTATAAGTTTCCAGGGGGTTTGCTTCTTTTGTTTATTTGATTATTTCATATATTTATATCTTTTAAGTCAGAATCTTCTTTTCTGATGTTTTTCGCTCTCCCTTTTACACTTTCATTCCCTTTGGTTTCCTTGCCTTTTCTTTCTTCCAAGCAGGAATTACTTTTCATTCACAGTTTGTATTTTAGGTCCTTCTTTCCTGCCTCTGTGTAGGTTGAACTTTTCACAGATAAAAAAGTGTGGATCTTCTGTCCACCAGAGACGTCGTATAGAACTACTTATAAAAAATTTTTACATTAAAACTTGCTTATAGTGTTTGTTTAACTAGTTGCCAACCTTACTTAAACTTTTGAGACCAACTGTTTGAACTTTTGTACCAGTCTTGCAAATAAGAATGTGGACCAAAGCTCTACATTGGCACTAACTACATATGTACCAACGTGTGTTTCTCCTTTTTCTTCAGATCTCTGTTATTTCTAACTCTTTTGTCATATCACTGGGCGAAATAATGCTTAATCTCAACAAATGGGAGGGGAGCCGTTCATTAACTTCCGTTTTACATGTTCAGATATCACACTCAACCCCTATTAGATCCAAATGTGCCGGACTGTTATAGAAATATAGCCCAGATAATGATCTACCTACAGGTTAGCGTGAAAATGCATGTTGCTTTAAAGGAAATACTCGGCGAAAAAAACGAACCTTTATTAATCAAAAATATCGAATAACGAGTGTAAAGATAATCGTTGTCAAGATAGCTTAAATCGTACTGTGGATTACATGTGGAAAACAGTTGCTACTTGAAGCTTCAGCAATATATGTTTCTGCTTACTTATTCAAGACCATGTACTAGCTTCTCAAATAAGAAGAACACTATTTTGTAATTATTTTAAAGTAGCGGAAGGTGTCCCAAAATGATCCTAGCAGGCAAAACGATCCGCATATGTTTTCTTCCCGACAGGCAGCACTATCATCTATGTAACACATAAAATAGTTTTGCCAAGTCAAAAAGAAGTAATGACGATATTTAAGCAATCGGTGTATTACGTGTCTGGGTAGAATTCTTCAAAAAACTGGATTTTATCGCATCTCTTATAAGGTAAGCACTAACTTTCCTATTTACTTAGAAATACAATCTTAAAGTACAGAAATATGCCTTGGTTTACTGAATAGACTGATTTTAGATGTGAATTATAGGTGCTTAGTTTGTTATATTTTTCGGTGTGTTCCAGTAACATGACCTAAAGTGGGCAGCTATTCAGCCGAACAAAATAATGCATCGACTGAAGAAATACCAGTACCATGTCCCAGTTATCATGGCAGCCCTTGAGACGTTCTCAAAACGAGTGACTCAGCGTTACATTATTTAATTTATTTATGCGTTCTAGGTCATAACTTTTTAATTATAATTTTGAAATGTTCCATTTTATTATTTGTGGCACTTCCTTATTTTCATTTTTTTTAAATAAATTATCTATGTTATTCGATTGTAAAACTTCTTTTATTTCACTATTCATGATCATAATTACTTTAATATCATTTATTTTGCCGACAAAGAAACCTGTTACTATTATTTTTGAATGAAGGATTATTTTGCCGCTGGGTGTGGGTAAAATGATACTTTTGGCACATTTTTTAAATTCTAATTTTTTCATAACTTAATGTGAGTTTAAAATATTATTAAAATATGCATATCATGCCAAATAAGTGTAAAATATTTTGGCTAAGGGCCAAAGTTTTATTTACTATCCATGGCATTTTTTGCAAGTTTTCCTGTTAAGGAGATCATTTCGGCCCTTTTTTTCCAATATTTTTTTTTTTTGCATACGCAATACTTTCACAATACGAAAGTTGTGCTGATAAATAATTTTTACGATGTGTAATAGACTTTATATTCATGGAGCTGAACTTGTTTAATACAGTATTAAAAAAAGTAAAAAAGGAACTTAAAAGTATTGCATTGCAACAAAAAAAACAAGTTGCTAAAAAAACAATTAATAGAAAACTTGAAATGAATAAAAATGCAGAATCTCCAAAAAAATAAAACAAAACTCTGAAAAATACACAAAGAACACTGACAGTGGAAACTTTGCACCACCCGGACATTTCTCCTATACTGTATTTTATATATGCGTTTTTATTTACAAAAATCATTGTTAATGTCTGTGTGAACTTTAAAACCCAGTTTCATTTAAATATTTCTATTAACCCTCTCAACTGCGCTTAAATTTTTGCAGTGGATATAAGTGCATGAAAACTTGATTTAAAAAAAAAAGTATTCAATTGCATTAGAACTTGTTCATAAGTCTTCATTAACACGATTTATAAGCAAAATAAATGAGACACAAATCACATATTACACAAAAATAAAAATTCATAGATCTTATTTAATAAATATTTCATATTTGAAATTCGGACTTTAAATATTATCACTGCATGTCACTTATGATCTATTTCCAAATAAGGAAGACAACAGCATTTTGATTTGGAAACAAAAATGTCGATACAATATTCATAAAAGTATCCAGGTAAGAAGGAATACCCTATATTAATTTTTTTGAATAACTGATTATTTTTTCAAAACATACACCTGAAAAGGAATTACACAATTTTTTATATACTACATGATTCACTCTTTAGAATGAATAGTGCATTATATGTATATGAAACGAACATGGAAAACATTACTGCAATCGAATAATAATTTTAATAATAAGAATTTAATTTTATACATTTTAAGTTATACATAACTTACTAGACTGTCTTAAAAAGTAATTATATTAAACTTTAAAAAGTGAAATGTAGCTGTATTTTAACCACTATATATGCTTTAAAATGTCTTAAACATTAAATGAACTTTATATATATATATATATATATATATATATATGCAACTGATTTAATTACTTAATTTAATTGCATTAAAAGAAATATTTTTTTAAAAACCATTAAAGTGCGATTACTTAGCTTGTGCTTTATTTAGATATTTTGGAAATGAACCCTGTATGAATATTTAACAGTATGCGTTTTGACACTGTACACAACTTGTTAAAAGGCAATTTATTAATCTCGAGAAACTCAATTTTTTCACATTTTTGATTCTAATAATGTTATTTTAAAATATGAAGCAGCTGAAATAGAAAACCATTATTAATTTGCCAGAAAGTGGTTATAAAAATTTTGGGTGTTTTTAAGAACAAACATTCTTCGTATTTCAAAAATTGAATCCACAATTTTTCCTACAGACTGTATATGTATACTATACACTTAGAGAGAAAAACAAAAGGTGCAGAAAAGAAAACTTTGTAATACACATTTGTTGTTTCATAATCAAATGTTATGCAAAAGCATGGTTTACGGCTACAAATGCAATCGAGGCTCTTATGAATTATATTTATTTCTTTAAAAAATGTAGATTATAAACAGGATGACAAATTAGGTGCAGAAAGAGCAGTTGCAAAGTTTATTAACTATTGATATCATTTAGGATACGTATGTGTAGCTATAGAACTATTTGGCGAAAGAATGTCTCAGAGATAGGAAGAATCATGTTAAAAAAATACTGGGTGAAAAAATATTCAAAATGAATCCTAAGATTTCAGAAAAAATATTCAAAATGAAAATAGATGATTTAGAGTATTTTCTGAATAAAGATATTCCTTCACAAATTATCACGAGTAAATCGACAAACTTTTTTAAAAGGCTCTAATTAAAAAAGATTTTTTGAAGATGGATCCTGTACACATGGTACATTTCGCTGTATCCCTTCCTATTACAAACTGCAAAATGAAGACAGTTTCTAATAGGAAGGGATACTGCGAAATGCGAACAAAATATTAATGATATTGCAGAGCATGGTGTAATGTCAATTGAAGAATTTCATTCAAAGTTTACAAAAGACAGTTCAAAAGCAATTTATTTTACAGACAATGGAAGACTACAGCAAAAATATCCAATCGAAGACGTTAAGGGCCCCTTGCAATTGAGATATCGTAATACATTAAATCTATTCCCATTAATGTTTATAATTTGCAGAACTTAATCTTAATATATATATATAAAATGTTAATGTTCGTTTGTAAAGACAGGGTTTTCTCTATTACCACCCACTCGAATTAACTTCCCGTTGGGGTGGTAAATACCCCTTGGCCTCACGGTGAAAGTAAGGGAGTTTGGTCGCGGTGGGTGGAAGTGGGTGGCGAAAATGTGAAAAAATATATATCTGTCCTATTCTAAATCATGAGAACTTCTGAATTTCAACTCCAATAAAATATTAAAATTTAACGTTTATCGTCTGTTGCCATATCAGCAGGAAAACTGAATCTCAAGCAATTATCGTCTGCGAACCATTTTACCTGAAACAAATTCAAGTTATTTTAATAAGTGAAAAAGAACAAATATTTGAATATTCTAGAGTGTTCTGGTACTAGCAATTTCGATGTGTTATGGTATATAAACCGAAATTCAGTGACTTTGCGTCAGTTTGATCGTGTTTGCAGTCGAGAAAAGATTAATTGAAATTAAGAGTGAACAGTAATTAAACAAATTCAAGTCATTTTGACAAATGAAAAAGAACAAACTATCTGAATATTCAAGAGAGTTCTTCAGTGACACCGTAATAGCAATCAAGTGATTAATTTTGTGTAACTTTATTACATTACATATACACAATGCCAAGGTGTAAAAAAGTATTTACAAAACGTCAAGTGGATTCTAAAAGAAGAAAAGTAGCACGTCAACTTGAAACAGAAGAACAAAGAGAGAAACGGCTTTCAAATATTCGTAAAGGAGTAAAAAAAATTAGAGAAAATTTAACCGAAGAAGAAAGAACAGTTATTAACGAAGAAGTGCGATCCCAAATTAGAACACTTAGAAATCGTCAATCTGCTGATCAACGTGAAGTGGAAAATAGAAGAAGTAAGAAAGAATGGCTACTTTACACAAAAAACGAGCTGTTACAAGTAAAATTGAGAATTTAGAACTTCGGGCGTTCCATTATGATTGCAAAAAACAATACAGTGAACATTCAAATTTTATCATCGGAAAAATGGATCCCATATGCGAGTATTGTCATGCACGGAAATGTAAAGGCGAAACTGCTGGTATGTGCTGTTCGAGTGGTAAAGTCAATTTACCAGCATTAGATGTACCACTACCAGAATTACTCTCAAATATGACTGGAAAACATCAGATTCCAATCATTTTCTGCAAAATATACATCGATACAACTGTTGTTTTCAAATGACTTCATTTGGAGCTTCAATAATATGCAAGGAAGAAAATTTCAGCCCGGTTTTTATGGTTCAAATCCAAATTTATCATCGAGTAGGTTCACTTCTGCCGATGCCCAATGAAACTCCAAAATTTCTTCAAATATATTTTGTTGGTAACGAAGAACTTGAAACACACCAACATTGCTCTAACATTCAGGGACTACAACGAGATATTATTAAAAAATTACAACGTCTACTTCATAATCATAATCAACTAATCAATGTGTTTAAGACTTCTCTAGACCAAATGGCTGCAGATAATTATAAGATCGTTATTCGAGCAGATAAAAGACCAGCCGGTCAACACGAAAGAAGGTTCAATGCATCTCAAACGAACGAAGTTGCCGTAGTAATTGTTGATAACGAATGTAGTCGTCGTGATATTATTACTCAGCGCCGAAGTAATGAATTGCAACGTATTGCTGAAACACATCGTAGTTATGATGCACTACAGTATCCGCTAATTTTTCGGCAAGGTGAGGATGGTTATCACTTCAATATTCAACAAATCGATCCAGCTACAGGTTTCGAAACTAACAAAAAGTATCAGCTATGCAATTTTATGCTTATCGAATTATGACTAGAAATGATGAATATAACCATATTTTAAACTACTCGGCAGTTATTTCAGCAGTTTATTGTAGAGATGTATGCTAAAATTGAGACGGAAAGATTAGAATTTATTCGCCATAATCAACGAAAGTCGCGTTCGGATAAATACATCCATTTGAGAGATGGAATGATAAAGGATGGAAACGTCGATAACATGGGAAAATTGGTCATCTTGCCATGGACATTTACTTGAAGTCTACGTCACATGCATCAATATGCTCAGGATGCGATAACTTTTTTTTATTTATTTCCAATGGCAAGATAGGAAGACAAATACAGCAAATGAATGGTAAAAAAGAAAGAAAACACACGAACAAAAAACTCTAGCTGCATCAAATAGTCTATGTATCCAAATGGACCCTGGCCTCCCAGTAGCGGTCTGCAAGTGAGGACTTAGATAAGGCTAGATAGAAGATATAAATCTAAATCATCTACGTTAAAAAAATGGATCCTTAAATATTTTTTATACCATTAAACATGCGGTGTATTTTAACCCGAGCAACGCCGGGTTTCGCTGCTAGTAGTTATATAAATGCTTTAAACCTTCAAATTTAGTTTTATTTGTTTGTGAATTTAATTTGATAAGTCTTTGATGAAAATGTATTCTACATAAAATGAATATTCAAGAATTTGGGAAAATAAAAAATAAAAATGTTTAACGTTCAACGTCGATAAAAGAGGAGTTCTTCATGTCCATACGAGCTAAAATTTTGACTCATTATTTATTAAAGAATGAACACATATTTAGGGGGTCCTGCAATTGATTTTTAAAAATTATTCCTTAACATCTAGAAACAGTCGCGATTGGAAGGGGGTGAAGGAGACAGATGAACCACCGATATAATTTTTCGTCCTTTAAAAAAATAAACTTTCACGCACCCAGCGTGTGTTCTAAGTTTGCGAAAACAAAAGATGCCTTAAAAAGAACAAATCACGATAAAAAAAAGTTGCAATTTGAATGAATAAGAATACAAAGAGAATGATTTTTTAAAAATCAGAATTCTGATTCACCTCATATTATGTACGTCAGTGCCATCTACTGGTAACATTTTGAACTATTTTTTCATTAAGAAATATTATTTTAATTCTATATGTGTAAACCGTAGATTTTCATCATTATTTGCATAATTTTTACTGCTTTTCTAAGTTTATAAGGAGTTTTGTCGCATCTGTGCACATGTATATACATGTTATTAAATTTAAAAAATTAGAGAAGGAATTCATAAAACAGAAAAATATTACATACCATCTTTTTCTAAGAATATATAAACTTATACATAAATATAAAAAAAGTTTATGAGTATTTGTGTGTGAACTATTCTCAATCCTAAATATATCCTTTGGTACTACTTGTAAATTAATAGTAGAGAAGTATGATTTATATTAAATAAAACCAAAATCTTGTTACATCACTATTGAAAAAGACGAGCGCTTTGCAGTGACTTAAAACAAGATTTTACAGGCATCCCTTTCTTTTTACATTCAGCTACTTCACATAAACATCTAAAGCCATTCCTGCCTTGAATGACGTGATTTATTTCACGGGAATGGCTTTCTTTCTGTAATGTTCTAGTGTAAAATGTGATATTTGGATCAGAAAATACTCGAGTACATTTTATTTAAACTGCTTCAATACCATGAATTTTTACGTCGATAGAAGTCCACTTTAATGTGCAATTTCTAAAGATTTTTTCTTGTTGACCATGTAAAAGTGTAGATTAAAAGAGCATAAATGCAGAATCACGAGTTAAAAATTTTTGTACTCTTTACACTTTTCTTATATTTAGTTCTTTTTTATGTTAATAACGGAAATTTCAAAAAAGTGTTCACTACAATGTGCAAAAATAAATTGTTAATATGATGAAATTTAATTATTTTAATATTTTTAATATGAGCATCAGTTTATGGACCAAAATGTATAATTGAATTAAACAATTATTTTAATTTTGCTTTTTTATCGAAGCTTCAATTGTAGCATGCCAAAGCGTTATTGAATATGAAAAAAATAAAAGTGATATTTCGGCAACTAAATAACACCGTTTCTAATACTTTTCAATTTCAATTTAAATTACGCCTGTCTTTATCGGATAGAAAGGACAACTTTAGGTTTTTTCTGCGTGCTCCAGCGAACACTGCCTTTTATAAAAGTATTATCAATGACCGAGAACGTTTGCAGCATTAACCCTTTTTCTAAACAACGATGGCTATAAATAATTAAATTTCATGACTGAAGGTGAAAAAAATCCCGTGTGAAAATATATAGTAGCAGATTTTATAGAGTACTAGCTGCGTACCCGTTCTCCGCACGGTAGGGAGCAAAACTTTTTCTTGCATGTATAATTCGAATTGATTCCAGTAATGTGGAATCTAAAAATAAACAACATGATTTGACTCTTGGCGTAAAGTTACTCATTAGTTATTCGTAAAGTTAGTATAAATACTGATCTGAGAACATTGTTAATATTATGAAACAAAAAACTATGTCGGTGTCATTGGCGATCAGAAAAAGAAAAGCGTGACGGTTCCTAAAAATTTCTAACTTTCAAAATGTCTCATTTCTACATCATACTCTTTTTTAGATTTAAGTTATACCATTATTACCTTAGATACTACATGATCTGAAGAACCGGTTTTTTTTTTATAATTAAATAGTTGTGTGTATCCGCTCTTCGCAAGGCAAGAAGAGAACATTTTCCTAAAATGTTATCATAACTACTTGTGACAAACAGAATCTCCAAGAAAAAAAAAGTTCAGGTACAGAATTTTCTGTTGAAATTACCGCGGGATATATTAACGCGACGTAGAATTATTTAATGTTTAGTTAGCTGTGATGTAAGATGGCTGTTGAAAAACGAAAAGAAACGAATAGTTTCACGAAATATTTATTAACGCGGTATATTGTGCTTTGATCAATATTGCCCTAGCATATCTAATAAATATTACTAAGAGTATCCTTTACTGATACCAATATATTTTCGTTTTTCCATCTTTAATGTTTAATTTAAAGAAACGGTTTAGATATTTGCCACTAATGTAGTTTTTTATTCTTTGGTGATTCTTTGCAATTTACGCATTAGTATAAACGATAATCATTTCACTTTCTGGCTGCCATTAAAACAGCTCTCCATACATTCTTATGCATAACTCTTGTCAGATTGGCGTATTTAGCACGTAAAATATTTCCTGCGATTCGAAAACGTGTCCCGTTTAAAAATTATATCGAAAATAATGCTGGATAATTAATCGTTGAAAAAACAGCATTCAATTCTTTTCCTGGCAACGTATTATAAAATAGGGAATAATTTCGTGCGTGGCGTATGGTTTGTTTGTGAGCCCGTAATTTTGATTGAGTTTCGAAAGGGGTTTTAATCTCGTGAAATCTAAGTCATTTTGATCTAACATGTGGAAACTCAGTTATTTTAAAGTCATTTTATTTATGTTTTTCAAATGGCAATTTTATTCATTGTTACTGTTTCCCAGACAACCATAGGGGAAGATATCATACCGAAATCTTGAAACAGCTTTTATTAAATTCAAAATCCTTCTTTACATAAAAATTCGTAAAAAATCTCCTAATTTATATTTTTCCTCCGTTCTTCTTTTAAAAGTGGGCGAAATATATGCTCCGTCTTTCGCCGAAATATAAAAAAGTAATGACAGATAGAATGAAAGATGCAACAGTTTTAAAATTACTTTTACGCAAACGTCGTCAAAAGAGAAATTCTTTTTAAAAATTCCCAAAAATCGGCAAAATATGTTACATAGTCAAAACAAACTCTTTTCGAAAGAAAATTTTCTCCTCTATCCGATGATGCAAATATCGTTTTATTGCGAGTGCAATGACCGGCGTTATTACGTATTATGCAAGAAAAATCGCTAAAAATCGGACAAAATATAAAATAAAACATTTTCTAATTCGAATTTCGAAAAAATCGCTCCGAGGCGTGTTAGTATCTGTCCTAGTGAAGCCGTATGCAAAATTCGGTAGGTCTGCCACCAACCGTCTCGGCGCAATGCGATCAAGAGACGCGCGCAAGAAGATCGGAGGTCATAAACCTACCTACAAACCTAGCTACATACAATGTTTACTCTCGGATTTTATTATATACTAGCTGAAGTACCCGTTCTTCGCACGGGAATGAATGGACTTTTTGATATTACGATTTGTGGTGATTACTATTCATTGTAATAAACAGATATAGCAAAGTGGATATCGCGTTATATTGTGTCCAATAATCATGCATACCGAATTGCAAGGCAATCGTTTGTACGGTGCAGAAGGCCATGCGGCGTAGCGCAATCTAGTGGCGAGTTTTAGCAAAACGGATACGGCGAAAATACTTTCGCATTCAGATATCGATGAATACGAATTTTCATGACTATCGGCTGGACAGTCCTGAAGTTCATGTGTTGACGCGACATCTAGAGGCAAGTTATAGGAAAATGGATAGCGCCAAACTCTTTCCCGTGTTCAACTATCTATGTATACCAATTTTCATAACGATCATTTGCACAGTCAAGAAGTGATACACTGCAGGGCCATCTAGTAGTTAATTAAAGTAATGATTTGCTACAGCGCCGTCAAGTGGCGAGTTATAGCAAAATGGATAACGCCAAAATATTCTCATTGTTCAAATAGCTATGTATACTGATTTTCATAGCGACCGTTTGAATGGTCAAGAATTTGGCCTGCTGCAGCGTCATCTAGTGGCGACTTAAAATAATAATGCATTACAGTGTCATCTAGTGGTGAGTAACATCAAAAGGAACGCAGTTAGAATATATTCTTCGTGCTCAAATGTGTAAGTATAAAAAATTTTATGCAGATCAGTCGAACGGTATAGAAGTTGATGCTTTTCAGCGCCATTTAGCGGCAAGTTACAGCAAAATGGATAGTGAAAAATATTCTCCGTGTTCTAATATTCGCGTGTACCAAATTTCATCGAAATCGGTTGGACGATATTCGCATAGCAAACGGCTAAACGGAATAGAATTCGACGTTCTGCTGTGCCACCTGGTGGTAAGTTAGAGGAAAACGGATAGCATAAAAAGCTTCTCCATGATAAAAGACTTAGGTGAACCAAATTTCATGGTGCAACGGTGCTCAACGGTTTTCAACCTCATGCACTCATACCAACATTCATTTTTATCTATAACCAGTGTCATTATATATCCCAGTCTCAAATAAAATCCAGTTTCAAATCTAAGCCTCGCCAAAGTGCCAACATACGCCATTTTGCAAGCGTTTTTTCAGGAAATCATTCGAAGCATTGACTTAGCAGCAATAATATATGGGAAATGGTTCGACCGCGAAAAAGTAAAGCAAGCCTTTATTTGAAAAGTTGAATCCCTTAATACAGCCGAATTTTTTAAAATTATCAACTATAACGTGTTTTATTCATCATTACTCCGATGTACTAAATGAGAAGATTTCAATTTTCTGAAATTTTGCGGAATTACCCCAACTTAAATCAATGTACTCATTTGGCGAGAATTCTGGAGATAGATCAATTGAAATCCCTTAATAACTGCATTATTTCTTTACGGATCATTAAAATTTAACGCTGTATTCTAATAAAACCTTTGCACTTGTTTTCAAAAATCTATTTCCTTAAGCTCTCAATAAATTGCGCCAAGTCGAAATCTGTGCAAACCGCTAGAACTCACTTTCACAAAATCGGCATTTGAGCCATTTTATTTTTTCGCCAAACTAAAATAATTTACCTATTAGCCTCGGAAATCTTCAATTCTTATTGTTTTGCGTGTAAAGCATTACATTCCTGCTGTGATTTCCCATGCACACGATATTATAATTTAAAAAAAATAACCTTACGAATATAAACTAACAAAAAAAAAAATCATTATTATTCTTTTATTTTTACTTTGAGAATTTAAAACATTTTATTCGGCAAAATCGCCACACATGGCAACCACGATCCTTATTTCACACTTTTTTCACTACAGGGGTTACAATTACGGAAAGATTTTTGCGTGAAGAGCATAAAAAATCTCTTAAATTCCGGGAACGGGTGGACTTTCAAAGTTTTAAAGTGGACTACCATTTATTCTATATTATTTTACATATCTGTGCTAAATTTCAGGCCGATAGGTCCATTTTTGTGGATTTGTATACGAACGACATTTTATTCGGCAAAATCGCCACACATGGCAACCACGATCCTTATTTTACACTTTTTTCACTACAGGGGTTACAATTACGGAAAGATTTTTGTGTGAAGAGCATAAAAAATCTCTTAAATTCCGGGAACGGGTGGACTTTCACAGTTTTAAAGTGGACTATGAGTTATTCTATATTATTTTACATATCTGTACTAAATTTCAGGCCGATAGGTCCATTTTTGTGGATTTGTATACGAATCAAATCCACAAACAAACAAACAAACAGAATTTTATTTTTATTTATAAGATAAGATTAACAACCGCACAAAAACTTCTGCGCTGGTATCGTCCTGACAAGTAAACAGTATTATATTAAAAATGCGCTAACTGACGTTCCTTACACTATTATTATAAGTCTGTTACTAACAACCGTGTACGAATCTCTGCATTGTCATTGTTCGGACGAGTAAGCAATATTATAACTAAAATGTGCTGACTTTGTTCAATCGACATGGTGGACTATGAAGAAGTATCGCTAGTCCAAAGCTTTAATTTTATTAGCTGTAAACCCATTTTTCACTTTTTTAGATATGTGCTTTGGATTGTTATCCTGCTGAAATATCTGCCAACAAGGTATCTTTCGCAAGCATAAGGCAGCATGTGTTTTAATAAAATGTTTTTATAAATATTTGAATCCTTAATCCTATCAATGAGTTCGAGTCTGATGATGACATCATTACAGAAAGATCCCGAGATCATTACTTATGTGTTTCGTATCATACCGGTCGGATTTTTGTCACGGAGGATACATTCTGGTGTCTTTTGGACAGCGAATATAATATCGGTCATCATTTCGAAACAAATTGAATTTTTAATGACTAGCCACCATGGCGGCCAGCTTCGCCACCCCATACTTTACTGCTATTTATACTCAGTGCAGTGTTGACAAAATTTCTGGACTCATTTCAATAAAAATCATGTTTCTTTGTTTTAACAGTATTTGTCATTAAATGTATTTAGGTTACGGTTACTACACATTAAGGGTGACACACTTACACCCCCATTAAGGGTGTGTAAGGGGGGAGGATATCGGGATATATCCCCCCCCCGAAATTTTTGGATTACTGATGAAATTCCGACTATTTATACACATATAAGTTCATATCCCCGCCAATAAAATTTTCCAGGCGAATATCCCCCCCCCCCGAAAAATATTCCTGGCTACGCGCCTGTCATCATACAAGCCGGTGTTGAAACAGCAAATGGCTAAAATGTGCTTTAGCCCAATGCATGGTGACTTTTTTAGATGGGCGATTAACGCGTCAAATATTGTAAATTCGATATTTTAAAGCTGGGAAAAAGTCCGAAAGATCCTGAATTTTTGTGTATCTATTATTGTTATTTTGTAATCTAGCTATTTTCTGACATATGTTTCCTCCATTCAACGTTATGGAACTGTTAATTTGGATTTTTACACATGTGTTATTGTTATTGCACTAATGTTTACATCTAGCTTTTGCCGTTCGCAGCGTGGAATTATCGTTGACTTTGGTACCGCATACGTTACCGTATTATATAACTAGATTGCTCTAATCTATTTTATATTATTTATATGTTTGTTTTACAAAATGTAGTTCTTCAAATTTTGTGCTATTTAGCTAATTTCAATTAGATCTTCCGATTTTTTACCCAAAAAAGTGGATTTGTTTGCAGGGACCCGTGCACACAATTCAGAGGTATCCATGCTGCCAGCGCAACACTTAAAATATGCATAGAGAATGGATGTTTCAGAAGAAGAATAATTCAAAACATTCCTCCAAAATAGTGAAAATTTAATTTAAATCTAAGAATGTTACAGTTTTGTTCTGGCCGAGTCAGCCACCTGATCTCTGTTCAATTTAACAAGTTTGGGCGCACAGTGGAAGAATGTCGGCACATTGAAGTATTCTTCTTCAAAGGCTCAATTCCTCTAGAGTCTTTAATTGGAGAGGGAAAAACTCCCTTGGTCAGAAAAATACTTGTAAATTTTATGCATACAGACGATGAGCTTGTGATGGAGATCACATATCTAATTTAATAATCATTTACTTTGGTTTTCTTCAATGTAATCAATTCAATGTAATCTATCCAAAATCAAGAATTCTAAATGACTTCTGTTTTCATTTTTCTGCCATTTCGGTTTTTAAATCTGTATATTTGCTTTTCCCCGTATGCACTATTCTTTTTGTTTATTCGTCTCTTCGGACCGGTGTGCTAAAAATAGATTTTAATTGCGTCCGTTTGCAATATCAACGGCTTTTTGTTTCCCCTCATTTGGCATAGCGTTGGCGTAAGTTATTTTTTGTTGCCCTGCCTGGTCTTCAAAATTATTTGCTCGCGATTACGTCACTTTAATTTTATTGGATTAACTGTTAGGGTTGCTCTGGAATTGGCGTTATTTATCTCGACCAAGTTATTGTTCTTGCCAATGTGTAATTCTGTGCTGGCGTAATTTTTAAGTCATTCCATCTTAATTGCACTGTCCATATAGGACGTCATTTTGTTTTCGCTGAGCCACCACCGCCCGTTGTACTTATGTTCAATAGTATCTTTTAAATAAATAGTTTTAAACATTCAATGTCTTTTTTCTTTACTGCAACTAAGTGCATTCGAACCTGGAGTTTCATGTCACAACGCAACTTAATAATTTAAAACAGCCAAACTAATTAACTTCTTTACAGAGCTGCCGTCGTCGAAGCAAAAGCGTAGCCAACTATGAGCTAAATAATGCTTTATTTAGTTATATTAATACGATTAATTTCAACGAAAAATTAGAAAAACTTAATTTTCAAAAATTCCTGCTTTTATTTTTTCAAATTCATGCTTGGTATTTTTTTAAATCAACAATTCTTTCAAGCATATAACTAATAGCACATTATGTGTCTGGCTGCAGTCGATCTTCAAATTTCTAAAAATGCGTCACCAAAACAGTTTTTTTTTCAGACTGAATATTAATCTAATCAGGTTTAAAATAATTTATTTTATTAAGTTTAAAAGAAATCATATCGGTACGATGATGAGATTGAATGTTAGGATAGTTTTAAATCAGTAACGACAGCTGACTGTTGTATGAAGACTTCAATTGCTTGTTTTCTCAAAACAATTTTTCCAAACTTTTTTGTAAAGTCCAGTGACCATTAAATTTTGTTGAATCAGTTGAATGTTTTAAGGTAACTTAGTGCTAGTTCTATTATTTCTTTCTTTAGTACTAATATTTTTTTTTCATTTTTGCATTGTTTAGTTGAAATTTTGCTGAAAATTACATATGCTTAGGGAAATATTTTTTTTTCTTTACTATAGTTTTGATTTAAGTAAAAGTTGAATATAAACATTTGTTGTAGTTGGATAAAACTAGCTTGAAAAAATCAGCTCTCTCTGACAAAAATTGATGCACATGGAGCATTTTTAAATATCATTAGTTACCCTTGAGATTATTTACAAAAAAAAAATCACAGATAACACATACATGCATACCGCAAGAGAATAATTTCAGATAATAGAAAAAAAAGAAACAAAATGATCTGATTTATTGTAACAAAATGTTCTTTATTTCATTACCCTTTTCTCCTACGGAAATAAAAGCGGTTAAAATACCCATGGAAGATGTCATTTATTTTAGGAATGTAGCCATTTCCTTTCACAACTTAGGTACTGGAAAACGTGACTTTTAGAGTACCAGGAAAGTTTAAAAGCTTTTATTTAAATTTTCTATTTCAAAGGGAGGTTTTCTTGATCAGTTCTTAAACAGCCTTGTCAGAGGATTAAATGTATTACGGAACAGAAAACTTTTCTCCAAAATTATTCTACATATAATATCTTTGAACATTTACACGATGTATATCTATGACGACAGTTCATATGAAGCAATTTATATTTCATTCAGACAGTATATATTTTATTTAACATCTACAAAAAGTAATTTAACTGAAGCTTTCCTTGTTTGATTAGAGTGATTTTTTTCACTTTAACGCAATAAAAATAATAGTGATAAATATGTCGGTTAGACAACTAAAATATTTTCCATAATTTAGGTTACAAACGGAAATTCTGTAATAATGGAACAAATACTCGGTTTTATTGTGACAAATTTCGCACATAAATATACGTACGTATGGGTACGTATGAGAGAAGCGTATAGAACGTAAAACAAGAAAACAAGGTTAAATATTATATAGTTTACGGGTTATTTGAAAAGTGGAATGAAGATGACACCATGTAAATAATATAAGCCTTCCTTAACAGTGCTGTGAGGGTTGTATATCAATGCGCAGAAACCACACATTACATTAGGTGGACCTCAAAGTGATATGAAAAATCATGATCAGAAAGTTTTTGATATAATCTTTGAATCAAATAAGAATTCACCGTTTTTCATCGTTATGTTTCTGTATGCTTTCGACAATTATGTATTTTATGCACTAAATATATTTACGATAAACCTAGTATTTCTTCAGTTGTTTAGTTTAGTTTCAGATTTTGTGTGTAAACGTAATTTTGGACATGAGTGTAGTTAGAGGTATTGGACTCAAAGAAAAAAAAACACACTAAATGAGGGGAAACGTTAAATCCTAGCCGACGCAAAGAAAGTATAGTAATTCCTTAAACTTATTTTTTTTTAAATCGATTAATATCTCTCACTTTCTTTCTTTTTTATGCTACATCTTCAAGTATATTCTTCATGAGTTTTACTTCCATGTACGAGGTAAGTAATGAAATCTCGAAAAAAATTTGTATTCAAACTTTGACGGAAATCGTAATTTTTTTCGGCTATTTTCAATCAGCTCACCAAAATAGGGGAAAATTAAAAAAAAAACTATATCGTTTCAATTATTAACTTGTTGCACTAATTCTGAGTAAAATTTTGAATTCAAACCTTTTGCTTTTCTTATTTCACACTCTACAACAGAAAATGTCTCGAAAACACACAACGAAGAACGAAGCCACAGACATACTCCTAATTTTATTTCTATTTCTTTCTTTGCAGCCTTTTTACAGTTCGAAATTATTGCCAAGAGCTACCGTCAATGCCATCTGTCTCCATTCCTGAAAAACGTCAGGAATAATAGAAGGAATTATCTACAAATCATCCTACATCACATGACAGACGCTTATGATGAGTATAGAATGCACTGAAATCATTTTACATGGTACATAAGATTAAATTGGGATAAAAGAACAAAAATAGAAGGAATAAAGTATCAAGTATCAGCTCTGTTCAGTAAATGTTTTTTGAATACTGTATCTTTTGTTTTATTCTGTTACAAAATATAAGGTATTGAAAATTGCATAAAGTAAAGCTCTATATCTTATAATTTTAAATTTTTTAGTAATATAGTAATGTCTTGGGAGTGGACTAGTACGTATTTTCAGAACTAACGACACATAACTAACTGACGATGTTAAATTTCTACCAGACTTAGCATGGATTTACCTGCGTTAAGACCCCTCTTTGAAGAAATAAGTTTATTTGCTGAGCCATGAAATATTCTTTTCATAACCGTAGAATGAATGGACTTTAAATATTGTCTTGTATGATTACCCATTTGCAATTTTGGTATCTATCCTTTTGTTAGACACAATAACCCACAAGATAAACTTGGTTGTTCGTTTGTATCTTTGATTTACTACTCATAAACTTATTGTAGCTCTAATGCGTGTTTCTTCTCGCCCTTGTTTTTCTTGCGTAACTTAAAAAAACCTGCATCAATTGCCACATTTGTTATTCCACTATTAAAATATCCTATGTCTAATTGCATGTAATCCGATTTCCCAAGACTAAAAAATATTCTTTTAAGATTCAATTTTTAAAATCAAATCCATGGTAGCACTATGGTTAAGGCATTGACCTTTTAACTTCAGCATTCTGAGTTTGTTGTATAACCTATCAGTAAAAACCTGCATATACACGCGGTGGATGTAAATGCTAAATCCGTGGTTATGAAGATCTTCTATTAGTTCATTCCAGGCAGTGATGATATTCAGCCCTGCATCTTCTGAAGTAGGCTTAAACTGAGGCGAGAAATGCCAGAAAAGACGTACGTACCACATTAAATGAGGTGAATTACCCTCTCTCTCTCCAAACAAACGAAACTGTGTATTAATAATGATGATTGTCGTTGAATGAAGAAATGTCTTTCAGATGTAAATATTATAAGATCTATCATTCCGTGTTCTGTGTGCATACATCTTTTTACAACCCCCCTATAATTCAAGGGTTTAAAAAAATTAAAATACTATTTCACATCTAGATATAATACAAATGTGGAAACCTAATCGTTTACAAGGATATGTGATAATAGTAAATGTTTGAAATCTTCAATATTTAAAAAAAAATATGTTAATGAAATTGTAAATTTAAATAAAATTCTGGCATAAGTTAATAATAACTTTTATACTAAATAATTCTAAATACCACTACTTGATTCAACGTTTTTGTTTAGGTTTATTTCGTTTTTATATTAAACTAGCTGAAGTACCCGTTCATCGCACGGGAATGAATGGACTTTATTACGATTTGTGGTGATTACTACTCATTGTCATAAACAGATATAGCAAAATGGATATCGGTTATATTGTGTCCAATAATCATGCATACCGAATTTCAAGGCAATCGTTTGTACGGTGCAGAAGTCCATGCGGCGTAGCGCAATCTAGTGGCGAGTTTTAGCAAAACGGATACGGCGAAAATATTCTTCGCATTCAGATATAGATGTATACGAATTTTCATGACGATCGGCTGGACAGTCCTGAAGTTCATGTTTTGATGCGACATCTAGTGGCAAGTTATAGGAAAATGGATAGCGCCAAACTCTTCCCCGTATTCAAATATCTATGTATACCTATTTTCATAGCGATCATTTGCACAGTCAAGAAGTGATACACTGCAGGGCCATCTAGTGGTTAATTAAAGTAATGATTTGCTACAGCGCCGTCAAGTGGCGAGTTATAGGAAAATGGATAACGCCAAAATATTCTCATTGTTCAAATAGCTATGTATACTGATTTTCATAGCTACCCTAGCAGCAATCTTTGCTCGGGCTTTACCAGGCCTATGATCAGTGCATCGGCTATTCATTGCCTGATCATTACTGATCATCCTTAATTTTTCGTATGTTCATCTTTTCCCGATGATCGAATCTTTACACTGAGTGTGGTGAAGTGAAACAGCAGTAAAATATAATTTTGAAACGGTTCCCATGGGAAGACCACACAAGTGGACCGTAAATTAGAAGAGGCGCCAGGCAATGGACAGTCTGGACACTATAGCACAATGAACTGTCAACGTTAAAATATTTATGGCCGAAAATGATATGCAAATTTGGCGGGGTATATTCCCGAATGATCCACCTACATGTCTGGGATTCGACGAGAGGATGCATTAATTCCCCGATACGAACAAATCAGAAACTCCAGCCAATGATGTAAGAGGGGGTAAGAAAAGAGGAAACAACCCCGTGAGAGAAGAAAAAAAGACGACAGAACGAGTGTGCTAGAAAAAAAAAGAAGGAGAAGAGAGTTTGAAAAAGGTGTGAACGGACTTAAAAAATCAGTGTGTGCTTCGAATCAATATGATCAAGTTGTGTTCAAAAGAAACATGGAATCAGAGGCCAGATGATGGCTTAAGAGAAAGACAGCGGTTCCAAGAGGGCACGCGTCGATCGTGTCTTGTGTAAAGACGGCTACCTCATCATAATGGTGAATATTCCCAGTAATCTATTTATTATTTGTGTTTCGAAACTTTTGTGGATACCCCTTATCCTCCAAAACCACATCTCCCCCAGACATATTTAAGTTTAAAATTATGTCAATATCGTCTGTTAATTAATATTAGTGAAATGACTAAGAATAAATGGTATTTAGTTGCAATTCATAGAGTCTTTAGTTTTTTTTTAGTGTTTTGGTGTATGTCAATCATTTTTCAGTTTTTCAGCGTAATACTAGGAGTACTTGCCAGGCAGGTTATGCGCGGCATAACACCACTGTACGATCATCTTAGGCTTTAGTTTCCCTCAAATTTTAACCAAAATCTAATAATCCACCACACTGAGATCTGATAGGCGCTTTCAAGATTGCGAAGGGTAAAGCGAGCAAACAGGTTTATATCGGTCTTTCTACCAAGTAGCTGAACGGCTGGATATCTCCGTTCCTTCATTAATGTGCAAAGAGCATCATATGCACACCATATGTTTGTTTTAAGGTTGCTGATTGGCTAAGCTATTACGCGGGAAGACAAGACAGGCGACAGGCGAACAGTTTTCGCAAAATCTCAAAATCTAATCCAAATTTTAAACTTTAGGGGCATAGTTTAAATTGTACGACCACCTATCGTGTCACTAAATTTTGCTTTATTCACTTAAGTCGTATGTGATGCGCCGACAAAAATTTACGCAGTTTAAAACGATTTTCAGAAAAATTCTCAAAATCTATTTTTTTTTTTAATCCGACGATTATAGCTTAAGGTGAGTGATTGCCTATCATGTCAGTAAATTTCATTGCTTTCGCTTTAATCAATTTTACTTGACGTGCGAACAAAAATTTACGCAGTTCGAAATAATCTTCGAAAAATCTCAAAATCTATAGAGAGATTTTTAAAATATTCATTATAATGAATATTTTTAAAACAGACAAACTTTTTTTTTTTTTTTTTACGGCCGTACACAGGTCCCAAATCCTTAAAACGGATAGAAATCGCAAAATCTTTTTAATTTTGAGTATTGTACAGGAAAAGTCTATTTTTATTTAATTAGAAACTTAAATATTCCAATTCGGAACTTGAAACAACAATCACTTCAAATTTTAGTCGCGCCGATAACGAGTCAGACCCCCGTCTAGTGGTTAGATGCCGGGCTACCAAGCGTTAGTTCCCTAGTTCGAAACCAAGTCTCGGAAGCTTGAAAATTGAAGTTCAGATAGCAGCATTAAAATTCAAAGAGAAGAGGAAGAAGTTCGAATTTGCTTTTTTTTTTTTTTTTTTTTAACTCTTAAAAAATTTTATCTAGCTGGGATATACCCTAATTTTTATCGATTGTTCAGTTTAAAATTTTATCAAAGGTGATAGGCTTCACATCCTAAGTTGCAAGGTGTTTGCTCTTCTGAGATGAATATAACCCCAATCGCATCGGCTTTACAACGGCTCTACGCCCAATTTTCCCCCCTTGCCGATGATCCAACCCTACTATTCGGGAGAGGACATGCCGGAGCAAATTCCGAGATAAGAGCCCCCGACGCGATGAAGAACCTTGCATGGCGCGCGCTGCGCTTCCTCCCTGTCCGATCATCGGCAATTCAGGAACCGATGACCGTTTGCTACTAGGGTACCGTTTGAATGGTCAAGAATTTGGCCTGTTGCAGCGTCATCTCTTGGCAAGTTAAAATAATAATGCATTGCAGTGTCATCTAGTGGCGAGCAACATCAAAAGGAACGCAGTTGGAATATATTCTTCGTGCTGAAATGTGTAAGTATAAAAAATTTTATACTCTTCGGTCGAACGGTATAGAAGTTGATGCGTTGCAGCGCCATTTAGCGGCAAGTTACAGCAAAAGGGATAGTGAAAAATATTCTCCGTGTTCTAATATTCGCGTGTACCAAATTTCATCGAAATCAGTTGGACGATATTCGCATAGCAAACGGCTAAATTGAATAGAATTCGACGTTGTGCTGCGGCACCAAGTGGCAAGTTAGAGGAAAACGGATAGCATAAAAACCTTCTCTATGATAAAAGACTTAAGTGAACCAAATTTCATGGTGATTGGTCAAACGGTGCTGGAGTTTTTCAACCTCATACACACGTACCAACACTCATATTTATCTATAACCAGTGTCATTATAATATCAGTCTCAAATAAAATCCAGTTTCAAATCTAAGCCTCGAGAAAGTGACAACATACGCCATTTTGCTAGAGTTTTTTCAGGGAATCATTCGAAGCATTGACTTAGCAGCAATCAATATGGGAAATGGTTCGACCGCCAAAAAGTAAAGCACGCATTTATTTGAAAAGTGGAATCCCTTAATACAGCCGAATGTTTTAAAATTATCAACTATAACGTGTTTTATTCATCGTTACTCCGATGTACTAAATCAGATTTCAATTTTCTGAAATTTGGCGGAATTCCCCCAACTTAAATCAATGTACTCAATTGGCGAGAATTCTGAAGATAGATCGCTTGATATCCCTTAATAACTGCATTATTTCTTCACGGATCATTAAAATTTAGCGCTGTATTCTAATAAAACTTTTGCACTTGTTTTCAAAAATCTATTTCCATAAGCTCTCAATAAATTGCGCCAAGCCGAAAACTGTGCAAACCGCTAGAACTCACTTTGTGGGCATTTGAGCCATTTTATTTTTTCGCCAAACTAAAAAATGTTACATATTAGCCTCGGAAATCTTCAATTCTTATTGTTTTGCGTATAAAGCATTTCATTCTTGCTCTGATTTCCCATGCACATGATATTATAATAAAAAAATAATAATCTTACAAATATAAACTAAAAAAAATCATTATTATTCTTTCATTTTTACTTTGAGAATTTAAAACATTTTAATCGGCAAAACCGCCACACATGGCCAGTCAGACTATTTATTTCAGACTTTTTTGACTACAGGGGTTACAATTACGGAAAGCTTTTTGCGTGGAGAACATAAAAAATCTCTTAAAATCCGGGAACGGGTGGACTTTCAAAGTTTTAACGTGGACTATGATTTATTCTATATTATTTTACATATCTGTGCAAAATTTCAGGCTGATACGTCCATTTTTGTGGATTTGTATACGAATCAAATCCACAAACAAACAAAGAAACAAAATTTCTTTTTTATTTATAAGGATTATAACCTACTTTTCTATAATTTCACTCGCCCCTTTCCTTCTCAACTTTATTCACTCAGTTTTTCAAATTTTTCTCTTTCGTATGACAGTCCTTATGAAAATATTTCAAGAAGTGTCTTTATTTTTTGTTTGATTAATTAACCAGCCTTTCTTATACGTTTTAATATAGAATTATAAGCTACAGAAATATAAAATTATGAGAATAATAAATATATTTTGTAGTTGAAGATAGTTTTCCTACAACGTTTTGAAAGGACATAAAAATGAATTCAGTTAAAAAATTAAACATTTTGTTTACCAGACGACGCGCTAAGTATTGGCAAAGATTGAGGAATGCATATCTTTGCTTCAGAAAATTGAAAACGATGAATGGAACTCCTACAATGAAATATAATAAAAGATTTAAAATATTTCTGCTTATATTCATGCTGGAAAGTACTATCAAAATTCCTTGTAAATTTCACGATGGAAGTTACACTCTACACATTTTACATGATAAACTTTTGATTTAGGGTTATGTTTATGAAGTAGTCAATGCATTCTTATTAAAACTGTAAAAGGGAAAAAAATATTAAAATAAAAGATTTATTACATTTAAAGTAAGGAATTTTTGACTTTTTTACAATGATTTACAAATAAAATATAAACAGATAATATAGTCAGAATTTTCTAAATTTATACAGAACTTATAGCTTGCACTCTTTACGAACTGAACAAAAATTAAAGACCTTCTAGGAAGAAATATGTGATCCTAGAAGTTTATGCCAACAATTATTCTGTCAAACAAATTCCTTTAAACACACTTAATCTTTTAAACAATGCCTAATAGTTTAACCTTTATTATCTAAAATGAACAGAATTACCTTATTTGACACTATCAACGTGGTATTTTAATTAGTTAGTAATATGTTCTCAAACAAGTGTATAGGCCATGCTTTCACACGCTAGCATTAATCGCATGTTCTATAATGAAACCCAAGACTAACGATAGTGAGAATTTTTCACTAATTACCGCGCAAGAGTGTAATCTGAACACTTAACATCGTTAGAAAATGTGATTTGTTGGGCTTAATTCTGTTAACAGTGTAAATAGAATCGATAGTCCGCTAATGCTTAAGTCCAAATTTTCTGATAAGTTTTCTTTAATAGAGTTATATAACAAGTTTTTGCTGTGTATAGTTTGTCAGAAAAGGGATTGAAAATCTGTGAATACTTTTTTAACCCTTTGAGGTGCAACCCTTTCCCAATGCTGAAAAAAGGACAGCCGTTGCCATCGCTCGACTTAACTACCAGCAAGATGGCGTAAGATCGACACGTTCATCGCGCATCGCTTTGATTTTCAATAAAGGTACGTTTTTATTCGAATTGTTCACTTTTCATTAGTGATACGAAGTCATCGGATAGGAATTATATTCGACATAGAGACCCTTTTTTGACGACAGCTGGCTGTGCGCGCACAGATAGCTGCGTCAAAAACTGCGTTATGAACGTTTCGATCGTCCGCCGTCTCGCTGGTAGTTAAGTCGAGCGATGGAAACGGCTGACCTTTTTTCAGCATTCGACAATCTATCCAGCTGTTCTCGCATTCTTCCATTTTTCAGCAGATGTCAGTGCTGTTAAAAATAATAGTGACAATTTTTGTTACGGGAAATGACGTGCTAAAAAGTAAAGGATTCTCGTGGATCTATGTCACCCGCAACTATTTTTATAGAAATCAAATATATTCTTCATAACTGGCAATAGTCAAAACGTCAGAGTTTGGTGTTCCCAGAGCCGGAACACTGAGCGTTAAAGGGTTAACAAATAAATATTCGCGAATACTGAATCGATCTATGCTGCATCTATTTTGCACGGAGAGAAAGAAAAATATGAGAATCAACTTGCCATTTTTTTCCCAATTTATGCTAATCAAATCTTTAAAAAAACATGTATATTAACTAAATGGTTATGATAAAGCAAAAATTCCTGTATACACAAAAATTCCAAATATAATATGTTGATGCTATGTTCTCTGCAAAAATTATCCTATTCTCGTTATTTACAGTCTTTTATTCTCTCTGGTTTAATGCTTTTTCCTTCTTTCAATTCACTACTCACTGTTCACTTCTGTTTACGCTTAATATTTCACTTCTCTCACAACAATTGATATTTCTGCATTAGCAATGCCCGCCCACACCCTTGAAACCCAGACGATATTAAACAAATTCTTCTGAGAAGTGTGGAACAACAGCTGTACATTTCGGATTTTTCTCCCTATGACTTCCACATCTTTGGACCACTTAAGAAAGAATAACAATGAAATTATTTCCATTTAGACAATGTCGTTAAAAGAGTTGTGCATGACTTCAAAAATTAACCATGATCTTTCTACAACAATGGCGTGTTTTTATTTCCGGAATATGCGACCTGCATTAAAACGCCATTGCGATCTATTGAGATTTTCAAAAAAAATAAAAATACGTTTTTATTCTAATTGTTCGCTTATCATTTGGGAAACTCAAATACGTAACATAAAAATACAATCTCTGTCATGGAATTATATAATATTAAGTAATATGATTCATGTGGAAACTAAATACTGAATTTTAGATGCAAGGAAACTGTCTTCTTCCTGCCTTTAAAGTTTTGTGAAAAAAGTTCTATATTTTTTTTATATTTGGATAAAAAAAAATTGTTAACTTAAAAATTTTGCCATATCCGATGACTGTTTCAGTATTATCTTTCCAGCACCCTTTCCTTTAGAAATTCTAGCATTATGTGTTTCATAAAACATACATTTACTTTATGTAATGCTAAATATTATTTTTCCTTTTTCTTTCGAATGATAGAAAATGCAGGATTAATGTTCCGTAAACATGTTTTACCTTACATAATATATTTATACATAACATTATATAATATATTTATATATTATTTAAATATTTTTTTTCTAAATGTTCGAGAGAAAGTTTTAGCTTTGTCGAGACATGTTTAATGCGCATTGTATTTCCTTGTAATTTTCCTAATTCAAAATAAGTAAGAAAATCTACGAAAAGCCTGAATTTACTTTATTTGGAATTATCCGTGCGTTACTTCCATTAGTCATGATATCATTCTTTCAATAAGTAAACAAACTGTCTATTCCCATTGCCTTTGATAATTTAATCCAAAGCAATTAGGTTAAAAGGTGGGTTATTAATAGTTACTATCATCAGAAAAGTTCGTAATTAGAGTATGCTGAATATTGTTAACCTTAATTTAATTAACTGATTGATGGTATAGCACTATTAAAAATATGTTTAATGTACAACATAGATTTGTCTGCTGTATTTTTCCCGAGAAAAATAACTTAGTTTAATAATAATTAATTAAATTGCATATATTAGGTATCTTTAGAGTGAAAAAACCCTAAAATGTAAACTTTAGCAATCCAAAATAAAACAAGAGCAACCACATATATCGAGATAGGTGATAGCGGGGTACAGTGGATCAGAAGGTACAGTGGGTCATTGAAGATATTTGTGGTTCAGTGAATAGCTTTCAATGAAAAAATTACAGTAGATATCAAACAACTTAACTCAGTGTAAAAAGTTAAACATCTCCCTTTGATTGTGACGGAAAGAAAGAGGCATTTTTCTTTCTAATCATCTGCATGAAATTTGAAGAGAGTAAGACTTATGTTATTAAACTTGAAATTTGCCAAGTAAATATGAGTATGTGGTATGTTTATGTAGTTTAAATTACCTTCTTTTCTATCATGTTGTGTTTAAATGGATATTTTAAAATTTCGTATTCTGAGGTGAAAAATAGTGCATTGCTCCATGTGGGGCACACTGGGTCACCTGAAAGCGGGTGCAGTGGGTCAGTGACCCACTGCGTCACATTTATGTATTTATTGTATTTCTGTAAATTTATTACTTTTGAATGTTTTAATGATCTAAATTTATCTTAATATGTCTTCCACTTAAGCCACAGAATCATTAGTTTTTCAAGAAACTTGTATAAAATAAAAAATGACGCCAGAGATGGTAAAAGCCTTTTCTGATATGCCTCTGATATGTGGTTTTCTCAAAAAACTTGCGAAAATACGGGCTAGGATCCCTTAGGTTCCACCTATAGGTCTAGGAACCTAGTGCAGCCGATCAGCCTTAATCCACAAACACAAATCTAACTCTAATGATAAACAAACAAAAAATAAAATCTGAGAAGCAACCTAAAAAATTCGGAAATTCTTACAGATGCACCTGTAAAAATCACAATAATATAAGGGTTGCCCAAATGAAAAGTGGACAAGTTGAAGAAAAATAATACCTTTATTGTAAATCAAAAGAAATCGCCATGGGCGTTGAAACACAGGTCCCAGCATTGCGGCAGCAGCTCGATGCCTTTGCTGTAGACAGATTGGGGCTGATTCCTGAGGAAGTCCTGCACGCCTTCCTTCACTCCAACGTCCGAATGGAAACGTTTCCCCTGTAAGGCTCTCTTAACTGGCCCAAAGATGTGAATGTTACAGGGTGACATGTCCGGACTGTACGGGGGGTGCTCCAAAACCTTCCAACGGAATGTGTTTAAGGTCCTCTGGGTTTCCAGGGAGACGTGTGGGCGGGCATTGTCATGCAGAAGGATCACTCCTTTTATGAGAAGGCCCGGCCGTTTGTTTTCTTGTCGCAGTTTCGTCAGAGTACTGCAATATTGTACGGAGTTAATAGTGCTCCCTTGGGGAAGGAACTCGATCAAAAGTGGTCCACGACAATCGAAGAAAAATGAAAGCATCACTTTCCGTGCAGTTATCGTCGCTTTCGATTTCCGTGGTGGAACAGGAGATGAGCTGTGTTCCCAGTGCATACTCGTTTTCTTGGATTCGGGTGTGTAGTTGCGGCACCATATCTCGTCGCCCGCAACGATATGATCCAGAAATGCGGGATTCTCCTCATAACGTATCAAATGCTGGAGATAGAAGCCCATTTATCGTTTCTGATAATCAAGGGTCAGATGTTTTGGTACCCATGCCGCACACACTCTGCTGTACCTCAGATGTTGGAGGATAATGGTGTGAACCGTTTCTTTACTCAGGTTCCCTAGTAGCACAATTACTCCAAAAGACGTTTAAAACACGTCTTTTAACGTCAAAAAACGTGTTTCCAACGTAATTTGAACGTTTTTTTGAGCTAGTTGTGCTACTAGGGTTGAGTTCGTGACTGATTTCACGGGTCGTAACCCTTCGATTAGCTTGGATCATTTCATTAACGGAGGCAATGGGATCATGGGTGATCACTTTGTTTGCTTGGCCTGGTCTCGAAAGATCTGATGTCGTTTGACGCCCTTCACGGAAACTTTTACACCATTTGTTTACAGCCGTACGACCTAAACAGTGGTCGCCATACACTGTTACCATTCTTCGATAGATGTCCGCATTACCTTCCGCAACCAGAAACCGCAACCTCACCTTCCGCAAGCAGAAACCTTACTACCGCACGTTGTTCTGATCTGGACGCATCCATGGATAGCACGACTTTCCTTTGGCACAATTTAATCTCCTACAAACAGGTTTCACGGTTAAACGGCGTCTGAGATGCATACATCATACCGCCCTTTAAATACTTGTGCAGTGGCACTGCTATCGATGCGTACATTCTGACGTTATCGAATGTGTCCACTTTTCATTTGGGCAATCCTTATATTTAAACTTTCTTTACCGGATGTCTAAAAATTACATTAATAGTAATACAGCTTCTTTCTTTCTTTTTCTTATGCTGTGCACGAAGTCTTGCCTAATGCGGCAATGCTACTTTGTCACAAATCCATACTTTGCCATATTTGGATACAAAAAAAAGGGGCAGTTGTTTTGGAAAATGTATTATAGTCGATTCCTGATTTACACATATGAAAACTTCAAAATCGAATATCCATTTATGCATATAGATTCTTAACATATAAGTAATAAGCATGCTAACTAGTTTAAACCCTGTTCATTTCAGTATTTATAATCTTTTAAAACTATTAGGATATTCAATTTTTTTACATTTCAAGCATTTTAGAATAACTGTGTTGATAATTTAAATTTCTCAATCATGCAAACTAAAGAGATACACTAATTCTGAATGCTTTCGGTCATCGTGGATATCAGTCCCTTCTTGAAGAATAATACTGATAAGTACATACATTTCTCGCGTCCACAGATTAATAATGAATATTGTAGAATTCAAAATATAAATTTTAATTTGTCGTGTTCGTTATATTCTGTCATATGATATTTTAATCGGTCCATGTAGATGGAACATTTTATACACCCATAAGTTAAACAGAATCTATAATACAGATTTGAGTAGAGTTACTATTCGTATTCCTGACCTACGTCATATAGTATTAGTCATAGATAGTCAGTTGTAGATAAAAATAAGTCGTGTTATAGACCCTGTGAAATGTATGTTGCTTTATTTAATTAGTTAGCGATAAATTTTTTAGAGGATCACTACAGGGATGTTTTCCATTGAGGGGTGCAGGAGACAGTGAGAAAAACGCGCATAAACGAAAAACTACAAAAAGGAGCTTAAAAGTGAAATATCCAATTTAAAACTTCTATTAAAATATTTAGAAAATTTCCTAATGTAACTACTTTACCAAACTTTAAATGTAACAAACGTATTGCATTTTTCTTTCATGCACTAAAATCAACGCAATACTGTTTTGTTCATTGTGTTTAGAAGTCATGAATATAACTGTTTGCCTCTGAAAGAATCTATGGCTGACGCGAAAGCCAGGCTGCGGTCCTGGCATTTGGGTCACGACCTTTTGCCAACTAAAAGTCAAGTCCGACTAAGAGTCATCGTAATCCTAGATAGTCACAGTAAGATGGCCACACCCCCTAGATCACATGGCTTATATGGCAAAAGCGTGTCACCAAAATATCAGCACCGCAGTCTGTGTTTCTCGTCAGCCACGTGAAGAATCGAATGAAGGCACTACTTACTCACATTTAGGGAAATTTGCTAAAGATGAATGAACAGAATTTGCAAAAATTTTCAGTTTGTAATTTCTGTTAGTTACCGTAGACTGCTATACTCATCAGTGTATATGTAATATTTCAAGCACTCAAATATTAGTAATTATCGGTAGTGAAAATAAAACATACAATTTAGATTTCAATTTCTATAATTGGAATTTGTGCGAAACTGCCATAAACGCACATGCATTTGCAATACTAGTTTATTTAATCAATTAACATAAGTCTTTCAGAATCAGCAATACATACATAAACTATTACTAATGATTAAGAGTTTTTGATAAAGTATAAACAATCAAATAAATTAAACTCAATTCCATTACGATAATTAATCGAAAAAACAATTACTCTTTGAGCTTTGTTTCCGTAAATTCTCATCAAAGTAATAAATGTAACAGAAAATAAAATCCATAATAATGTAAAAAGTGTGGTTACTTATATTACTTAAATGTTCATATCGTTGCTAATAAAACATGCATTTGCAAATGTTATACCTTACATCAGCTACAATCATCAAATGTGTGTAAACTGCTCACTTTTGCAAATATCACCGACAAAATAACCTTATACATTACGTTAACAAGATTTTCAGTAAGTTTTATTCGGATATTTACATATACTTTGGAATGTGCCTTAATCTCCGGTTCACAGAGATGCAATTCGAATGTTAGTCATTATGAAATTCCTAACTAGGATATATAATTTGGATTTATAGGTATACCTTTATTATTCCAAAACTAGAATTTGTTTAATATTGAAGTACGCGAGTGAAATTATAATAGATATGCGTAGCGTCTCAAATGCCGTGTTTAATCAGTTAGCATAAACATGTTAGAACTAGTAACCCTCGTCATAAAATATTGATTATGATAAAGATATAATCTATGATATTTGAAATACCTGATTTAGATTAAAGCTTAATCCATAATAGAGGCAACGATAATAAATTCCTTCTATAGATTGAGAGAGGTAATTTCGTTAACAAACTATCGCTAAGGATCATGCTTTTAGCTTAAAATATAATAAATAATATATCAACGGACAAGTGATCTCCGCGCAATATGGTAGAGGTGGAAAAAATTCGATTTTTCAAAGTGTCTTTTTCACTGATCAACTCCACTATTTTCATAGTAAATTATCCACATAATCGGCCCGTAATAATAGTTTTGCAGTTAAAGTGTTCCTTTAGTGTGAAATTACAGCTGAAACTGAGCTACTTTGTATTTTTAAGCTTTGCAAGGGAATACTCCAAAAAAATCCCTCTTTCATGAAGGCTCTTCCGAAAAAAAAAAATCTATGATTACGTATTCAGTATAGATTCAACAGTATCTGTAAAAAAATACAAAAGTTAATTTAAAGATGGAAGCCCAGTGGTGTAATGATTAGTGCACCGTGCCGCGGGCCCGGGGTTCGAAACCCGTGCTGGGCGAGGTGGACTCAGCTTTTCATCCATTAAGTGGGCCAATAAATGAGGACCAAGCTTGCTTGGGGTCAAACACTAGGGGCTTCGCGTCATCCACACCACAGAGCCCAAGGTCGGAAGGTGCGATTGGGCAGCGAAGGCTTTGGCCCCGCAGAGGGGCTCTTGCAACAATATTTGACTTTTGAATTTAAAGATGATGGCATAAAAAGCAATCATAAATCGCATTTTAAATGGAATTTGGATTTAGATATCCGTTAATATATAGCTTCGCCTTTTTTTTTTCTTTTTTGGTCTGGCACATATTCTTTCTTGAAGTTCTGACCTTAATAAAGAAGCTGTGAAAGTTTCGAATCCCTTCTCACCCCTATGCGGTGACAGTGAGTTTCTGAATCTGTTAATTGATTCCCGTCGAGACTCATTCCCATTGAGATGTTTTCTCCGCAACTTCGCGTGAATACGGGTTAGGACCCCTCAGACAGTCCACCATGGAATGCAACAAACCCCCTCGGCGAATATCCCTTTCATAGATAATTGGCTGTAATCCCACATTTTCTGTGGTCGGTTCCCCGCAGGCTTGCTGACAGCATGCATGTTTTTTTCTTTTTTTTTCGCACTGGTGTTGAGCAAAAAATGAGAAAAACGAAAAAGTTCAAAAGTACAAAAGTTCGCAGGGTTTATGGATGCTCATGCTCATCTCTGGTAAAACTCTGTCAGGGTTGAGATGATGGGTTTCTACAGTGAAACTATCTCAAACCTGAAATAAATTGGGCAATTAGGGTTTTTTTCCCCCGTAATTGCGGTTTTCACCCCATTGTGCAACGCAAGAACAAGCTGCATATATGCTTTTGAAGGACAAATAGGGTGTCTTTGCTCCGTTTGGATAACACCTGAAACTAGCGCACACAAGGTCCTGGGGTCAATATCAGATCTCGATTCACGCTTGCCTTCCTGTGTGGTGAACTGGAGAAACGAGCACGCATCGTCTTCATCGACGGGTCTCGTCAGCAATGGGCCCATCCTTCTCTCTCTAATTCTAAGTATATAGTTTCGGATAGGTTAACACTAGAACCTCGGGATGGGTCATTTTGACCCAAAACCAGATTAGATTCCGTTTTTCTCAAAAAGTTACGAACTGAAATTTTGAAAAAATCGTGACTTTTCCTAAATTTATGTTATCAATTATCTGTAAAAAATTTAAGCTCGTAACTTTTATCTGTTGTTTGTTTTTAACAACAGATAATACCTGATATCGCGGAATGGGTCATTTTGATCCAAAACTTCCCAGGAGTCTGGAATCCGAATTTCAAATTAAATAAATGTCATTATCATTCATAAAATGAACGGTAATGACATAATAAATGAAATAATAGCATACTATTATGTCATTTTCATTGCAACGTGAATTTTACAAGTCGGGTCAATTTGACACATACTGCGGTTTTAGGTATGCCTATCTCAAGCGACGCGGCTCTAATAAGAATTATAGCAACAATATTTTTGTACTTTTAATGTAATATTAAACTTAATACGAATGTTAAGACTGAACTAATGTCATTACCGTTGAAATATAACATTATTGTTGCATTGCAACGTGAATTGTACAATTTGTTTCAATGTTACCCAGCACGCGGTTTTAGGTATGTCTGAAACACCGCGGTTCTAGTGTTAAAAGCACGTAGAAGGTGAAATTTGACTCAAAGTCCACAACTCTTGTGAACAAAGTTCGCAAAGCTCCACATATCGTTCATCAGCTTTCAGTAGACTCTCTTAAAAAGTGTAGTTTAGATAGGTGCCACGAGATAACTAGGGATGGATGGGAGACGATTTTTTGCGAGGCGAGAGAGATATTTACAGCTCTTTTGAGAGACAAGACAAACATTTTTAACATTATGATATAGGGATTTTGCGAGATGCGAGGCTGTTTTGCGAGACACGAGACGTCGATTTTCTGTCTTACATCCATCCTTAGAGATAACTCCCTGGGCAAGTTCCACATTGGTATCTAACCCTTCCCGAGCTGGTGCTGCGTATATGAGTTCACCGGAAGTATACGTGAAGATAATTATATTTCCGCAGAGGACGGCGTTTTTAAGCGGAATGTTTTTACTTCCTTGTACGTAGTATAAGGAAGTAATGTGATCCCGAAAAATTTTGGGGGCCAAATTTCGACATAAAAACCGATTTTGACTACCTCTAAATTTAATTAAAAAATTTTTTTCAATGCATCTCATCGTAGGCTAGCATGCACGATCATATTAACGCGTCTGCAACTCATTTTGACCAGTGGCGAGTCTACTGTGGCCAGTTTTTCCATGCCGTCTGTACGTACGTACATGTATGTAACTCGCATATCTCAAAAACTATTGGTCGTAGAATGTTGAGATTTGATATTTAGGATTGTTCTATGATCTAGTTGTGCACCTCCCCTTTTGGTGGCAATCGAATGGATAGTTTATGTACAGGACCGCCCAAAAGATTCGAAATACATTACGCTCTATGGGCCGAAATTCATTAAACTCGCCTAACTCAAAAGCTATTAGGCGTAAAATGTCGAAACTTCATATTTTGGATAGTTGTAACATCTAGTTGTGCACCTCCCCTTTTGGTTCCATTCGACTGGATAGTTTATCTACAGGACTGCCCAAAACATTCGAAATACATTACACTCAATGGGCCGAAATTCATTAAACTCGCATATCTCAAAAACTGTTAGGCGTTGAATGTTGAAACTTTACATTTAGGATTGTTGTAACATCTAGTTGTGCACCTCCCCTTTCGGTTCCATTCGACTGAATAGTTTATCTACAGGACCGCCCAAAAGATTCGAAATATATTACGCTCTATGGGCCGAAATTCATCAAAGCGTTTTTTAGAGGTATTGGGCTATTTCAAACGACTCAGAAGTGATATATGCTGTAAAGAGTTAGAAAATGAATTTCTCTATTAAAAAAAGTGTCTTTATCATTTATAGTTCTGCTACAGGAACACTCAAAAGATTTCCAATACATTACGGTCAATAGCAATTTTAGGGGCATTCATCCATTTCAAGCACAATACCGTCCTACCACATAAGTTAGGTAATGGTCCGACCACGGTCACGTGCTTCCCTCAAGAACTATGCCAAAAGTCGCCAAGCTTAGCGACTTTTGGTGTACGTGTGTGCATATTTAACTCTCAAATCTCAAAAACTATTATGAAATTTCATATATAAGAATGTTGTAACATCTAGTTGTGCATCTCGATTTTTGGTTCCAATCTACTGGAGAGTTTATTTACAGGACCACCGAAAAGAATTTCAGTACCTTAATGTCTATGGACATCTCCATTATAATACAACTGTAGACAGTCATTGTTTGGTACATACCCAAAATCTCGCCGTCTGTCCTCGACCTTGGCGAGTTTTGGCGAAATATCGCCAAATTTGGCGATAGTCAGTCATTTCGTCCATGCCCAAAGTATCGCCATTTGTCATCGTTCTTGGCGAGTTTTGGCGAAATATCGCCAAATTTGGCGATAATCTGTCATTGTTTGGTTTATGCTTAAAATCTCGCCAAATGTCGTCGACATTGACGAGTTTCGCCGAAATATCGCCAAATTTGGCGCCAAAAATTATTTCCTATTTTGTATAACTCTAAAACTTTAACCCGTAGATTTTTTAACTTTGTATTTAGAACTATTGTAATATCTAACTGTTTTCAATATCTTTTTTGACAGCAATCGACTGAGAATTTATTTACATGGTGAGCCAAATGACTTTGAATACATTGAGGTGTATAGATGCATTCAATTCATTGAAGGTCTGTGCTCAATGACTACTTTGGCTATCCCCAAAATCTCGCTGACTATCTCAAGTTTGTCGGCTTTTGGTGAAATATCGCCAAATAAAGTGTCAGAAGGAAATTTTTCAAATTGAACTCAGCTTGGCGATATCGAAATATTTGGCTAGAAATCGCTAAACCTTACTATTATTGATATTTTATCTCTTTCAAACAAATAAATTTAGAGGAAGTGCGTCGAAAATATTTTTGATCTAATGGACGTGCAAGGAAGTCATGTGTTGGACACATCAGATTTTTTTCATTTTCAATTAAAGATGTTACTATATTCCCAAAACGATCTCTAAAGGTTACCATCTGTCTTTTTTGGATACCGCTAGTCTTGAGAAATATTGTTTTTTTTATTTATTTTATAGGGAAGAAGTCTATGTTTACATTACCGAAGTATTTTGTAATGTATACAAAGATATAAATTGTTAATTGCGCTGTCCAGTCCACCCTTTTGTAGTTGGAAGCTTCTGCATTTACTGTTTATTTTTCAGAGGGATGAGGGATATATGTTTATAACACTCCACACGCAAATGTCTTAAAAGTAATTCTGAAATATTCCACTTTTTAACTGTACATAAATCTTCCTTTCAAATATAAATTTTCATTATATTTTAAAAGAAAAGTTAAATTAAAATAAGGTAAATTTTAATCCATACTCTAGTTTATCAACAGGAATACAATTTTCAAACAGAGTAATAAATTTTATAGCATCACTTTCATTTTTAATAGTGAAATTACTCATGAGAATAATCAGAATATAACATACAATGCTTTTTTATGTCTTTTATCATACGGAAAAATATGAATATAGAATGGAATGTGATGTTGAAGACTTTCATGCATTTTGGAGTAGCGGCGAAAATCTTCCATCTACCAGAGTAATTCGCTCAGCGGTGCTTTTCGTCCAGACACCAACTTTCGCAAAATCCAGCAGCCTCCCGAAAAGGGTTAAAAATCAAGTAAGCTGGGAAGTTTGTGCTTATAGAGCTTGAAGCCACCATACTAAGGTTCGGGGTTCTATAGCAACCCTCACCACACGCTCAAGATGAGAATTTTCATTCATTTAGAAGATATCGTGTATAATTTTCTAATTTTACAATAGACTAGAATATAACATTATTAATGTTGTAACTAATGTCATCCAGATGGTGTTGTGAATAGCAAACTATTTTACCACAGCTTTTGGATGGGTTCGATTTCTGAGTTGAGCTTGTTTGTTAACACACTTCTTAGAGCAGGGATGCGCAATCTTATCCTAGTCACAGAAGGGCCACTCACAGAAATAACTGCACTGCCGAGAGGAAAGGGAAACAGCTATAAACACCTGTGTGAACAACTTTTTACTGCACAAGTGTTCTTTTTGAAGGAGAATTTTCGTCAAACACTAAAATAAAATAAGATTTTAATAAACGTGCATCATAATCTATTTTATAAATGGGGGGGGGGAAGCTTTCCTTGCCCTCAGAAAGTGGTATTCGGTACTTTAAAAGATAATGAATGAAAATGGTGAAAAAATAAAAATAAATTTGACAATAAGATCAGAATAAAATAAAAAACTTCGTACACCTACATAAAAAAGCAATACGTACGTTTCGAATGGTACAAAAAGTGCATGCTTCTCCAGTTGCAAAAAGTTCCAATTTCCGATGACCCTTTTCAGACCTGGATAAATGATTTTTTTTTAAGTAAATGATTTTTTTTAATAAAAATTGTGGTCAAAAATGTTAAATAAATGTCCTGATAGTTAAATTTTCGATGGTAACACGCTTTTCTTTTTGCGCACAAATTAGAAAATCCATATTGCACCATCAGGTGTATTTTTGTGTCCACATTTGTGGTTCGCAAGGTCGAAAATGGCTAAGTTTGCACATAAAAGTTCTCAATCTCCTATCTGTTTGAAGCTTGGAACTATTTTGCAGCTGAAAGCTTGACCTTTTATGCCACCAAAAACGTACATATTGTGATATTTTTATGTACGTGCGTATTCTAAATAAACCTATTTATTTTTATTTTGATGAAAATATCTCTCCATTAACATCCAGCGATCTATTTTTAGACGGTCGCAAAAAGCGGAAATCGCAAAAATATTTAAGGATTATTTTTTTTTCCTATTTTCATTTCTCGAAAAAAATCTGATTTCTGCAAAATACTCAGTGCTAACAAAGTAAAATTTTAATAGTTTGTTGTTTTATTAATAATTTAGTAAACGAAATGCATTCTTCACACCACACAAAAGTCGGAAATTTATTTATCACTTCTAGCATCAACATAAATAGGAGAATGTGCGGGAAAAAATGTCAGGCGGTAATACGCTAATAAACCCTACAGTGCGCAGTTTTGCTCGTATGCTAAGCTGAATATCTATACACCCTTTCAAAAAGCATGAGTGCAAGTCAATTTTCCTATGTCTGTTTCATTATAAAGTGTTGTTCTTTATAAAAAGTGGGTTATGTAGTTAAGCACTTCTAATATTTATCATCTATATCATGCGTTACTCAAAAATTAATCAGGTACTCACAAAATTAACGTAGAGAATTTCTTTTATACTTGAATACTTTTTTGAGTGGTTATAATAAACATTGATTTATCTTTAAAAATGCTAGAATAAAGGGTTCAGTATCCTAATAGTTTAAAAGTAAATCTAAGATGATTTCGACTAGCTTACCCTCTCTGTGAAAAGTTTCTCTTCTACGTTCCCGCTTTGGGTAGTCGCAATGTGTTTCAAAAAGACAAACCCGATTTCTAACATTCATAAAAAGTATCAAATTCAATTTTTGATGAGTGTAATGGATCTAATGGGCTAATTAAGTCGTCGACTTTGATTTTCCAGCTGCATTTTTCCGCTTTGAAGTGATTAAGGAAAATTAAAGCATATGTTTCTACCTTTTTCTGATTTGAATACTATAGGAAGACTAGGAGAATCTGCGCAGAAAAGGTGTGCAGTCGGCTGTCACTCAGATGACGTCATTGAAACGTCACGCCGAAATAGTCTATTGAAATGCACTACGAAATCTGTTTGGTGTCACGCAGAAGGAGAACCAACCGCAGAGAGAATAATCTCATGAAATTAATTCCGACTAGTGCGGCATCCATTTTCTAATTTAAGTGACCTTAATGGGTTAAATTTAAAGAGGTTTTCTCTAGCGACTAATTAATCTCTCGAACAGACTGCGATGTGAGACTAGAGGTGCACAGTGATGCAGTCTGTGCATCTCTATCGTAAGGGGTAACTTTGGCCGCCTATTGGGTACCCTCATAATAAAATATCCAACTTCAGGTGGCGAATACCTGAAGAGCAAGTTCCCGACATTGATAGAGAAGAACTATTGGATAAGCTGCTCAAAGCTGAAAAAGTGCATCCGTTGTCATTTCACTCCTGGCAAAAGGGCGATCAAACGAATCACCAATCCCGTGCCACTCAAACAGCTGCCTCAAAGAAGTTCTTTGGATGTACAGCCCATGACTGGCGAATACTTCGACCGTCCTGCTGCTGGAATCGAAACTGAAAAACGAAAAAGTTCACACTTTTTTAGTTTTGTCCATTAGAAACATAGAGATATGAATACAAGGAGAAGGCATTAGCTATCTGACAGTAAAGCCGAAACTGTAACCAAGCCGCCATATTGCTTAGACCACATTGCAATGTGACTGCGTTATTCTATTGTCATAGTTTCAATTTTGAAGAAGTAATGTCGCCAAAACTGGCGCCAAGGATAATTACGTATTTGACATAATTGTAAAACTTTTACTTGCAGAATGTTGAGATTTTGTATTTAGAACTATTGTAACATATAATTAAGCATCTTTACTTTTTAATCCCTAAAATCTCGCATCACTGTTATTTGTAAAGAAACCAACAAAATAATCCGCCATACTTAGGCCAACACAGATACATAATTTCGTTCAATGCTGAAGATAGAGATATGAATAAAAGGAGATGGCATTAGCTCAGTGATTAGAACAGTGTATCAAGCTGTTCTTTTGCATCGATGGTACCCGCTCTGTATTCATGTTGCCCGATTGTAAATAATTAAGGGCTATTTTTTCCATTTACAATTTATCTCAAATCTCTCTTGCTGATAGAAGTGGATAGGAGGAAAATTCAAGAAAGTATTTTCGAAAATTCAGGGAAAACGCAAATGAAAGTTGAATTGCTGACTATTACCCAATTAATGCTGAAAATATAATATCAGAAGAGCTATAACGGAAAGAAAATTGAAAGCATCTTCAATGAAATTTTACAACAAAGAACAAAAAAGATTAAAATGTCTGAATATGATTTAAGACAATTATGTAAAATTCAAAAATTTAAAATCTACATTTAAACTTGAATTCTAGTTTTTAGAATCTTTACGACCATAATTATTAGTTGTTATCGCCAATACTAGATAAAATCTACAATTTGTTGACTAGTATAATTAACCGAGATGCTTAAAATGTAGCTTAAAATTTAGTTATGTTTAAATTTAAAAAAAATCATGTTTACAAATTTCAGATATATTACGTTTCCAAACAATTTGTAACAATGCATATGAACTTCGCTATTCAAACTCTGTGAAACAAATTAACTCACCATTATCCGGGATTTAGAAAATTAGAAACGTTATTACTCGCTTCAGAATGAAGCTCAGTTAGTGCATACACTGATCTCATACAAGGAAATCAGCCATGAATAACAGGCGAGGCATTCAGATTTTCAGTTTATTGGGCTCTTTACCATTGTACTTTGCTATAATCTTTGGTTCACGTGTGTGCAATAAATAACAGTATTAAATGTTACTTACTATGGAGAGATTAAACAGAGCATATAACTAAGATTCCCGTAACGTTACTGTTGTGAAGTGGGATTTGTTTAACATTATCGGCAAAACCGACATTTATATTACACATTTATTAGATCTAATTCGTCATATATATTAATATTATGTCCCATTATAAGTCACTTGACTTACTTAATAAATTATGGTATCGGAAATATTTCTGGAAGTTTTTTATTGAAATTGGATTTCTCATCGTGTCTTAAGAGTGTCACTGTGGAAACAAGATTCTTCTCTTCTACCTTCAGTCACTTCAGCTCAATCCGGTTTCCGTGCAGTGGATTAGGGCCTGGACCTCTGATGCCTACGGTCAGAATTTGAGTACCCCTGGTGGAGTAAATGGATATTAGTTTAAAAAGTAAATCCAAACCCGAATGTCATCTCTGATACTTATTAATAATTCATATCGTTAATAATAAATTAAAATTATTTAAATTAATTCTCTTAAAATCATTTCCAATAAGAATTCAAATAAATGCTTGCAACAATTGTTTGTAGAATTTTTCTATTTTTGAGCCATGAAAAGCATAAAATAAAACTTTATTCTTGCAGATACATGCTATAAAGAAAGAAAAGATTCAACACTAAAAATCTGAGAGAGAAACATAGATATTTCTTTTTTGCTATCTATTAAAAATGTTTCAATATGCTAAATACCTAGTGATCCAAAAGTAAGGACAAACTTTAAAAATTAATAATTCGAAAACGAATCAAGATACAAAGATACGGTTTGTACCAAACGGATGGAAAAGAAACCGGGTTTTGTGTGTCAACGAAACGAAAATAGTTCTGTTGGCGAGCAACAGATGGCGCTATAGTGTTTTATTTCACGAAAAGATGATTTACAAATGAAAAAATGTTGACAACTTACAAGTCAGCTTAATTACAGTTAATTGGTACTACAGTAAATTTTCAATGTGTTGCCCATCATTCAGAAGTACAGTTGTGAGACAAGTCACCACACCGTTCACAGCATCTAGTAGCATTTTTTGCGCTAGGCAGAGACATTTTGGCGGATGGCATCTTTCAGTAACTCTAGTGATGCCGGTTGGTCGCAGTACACTTTTGACTTTAAGAATCCCCTCAGCCAAAAGTTGCAGGGCGTAAGATCGGGAGATCTTGGAGGCCATGATTGATTAAAGCAGCGATTGATCATGCGATCCTCCCCAAACGTTGAGCGTAGCAGATGTTGCACAGGCAGAGCAATATGAGGTGGGGCTCCATCTTGCACAAAGGTGACTGTTTGAAGTGACTGTCGCGGTTGCAGTTCAGGAATAATGTTGATCTGTAACAGTGCTGCATAACAGGGAATGTAGCTATTTCTGCCGTTCAGATAAAAATCTGCTGTAAAAATACATACTTGAAATTAATAAAAAAAATGTAATTATGAACAATTGAGATAATGGCCAGAAGAGCCATAGGTATCAATAAAACTTTCTGTATCAAGTGTATCATGTTAAGCATGTTTTTTTACAAAGTAGCATTCACAAAGTGAAATAAAGTTCGCATTTACAAACGTATATGTATTAAAATCTTCATTATCAACAGCTACTTGAAGCAAATATTTTAACTCCACCAGGTGGCATTAAAATGATCACGAATTTTATACCGACATAAAAATGTATTACGTTTTAAGAAAAGTTCTCTTACAGATGAAATGCGTTTTTCGAAAGCATGTCTACTTTCAACTTGATCTTAAAAAAGCACCGTAAAAAGTTTTAAATAAATTGCGACCGGTAAGAGTAGAATCCTAAAGCAACTGGGAACATACACCGAAAAAAAAAAATAAAATTTCATTTTTAACAGTCGCGTATCTCTGACAGGAATTTTACATAAATTGATGGAAACTTATAAAGTTTTCAACGCTGTTTTTGGAATGTGCTGTCTCATAAAGTTTTTATTGTTGATCGCATTCCACGCAAGACATGGAATGAATATATCAAAAGTAAGAAAGCATAATAGAAAGTTTCGATAGCATTTTTAGGGTATTTCATTTGGTTTACACCTGTTTCTCAAATGTATGCGAAGAAATGCAACCATATATTTATAAACTCGTTGCACAAAACCCTGTAAACTTGCGGTGTTATTTATATTATCCCACTTATTTTTCAACATGCTCAGTGCCGACCAACAGTAATCCATTATCATTAGTCGATTCTTGTATTTTTAATTAACGATTAATGTATTTTAATTTTGCAAAATAGATGAGCATAAAAAGTAATATTTGACTCTTGATTTTTCGATGGATTCTTAGTTCTTTAGGAAATTAATCAGTTTTTTCGTAAAATAAATGTTGGAAATACATTTTTTCATTGCATTTATCTTCAAAAACCGGAGAATACGACAAGGCTTAAATGTATTTTTTAATGCTGTTTTATTATAAACAGGTATAATACATTTACCTCTTCAATAAGATTGGCTTCTGTGATTTTTTTAAAATTTGGTTGTTTCTGTAAATAAAATACTGTATAGCGACAAATCTGCAAAATGTATTTGAGTGCCCAATATTGAAATTCGAAAAAAAAAATATTCATGATATCTTTGTATGAGTCCCGCAGTGGTCTGGGCGCTAAACTCCATCCCCATTAGAACACGGAAAGTGAAGCAGCATCCGGCTTGGCCCGTGCTTGGGAGGGTCAGCTTCCTCTCGGTTCGTCAACTGTGGGACCGTGTACGCTAATGGGAGCTGGTGCACGAAAAATTTGTCGTGGCTCCAATGTCCTCCAAGTTGTTAAACGAAATCACTGGGGGTGCCGATTTCAGGGGGTTAGTCCCTCCTCTGGAATTGGTTCAAAATTAGGGGACCACGGGCTAAATCGTACTTCCTCCTACTGGGGACCTAAAATATAAAGCGCACCCCCTCTGCTCATCGCCTCAATTCGGAGGTGATCTGGCACCGCCGCTTGCGGTTGTCAGGGGGCATCAGAAACAACAACACCAGCAACATATCTTTGTATGAAAACATTATAGCAAAAGTAAAGAGATGTAATAGCAATATTTTCTTAAGTTCCCTAATTATCGTTTATTCGATGTCGTAAGAAAGTTTTTAAAGAATTTGAAAATTTAACACATTACAAAAATTAACTTAGGAGTTCATGTATAAATCTGTAAAATAAACGAATGATTTACATTTTTTTTAAGAACCAGACTTCTGATTTTATATAACAACACAGACTAAACATGTGGTTGTACTTTAGGAAAAATAAATAATAATTACTTTTGTTAATAATGCCGCATTTCTTGCTCCAATATAATTTTCTGTGGTAGCATTGATTCCTGGATCTAGATCTACCTAGAATGTTCGATAAAATTCATACTTTATGCCAATCTTAAGGATAGAGCTCTAAATTTCATTGATTTTTTTAGATGGCATATTTTCTTAAGACTCGATTTTTTAAAAATCATAAAATTCCTTAGATGAATCGTGAAATTATTTTTTTAACACATATTATTAATTTGAGTATATACTATTTAGTATTTCAGCTCATTTTTTTTATAATTAGCAGTTGATTTCGACATGTGATATGTATAAAGTAATTAAAAAACTTTGTAAAAAACACACATAAGAAGTAAAAGGAAAGAGGAATCCTCTTTCCTTTTACTTCTTATGTGTGTTTTTTACAAAGTTTTTTAATTACTTTATCGTTTAACACCAGTATTTTGAGTGTTTTTTCAGTCATGTGATATGTATCTCTATAGTTTGAGGAATATTCCAAGCGCCATCAGAATCAAGATATTAGAAGAATTCTGTTCATAAGCGACTTTATGAAGAAGAATCACACTCACAAAGGTTGCAAATTACAGAGAGAAAAGAAAATTCTGTCTTCGCTTTTGCGGAATATTATTGGATTTCAAATTCGATTTTCAAGGAGCAGTCTTAATTATACATACATATTTATTACAACTGTGCAGATGTCTGGTAAAAAAAATCTTACATTTATCACAAATTTCTGATGTAAGTTTTTTTAAACACTTATACGGAACGGAGACAATTGAAGTGCAGAAAATGCATACTTTTATATATTTTTATTCACTTATTTTTACAACCCCTTAAATAAGCTCATGAATCATCGAGAGGCCTCTTTTACAAATCTCCTTTAACGAAAGTTTGTGAACTTGAAGTTTCAGCATCTTATTTAATTATAAATTTTTATGAATCGTTTTACGTATAATAGTAGATGGCAATCGTAGCAGAATTTTCTTTAGAATCGGATACTGAAATTTATGAATACTCATCTGCGTTCAAAAATCTTTTCACGGACAATTTTTACATATTTTAATACCAGATAAATAATTTTAATTTTCACATTTAACACACTGAAATGCATCTCATTGATATACAATAACCACTGTTTCTATACCGATTCACCATTTTTTCATGGCAATATTTTGCTCTAAAAGTGCGCTTACGATATTTTCTGCCCATCCATAAATTCTGTTAGCTACTCCAAAGATAAATAGTTTATTCTAACGATTATCTGGAGTGAAAAATATTTACCGGAATGATAACTAGAAAGCAAGAATAGAACATCGTTTCCATGAAATTCAAACGCGTTCTGCTAGACATATGCTCTCATATATTATTATTTTTCTTTCATCATTATTATTTTTCTTTAAATATGAATCATATGTACATAATTGTTATATCTTGTATCTTATGAAAGACCTACGTTTTCAAAGTTTTTAAGAATATCATATACTTAAGAGTCAGTGACCATGAACCGATTCAAATATGATGCTTTATAAACGATAAAACATGAGGAAAAGAACTATTTCGGTCAATTTATATATTAGTAGATGTAATACAAAATATAGTTACATACATTTCTTTCATTCGAGTTTTTTTTCTAAAATATAACTACGTTACGATTATCATTATGTAGTTTATATATTATCTAAATAATAAATCACTGTAAGATTTGTATTCTTATGAATATTTGTGAAAAAAATAATTTAAAAAAAACTTCTTTTGACATTATATTGTTTACTTAAAGTAACCAGAGACTAGTTATGTTTACCCTACAAGGCTACATTTTATGCAAATATATATCTCTCAGGAAAAGTATTTCTTGACTTTTCCATATTTTATTAAAAGAAACTATCAAAATCCTTCCCTAATCCATAAGTCTCCAAGCACACTGGAGGATTCGTTTACTATACCTCAACATATTGCAAAATGAAAAAAAAAGCTTTTGAAAGCAAGAAGAGTAAAACAAGCCAAATATTTGAAATAAGTATTAGAAAAAACATCTCCTAAGCATTCCCTGTTTTATTTCTTTGGAAGTACTGGTTTTATATCATGTATATGTAAGAAAGGAGTGAATACTTTTACTTTGTATTTTTATAATAGTTGGAGGACTGATCATGTACTAGAATATATTACTCCAGGAACAGAAAAATAGATGCAATCAAAAGCGGTTTTTATCCTAGTAGGATATTGAAGATTATCTAACTTTTCTTATGGAGAATCACATATAAATCTGTTATTACAGCCGTGAATAAAAATGTAATAGAAAGTGAAGAAAAGGAAAAAATGGACATGTATTATTTTTCACTACTTATACCTTGGTGAAAGTGTAAATTTACATATAATGAGCTAAATTATCTTCCTGAGAGTTTTTTTTATTGTTTGTGTAACAAACCTCAATAGTCCATTTCGTAGAAATTCAGGAACAAAAATATTAATAAAAGTCCTGATCAGTTTTATTTTTCAAATTATAATGCATATACAAATGATACATCTTTTCATTGCAGTCAAACGTTACGGGTTTGGCTGACATCAGTTGCACTATAAATTATTTAAACAAAAATTACAGGAGAATGAGTAGAAGATGCACTTATAATTGTTTAAAACATAGCCCAAACATTTATAGAAATGGTTTAAACGAAATTTATGTGTCCAATGTTTAAATTTTAGAAATCAGCTTTATGTTTCTAACGGTTTTAATTTTAATAGCACATGCACATAATGTTTTGTAGATGTCCACTGTTACATCTATTTTAAAATGAGAAATCAGTAACAAATGAGAAATGATCTTAACTAGTGGCTAAGCCCGTTATGTAGGAAATTAGAACATGCACTCGAAATATACATTCGACAAAATTATGTCTGCACTCAATATATGTAGATTATAATGATTCTCGTGATGTAGTCGTGCCGAGTTTAGGCAAGGATAAGACCGTCTTCAATTAACAGTTCTTTATTCTCTTTTCCTCACACAATCGGCAAAGCCACAGATGACCTGAGACCCTTGACTGCGCTGCTAAAAGCTTTGAAGAATGGGGATCACGTTCTACAATGCATCGCCGTTCCAGAAAAGGTTCAGTTTTCCCACGAGTTTTCGGTTTAAAAGTCACGTTTTTGAAATTCACCGTTAGAGTGCCAATGGTGGAATATTAATTTTAATTGGCTTAATCTTTGATTGACAGTTAAACCTGTCCAATGAGTGCCAAAATCTGTATGATATCAAAAAAGGGTCCTGGCGGGAAGTATATGCGATGCTGCTCGGCAACTGAAAAATCCGTAGCTACAATTTTGAAAATTTTATTGTTTTTAGTACAGAATTTTTAAATTTAAGATACAAGGAAATATATAAGGAACACAAATATCATTACAATTGGTTTTTAAATTTATATATGCTCCTGTTTGTAAAAAATGCTGCAGCATGAAAGAATGCCGCAATTGAGCTAAAATTTTCAATAAATGCAAATTATACTGTGTAAAGCAAATAATTAAAATTTCAAAGCCAGTACACATGCGTGGGCTGAGTAGCGCTCTCTGTACTGCCACTGAAGCCGTATAAATAAAGGTCCGTGATCAAGTGATGTTTTCTGACGAATCTCGGTTTAATTTGTGACATTATGATGGCTGCATTTATGTTCGACGATATGCTGTTGAACGCTACCTTCCGGAGTGCATTATGGAATGTCATAGTGGACGAACAATCGAAGTTACGGTCTGGAATGTGATTTCGTATGATAGATCTGTTACTCAGCTGCTACGAATTAAGGGTAATCTGAACAGCGACAGGTACAATAAAGGAGTTCTGGAGTCCTAAGTCCTCCCTTTCCTTCAAGGCACTCATAGAGCTATCTTTCAGCAGGATAATGCCCGTCCCCATGTGGCAAGGAATGTGCAAGACTTCTTTTCTGCAGAAAACATACAGCTTCTTCCGCGGCCTTCTTATTCGCCGGATATGTCATCTATTAAACATGTGTGGGTTTTCATTGAACATCGTCTTGTTCGTTAACTTCGTCCTACAGCTTCAACAGATGAACTTTGGTTACTCTTACAAGAGATATACAAGCTACAATAAAAATCTGTTTATGCCACGTCGTATAAAAGCACCTACTGCAATGCATGATGGCCACACCAAATAGTGATTTCCGACACATAATATATATATATATATATATATTTTGCTTTGAAAATTTGATCATTTGTTTGTACTAATATAAGTCATTTGTGAATTGTATTTCATTTGATTATGAGGATTATTTTATGAATTGCATCTTTTACTCACAGAAGTTTAATTTATTATGAAAATATTCACTACATTTCATTTATATATATTATAAACTGGAAAATGTTATTAATCGTAATGAAGAGAGTATTTAAACTTACTAAGAAGTATTGCTTAGTGAGAAATTATTGGAAAAGAGCATGTTTTAAGTGAGTTACACGTTAGAAAACATAATTTTTAACATAAAATTTGCAGAATTGCCCAATAAATACTTACATAAATGTTGCGCAAATATCCGCAAATAGATTTTATTTAAAAATCGAGCAGCATTCTGATTAGTGTTTATGCAGGGTACCCCAAAAAGGTGATAACGGGCTTAATTCTTTATCTGTTAGAGATAAGCGGCTAGTGTAAATTGGAAAAAAATGTTTTAAAAAAAGGTTGGGAATAAGAAGAAATCCATCTTGCCAATTTTCAAAAAGTTACACTTTTTGAGTTTGTATACGACTCCTTTACAAAAATATTCCCAATTAGTAATATGTGCCCCAAAAACTCATGAGGTGGCATACAAAATTTCAGAATTAGATCTTTACAAAATGTTAGAGGTATGAAGATAAATATAACGTTAGCTTAAACTACTTTTCCATGGCTATCGAAGGGAAAAAATCACGTACCCTTTCGTAATTTTTGAATGAACCCATAATGATCACATTTATGGGTTCATTCAAAAATTACGAAAGAAAATCACTTTTCCTCTTTCTCAACAAATGTTTACACTCAAAATCATGTATAGCCCCGATTATCTTTCTTTAAAGATATTTCTGCGACGTTGTATGATGAAATGCTCAAATGCGGTACACCACCTCATCAGTGTATGTGGCCCATTTTAGTAATTAAAAATTGTACGGGGATCTTATACAAATTTGAGAAACGTAACCTTTTGTAAATGAACTGGAGGAATCATTTCTTAACGGAGTATTATTACCGATCTTATTTTGAAGTATTTTTCAATTTACACTGCCCACTCATCTCTAACAGGTAAAGAATTAAAGACCCTTTACCACCTTTTTGGGACACCCTGCATACTCGTTACCCTTTTTCTGCAATTTTAATTTTTTTTAATAAAAGGTTCATTGATAACATTTGAAAAGACATCAAACATAAGTAGTCGGTACTTTTATATCTCACAGAGCTAAAAATTAAACACGAAAGACTCTGTCTTAGACATCAAAGTGTTAATATCTTCTAAAACATTGCTAATCTCGAAATTCAATTTAAATTCCGAAATTAGAACCCTTTAGGCTGACTGACATCCCAGATTTTTTCCCGATTTTTGAAGGGAAAATTTTTTAGTCGCGTAGGCGTTATGGGATAGAGAAAAAACACTGAATTCGCGTGACCATCACGCTTCAGCGTGACCATCACACTCAGATACATATGGGGCAAAAGCGTATTGTGACGTCATCTCCTGTCTGCTGAGACTTCTTCTCCTTTCTTTAAATTTTAGTGATGCCACCTGTTATCATACGTAAGAGCTTCAAGTTACTTTGAACTGACTCCTTCTAGCTTCCGCAACTGGTATCGAACCGTCGATCCAAGGCGTGGTAGACTAGGGTTCTAATCACCAGACGAGGTTGACTCGACATGAAATAACTAAAGTTTGAAGTGGTTGTAGTGTCAATTTCGAAATGGGAACTTTTTTGTCTCTAAATAGTAAATAAAATTACACTTTGCCTGCACACTACTTCGTTTTAAATTTTTTTTGCGATTTCTATCCATTTTAAGCACTTGGGACACCGATACGACCGTAAAAAAATGTCTGTCTGTCATTCTGCTAGTGAAGCGTTTTTTATTCGCCCATCGCGTAAAACTGACTAAAGCGGATGAAATAAAATTTAGTGACATGATAAATGGTCACTCGACTTAAACTATAGGCCTCGTTTAAAAAAAAAATACTAGATTTTTGAGATTATCCGAAAATTGTTTGAAACTGCGTAAATTTTTGTTAGCACATCACGTAATAACGACTAAAGCGAAAGAAATGAAATTAAAAGACATGATAGGTGATCACTCGGATAGCTATAGAAGTCGGATTTTCAAAAAATTTTGATTATCTTTTGAGATTTTTTTTAATCGTTTAAAACTGCGTAAATTTTGTTTTAGTATGCATAAAACTGCATATAATGTACACAAGATGTGCATACTTTCAAAGTATTCAAATGTATCCACCTTTTTATGAACAAATTATGTGCAATCTATATGTTTTTGCAAAAAAAGAGGGCAGAAATTTTCTAGCTGGACAGGTGCTATAATTTTCCATAGTTTACTTAAAAAAACTGTACTTAATTTGGATAGATATATTGTTATTGTGCAATAATGTTAATTTGATAATGTGGAGAGCGTTAATAATTATATACTGTTTTTAATTATAAGTGATCCAATCAACTACAGTGCATTTGAATGTGAATTGTAAATTCCTTATTCACTACAAATAAATAGTGCACAATTATTGATTATTAATAAATTCACGTACATAATTATTAATTAAATTGAACAAAATCCAACATTTGGAGAAACATGTGCATCCCTGATGTGTACCGTACACATATACCAGCTGTGTCACGTTGCGGCCTGTGTGCGCACTCCCTCTCTCTTTTTAAATTTTAAATTTCCACACAAATCGAGTGCGAAATTTGAAATGTAATTAAATTAAAAAACAAAAATTCCAAATGATAACCCAGTGAAACTTACGTTAAAATATGTACAAACGTACAAAAATATGTGAAATTGTGAGAATATCATAAATAAGTGTGCGATAACCTTACAGCCTCAAAAAATAATTTTTTACAATTTCAAATGTATAAAAATGTAAATAAACATTCATAAATGTTTGTTTTTTGTTAATTAAGTACTATAATGCGTGATAAACCTATTTAGCTGCATAAATATAAATTTTAGAAATCTTGACAAGGAATTTTCACTGCTCACGTGCAGTACTACGACTAACTGACTTTTTTTATAACTATCACGTGGTTGCATGTGGTCTATCTCCTGATAAAGTAAAAGTCTTCGGAAAAAAGAAAAAAAAAACAAGCAAATTTTGAAATTATAGCATACTCCAATGTTATATAAACTTTTTCTTTTCTTTTTTTTCTGAGCGTCAATTTAATCGAGTATATTGTTTGTTTTCTGATTATTTTTGTTGTACATTTTAATGCATGCACATACTCATGTACTTATTTATTTATTTTGGGGGTCTTTAGGATGTCAAACCCATTTTCCGTTAGTTTCTTGTTCGTATATCTCTAGTACTTTTCCATACAGGCATCGAAGTTTCTGTGAACACTCATGCAAACTATTAAACGTCAAAATGATCATGACATTTTTAAACAATCTTCAGTTACATATATAAACGTGCATGTATCATTATTTATACAAATCTTTGAACTTCGCAGTAAGAACTGCGGATAATGCATATTCCAGCATTGCATGTACGGGCTCTCGGTGATAAATTGAGTAGAAACGGCCTCGTTCATCGATATGCCCTTTACGTTTCCAGGACGTTCAAAATCAAGACTTCAGCTTTCTTCAACTAATACTTTTTAGATTTATAGTGTTTACGAAACGAAGGTAACACATGCATTATTCATGAATGACAAGAATTCGTTTTTCAAGAAAAACCGTAAAAAGATCTGAAGGAATATTGGGAATATCTTGTTTTATGTCATTTATTTGATTTTCCCAAGTAATACGTTTATGTGTAGTCTTGGAGTAAAATTTTAAATTGCTGTCTCCAATATTTAAATATAAAATGAAGTTGATTGAGTTACTTTGGTCTTTAAATATGGAATTGTAAATTTTTAAAGGCATATATTTACAACCAATGCGAAATTATATAAAAAGAAATAGTTTTGCATAAACACACATAAATGCATACCAAAAAGTGTGAGAAGTAGATTGCTCTTATGGAATGAAATAGCAGCTTAATGGGTGACCCTGTAGAGGCATACTTGCATTCAATCCTCTATTCACTAATGAAATTTCATATTTCGACTAATTTTCCAATGCAAATATCAATAGGAAATACAGGGTCGATATTGAAACTAACAATATTTGTTTTGTTGTTATATGTAGATGGCCTACAAAAACAAAATTTACTACAGATAATTAGTCATATTTTTTAAAAAAGAGACAAAATACATAAATGTGCTACAATATACCTTCTTAAAGTAACTTTCTACTACTTATTAAAATGTGAGGTGTAATGCTTGGTTTTAGATCCTTTAGGTACTTTCCAACTTATGCTAAGAATGCAAATTTTTATGACACTTGTTAAAGCAATAATCAACCTTATCTTGGTCTTATTTTATCTTGGTGTCAAATCTTATCTTGGATGTAATATAAATAACATTGTGCGTTAATGCACATAAATTGGTTGGTTCTTAATTTAACCCACACACACACTCTTGCCAATCTAAAAAATCGCCGCACTTTGGCGAGCTTCGCAGTGATGGGTCTCAAGGAGTTAAGCCCAAGTTTCAATGCTAACAAAAAGCAATGTGAAATCGAAAGTGAACAAATTAGCAATAAATGTAGCAGTTATGAAATTCGAAGAGGCTTAATTATTAAAACTACATTAATTTGCAACCAAAAAAATAAATAATGTTGTACTTACATATTGTTCCAAACCGTCATAGTAATTCTACATTACGGTTGCCACATAAATAGAAAAAATCACCGTGGTAACTGCATATGTATAGTTATCGCCACCTTGGCGATAGTGAGTGAGTTAAAGTGAGAATCAACCCACAAATTTTATGATCATCACAAAAATGTCTTTCTAATAACTGAATAATTCATTCAAAAAATTATATTTTGTAATTTTTTCTTATTCTTTTAAAATTTTGTTACTGAACTGTACATTTTGTACGATTTTTTTACAATTATTCCAGGGGGGGGGGAAGCTATTGAACAAGAAATAGTCTTAATAATTTAAACAGTGAAATTAGAAAAACTTAAATTTTGTTAGGGTATACTTTTGTGTTAACACAATAAACAACAACTCAATAGAAGTTAAATCCAGAATATTCTTGATTGGATTTGTATGTAAACATACTGACAAGCATGGAAATACGGTAAACCCTCTAAATTCTCTTCTAACCATGCACCTAACACGTGCACTGCGATCTGTATGACTCGTCTCCTAGTTCACCTGGAAGATGTTATCATACTGAATAAAAATGCTGTGCATGTAGAGGTTGATGCGGTCCAACAGGATACTAGCATATTTACTTTGATTTTTAATATCTTCCCAAGTGATAATTCTACCTAAATAACACTGGGGAACAATTTTTAATATAATTTCTGTTGAGTTGGATTTTTAAGCTGTTTTAGAGTCCAATGGGCACACTGATTACAAAACTGTTGTTAGTTTTCTTCGATCACGTCAAGTTTTTTCTCTACACCTACTTTCTCTTCACTATCCGCAAGAGTGAACTTCGTTCAACGGAAACACTGTTGCTGTGAACCCAATGTCGATAGAAACCAATCCCCCCCCCCCCCCCTTGGCCAATGTCGAAGAAATAAAACCCTTGGCCAATGTCGAAGATTTTGAAATTGATGATCAGCATGAGTTAAATGATTTGGGGCTATCCAAAAAAGCTTAAGAACTGTTAGCATCAAAACTGCACGAAAAAAATTGCTTGAAAAAGGAGCTAAAGTATCCTACTTCCGATACAAGAAAGTGCATTTCTGCAATACTTTCGAAGTGATGATGGGTTTGTATATTGCCATAACATACATGGTTTAATAGAAGAGTTGGGAATTTCAGCTCATCGATAGCTCAAAGCGAAGCTTAGAGTGTGTAATCCTCCACAATGGAAATATATTTGGTGCAGTCCCAATAGGTCATTCAGTATGTTTGCGTGAGGAATATGAAAACATAAGAGTCTTTGATTTGTTGCAGTATCACATGCACCAACGGATCATCTGTGTTGATCTTACAATGGATCATCTGTGTTGATCTTAAAATGGTCCGTTTCCTCCTTGGCCAACAACGTGGATATACCAAGTATTCCTGCTTTTTTGTGCATGTAGGACAGTAGAACTCGTGAGAAGCATTGGGTGCAGTCGAAAGGGCCACCAAGATATGACCTGAAACCTGGTGATCCAAACATTCTTCATCAGCCACTTGTCAACAGAAAGAACATAATATTTCCACCTCTGCATACAAAACTGGGTCTCATGAAGCAATTTGTTAAAGCTTTGTCAATTGAAGGAGACTGTTTCGGCATTTCTTAAAGTGTCATTTGAAAGATAAAAGCTGGCGTGTTTGATGGTCCACGGATTCGCCCACTTCTTAAAGATGAGCATTTCATCGGAACAATGACAGAATGCTTGGTTGGCAATCAAAAACATTGTCAAAGACTTTCTTGGAAATACATGAGCACAGAATTACACCGAAAATGTCCAACAGCTCTTGGAGAGCTTCAAAATGCTTGTTTGCAACATGAGCATCGTTGCATTTTTTACGTAGCCATCTCGCTGACTTCCCGAAAAATCTTGTTGAAGTCAGTCATGAGCAGGGTGAGCGATTATTTCATCAAGATATGAAGATCATGGAATCACGCTACCAAGGAAGATGGGATCTACATATGATGGCTGACTATTGTTGGAGCATAAAGCAAGAATGTCCACAGATTAAACATTCCAGAAAAAGCTTCAAACGAAAATTTTTTCCTTAATATGTATGTTTACCACTTGGTAAATACGTTTTTGTATGTGTATTAATACAATTTAACTTGTAGTAACTATATATTTGGTAACTTTTTATGCACATTTTGGGGGCACCCTGTATCTTAAAAAGTTGACGTGACAGACAAAAACTACAGTTACTTTTGGACTCAGGGACCAAAAGTGATTCAAAAACAAGTCACAGTTCTAAGACAACAAAGTTGCTGTTCCCCAGTGTAATGCCTCAAAGATAGTCCCTAGACCATAACATTGCCTGATCAAATATCTAGCAAAACACTCGAGGTGGTCTCTTGGTCAATCTCGTAGATTTTGCTGATCCTTGTTTGCGCGTTGGTTTCCCAGAGCACATTGCATCAGCGGTCGTCAACTTTTTGAGCCTCACCCTGTACGAACTTCACAAAAATATTTTGTTTTGTTGCATTCAAATTGAAAAATTGCATCAGAATAATTAAATGTATAATGGATGTAAAAAAATATCGAACAATTTTACTAACCAATAACAAGGTATCATGCTAGACAATAAGTAGAACAAGTCTTATAGCTAAAGAAACTAATCTCATTTATATTTCATGCCAAAATCACCCGAATTCAGGGAATAAAAAATTACTGCAGATTTAAGTCACTATTTATTCAAATATGGTGGTCTTTGCATGAAAGTATCAGTATAAAGTCATAAAGCAGTATAAAGTCAGTATTTGACATATTTTCCATATGTTTCTGTTGAAGGTTTTAGATATTAGCAACAGGTTCTTTAGTCAGACATCATTTTTTGACGCTGATCTATGAAACTGTGCTCTAGCATACATACAGATTTTTATTTAATCAACTAGAAGAATCTCGTTTATAAGTTCAGTTCACTTTTAAGTTGCAATTATTTTTATCTCACCAACGTACTTCAAATTATTCATAATTGCATACATATGTGTCTTTAATACACTTTAGTCAATTAATATGACGGAAAACCTTCGAGGGTACAACATTTTGAGCTATTAGTATCCACGTGTGCAACCTCTTACAAAAATATAAAAATGTGCATCTGAAAAAGCATCTATATAACACACAATTTTAATTGTTTCAGTTATTACAAAAAGTAATATTTTTTAATATATAGACATATTTATAATAAATTGAAAGGACAGATTACTGTACTGATTTCCCAGTAATTTAACTTTTCTAAGAACTTTTATAGTACATAATCTATTTTTGACTTTTGATTTTTATATTAAAATTCTTCAAAAAAACTGTTACCGAAATTCTTGCAACAGAAATCTGTGATAATATACTATTAAAGAAGAATTAATCATCACTTGCATGCAGCATTTTAAAAGTAAAAAAAAAATGAAGTTACCTTACAAGACAGCATAAAAATCTGATTAAATAAAAATCCGGCCTATAAAAAATCATAAGCTTTTTTTCATGAATCCATTTCATGAAATGAATTTTATCATTTAAAGAAAAACTGTGTATAATAAAATACAAGGAAAATGTGTTATTTTTAGTTGTTAAAAGCTTTTGCTTCATTTAAAAAGCATCAAGTCTGTGATATATTTTTTTTATCAAACATCAATTTGAATAGAATCTCAGAATCAAACACATTACGTTTTTTACGTGCTCGGAGACTTTTCAAAAGAAGTACTTTAAATCTGCCTTTCAAAATTCTGCACTTTGTAAAGATTGGGAAAAACTGGTTTTATACTCTTCGTTTTTATTTTTTCTAGAAAAAAAAATATTTATGATGAATGTGTCTTAGCGATTTTTTTAATTCAGTTTCTTTTCTATTGCATAACAATTTACTTCGATAGAAACAACGTAATAAACTGTAAACTGAGCTCTGCTTCACAAATTTTTTGATCAAACATGTATGATAATATTTTGGGCATAGAATAAAAATACAAAACTTCTAATTTATTTTCAAGTATTTATTGCTTTTGCGTGCCATGTTTCTGGAAATAATTAATGATGTAAAAATATGTATAAACACACCATTTCAATGAAAAGACGAATTTCATTAAATACGCTTTTTCTTAAGAATATAATTTTCATGAGATAATCTTTTGAATATAATTTTCTGTCATAAATGTATAATGTATTTGTGAATATCGTAGGTTTTACTTTAAAAAATTATTATAACTGCAAAAGTTTTCTTTTTATTTATTAATATAAAAATAACTAAAAAATATAAGTTTAATTAACTTTATTGCGTACACTACAACATTAATATCAAAATTTATTTTATTTTAAATATGTAATTAGTCTATCCTGCATCATAACATTTGAAAATATTCTATGGACACTGAAAAGAATACATTAAACTTTCAAACAATATCAACATTTCTTATTCAAATTTATTTAATTTATCCTGATAAAAAGTGTTACATATAAATAAAAGAGAAGAACATGAAGCAGTGTAAGAAATATACTAACAAATGTAGTGATCCAAATCACATTCATGTGGTAATCTATGTTCATCGAATGAATAAGTCATGTTTATTATCAGTTTTAAACAACTAAAATAATAAAATCCATACTATGTTATAGCGTAAATTAAACTCTGAAATTTACCGCTCGTACCATCATACTGTTAACTATTTCATATTGACGCCATTTATCATATAATTTAGGCAATTATGATGAGTCACAATGCGTGCCAAATAATCTGTACTTTTGATTATTTTACTGCTTTTATATTGGTTTGTCATCTACGATGTTTTTTTCCACTAATTTACAAAATGTTTCTATATTCAAACTCCCCCTATAAACAATAATATGCTGCTGGAACAAGTGAGCTGATTGCCACTAAATGTTGTACATGGAATGCACTCGAGATGTATGAAGATAATAAAAATTTATTAGAACAAAATATACTCTAAGTGGCGCTTTGTGTCGTAAATAGCGGATTTAACAAAGAAAGTGACTCAAACTACTCAATAAATAATCAACAACTGTGATTTAATGTTAAATTTGCTTGTGCATTTTAAAATTCTTGCATATTTGTTAAATCCGATGTTTTGGTTTATTTTCCGTTTGCGGGAATTTTTGAACTATAATGTTAAAGTTTAGTACATAGATGAGGTTTGTTCACAAACTGTTCACCCGTTTTAGCTGTGGGATGATATTTATTTCAGAAGCAAGTTTAACCAACTTGCGTCAACGAAACTAAAAAGAGCTGAACATTATTTTTCAAAATTCCTCAAATGGTTATTTTAAGTTTTCTGCATTTTAACATTGTAATACTCTTCAGTTATGTAATAAGATACATTTCAGAGTTTTTCGAATAGTTCAATCTTTCATTTTTAATATCTGAAAACTTCAATGAAATAAAAGCTTAACATGCCTATCCTTTGAAAAAAAATTCAATCGTTCAATGACGAATTTAAACATTTATCTGTTGGGAATTGCGCATCCAGTTTCTTTAGGTACAGAACAAAAATAGAAAACGAAAAAAAAACTGCCTCTAACACCAATATGAAAAATAAAAGTCTTTCTTGCCGGCACATTAAATTAGACAGTGATTTTCCTTGTGGCTTCTGCCGTCCTTTATGAAGGTTCGCCAATTCCAATAAGACGGAAAATTACTGGAACATTCTTCCGAAACAAGAGTTTAATACATTTCTTGCATGTCAATATTGACTCGCCTTGCTATTGGATGCTTAATGAAAGCGGAACAAGAACAAGGGGGCCTCATAGTACATATCGCTATTTCACTCGCTTTTTTATATTGACTTTGTCACATCAACCTTTTTTCCTCGGCACAGATTCGTGTGTCTGTGTACACATTCCGTACGCTAGACGGAATATTTTTCTTCGGGATAATAGAAATAAATTTGATATTTTTATCCCGGGGCATTTATGACTTGATATATTTTAGTATTTTGTATTTGATTTTGGAATTGATGAATGTAGAAAAAGTATCCTTTCCGTAGCTCTAAAAAATTTCACGCTAGAGAGTGTTTATCTCACATCTAAGCATCATATTTGGAAAAGGTAATTAAGTTTTAAATGAAAGGTAGTTTATTCATTAAAAGAATCTTATCAGTGTTTGAGTGTTAAGAAATGATACGATCTTTCTTGGTTATTCACATGAACAAATGTTACGGAAAAAAGTAACGTCATGAATGTTTCATTTTAATTTTAATTGATTTATTTTATAATACAGACTACAAAAAGAATTCTTCCAACTGTCCACGAAAATCATATGAAGAAATTCGGAATGTCCGAGAAGGGTTTTTTTTTTTTTTAGTGAGTTAAATACGTAATGCTAATAATATTGTATGTCACATATATACAGGATGTGTCACAATTCCCTCCAGGGTTTGGAAGGCTTATAAAAATATACATATTACCAATACAGCAAAAAAGTTAACTTTATTGGAGAAAGAACTGTTACCAGTTTTATTTCACAAAAGTCCAGTATGTGAACTTTTCGTGACAGCGACAGATTAATCGAATTTTTTGGGGGGTAGCGGGTGGGGAAAGAGCAGTTCGTCTCTTCTCCAAGAAAGCCGAAACTTGCAATGTTTCGCTTTCGAGTAAAGTCTTCTCCAAGAAAGAAACTGTAAAAGTTTTGTTTCACAAATAACGGGCTTCCTCGTCGTTGGATTAGACGAGGTTCTTCCTACGACAATCGCCTTTTTTCGTTCCCACCTCACTCTCCGGACCGAATTCCAGGCGATTTTTTATGGGGTTACACAAAAGATCGTGTGTTCGTGCGAAACACGAAATTTACGCGAAAGGATTACAACTGCATATGTTACCATGCTAAAACGAGTGTGTGGGTGTGGCAAGAATTTGACTTTAGACTTGATATCTGCCGCATATCGAAAAAGGGCCGGATTAGGGGGGGAAGAGGCTACCGCCCCAATTGAGAAAAAAGAAATGAATGTAAAAGTCATATTTTACTTCCATAAAGCGGATGTATATGTCAATCCTCTAACTAACCGCCCCCAACGACAGACTAACTACCCTCCTGGCACCCCCGACAAAATTGCATTAATCCGTCGCTGTCACGAAAGCTTTGCATATTGGACCTTTGTAAAATAAAACTTGTATCATTTCTTTCTCCAATGAAGTCATCTTTGTTGCTGCATTGGTAATATATATATATATATCCTCATAGGTTTGAAACAAATATATATATATATATATATATATATATATCAAATTTATTCTTTCATGTGTTATAATTTTTGATCTGAATAGCAATCGCAGAAACGTTTAATGTAATGGGACACTTCTTTTTCTTCCGATGTTTGATGATTTATCTTGAGCACAGACTTAATCTTTTTGTTTTCATCCTTAAAAACACACACCGGTTAGGTTGTAATGACTTGTAATGAAAGAAAACTTCGAAAAAGGTCTTACTTTCGTTACAGACATTTAAAAACAAATCAAATTCCACTTATTATTTCAAAAATGTTTATTGGTAGGCATTCGCGGTCAAGAAAAGGACTGATAATGGTATAATTAATGGAATAGATTATTTTCTATGAAAAATGCCCATGCATGAATGGGCGGACATTTGAAGGCCTTCTGAATGTAAACGCGCGTATGATAGGATATTAATCATAAAAATTATATTGATAGTTATGATGTTATAATAAAGATTCAAATATAGTAAACTAATCGTTTCTAATGCAGTTGATGAATAGATATTTTCTCTGCTTTTGTGGTTATTTAAAAATGAGCTATCAATTTATTGTAAATAGTGATTATTTTTACTGTTTACTGAGAATGGCAGGCCAGTTATGAAAATAAATAAATGAATGTACATTTATTATTTTAAAAAGTTATTTTATTTTTATTAATATTCGCTTTAAGAAGGTTTATTTGATTGGATCTCATTAAAAATTATTTCAATATATAACAACTATTTACCTTAATTTAACAATCATTTCAAATTTCAATATTGCAAATTAAATATTTTATCTTAAAAAACAATATTGTAAGAAATAAACTGTTAAGTCACCAGATTAATGAAACATATCCAAATTAATGGAATAATTTTCATAAAGGTAATTCTACTCTAAACTTCTTAATAAATTCTTACTTATAATAGAAATTTGTCATATCATCATTCAAAAAAGCGGTAAAGCAATTGTCACATGGTATTTTTTCATAGTTCGCTCTATAAAGTTGGCGTAGATTTTACGTAGTTGTTATCGCAGTAGATATTTGTATTATTCTGACATGAATATAATGGGTTGTATAAGATTTAATTTTGTACAAAAATCGCTTTGTATTTATCCTTATGGCGAAACATGTCATATAATCATTCACAAAGTAAAAATTGAAGCAATTAATACTAAAAAATCATTTATATAAGAATACTAGCTGAAGTACCCGTTCTTCGCACGGGAATGAATGGACTTTTTGATATTAATATTTGTTGTGATTACTATTTATTGTATTAAAGAGATATAGCAAAATGGATATCGCGTTATATTGTGTTCAATAATCATGCATACTGAATTTCAAGGCAATCGTTTTTACGGTGAAGAAGGCGATGCGGCGTAGCACAATCTAGTGGCGAGTTTTAGCAAAACGGATACGGCAAAAATATTCTTCGCATTCAGATATCGATGTATACGAATTTTCATGACGATCGGCTGAATAGTCTTGAAGTTCATGTGTTGACGCGACATCTAGTGTCAAGTTATAGGAAAATGGATCGTGCCAAGCTCTTCCCCGTGTTCAAATATCTATGTATACCTATTTTCATAGCGATGTCAAGATGTGATACACTGCAGGGCCATCTAGTGGTTAATTAAAGTAATGATTTGCTACAGCGCCGTCATGTGGCGAGTTATAGCAAAATGGATAACGCCAAAATATTCTCATTGTTCAAATAGCTATGTATACTGATTTTCATAGCCACCGTTTGAATGGTCAAAAATTTGGCCTGCTGCAGCGTCATCTAGTGGCGAGTTAAAATAATAATGCATTGCAGTGCCATCTAGTGGTGAGTAACATCAAAAGTAACGCAATTAGAATATATTCTTCGTTCTCAAATGTGTAAGTATAAAAAATTTTATGCCGATCGGTCGAACGGTATAGAAGTTGATGCTTTGCAGCGCTATTTAGCGGTAAGTTACAGCAAATGGATAGTGAAAAATATTCTCCGTGTTCTAATATTCGCGTGTACGAAATTTCATCGAAATTGGTTGGACGATATTCGCATAGCAAACGGCTAAACGGAATAGAATTCGACGTTCTGCTGCGCCACCTAGTGAAAAGTTAGAGGAAAACGGATAGCATAAAAACCTTCTCCATGATAAAAGACTTAGGTGAACCAAATTTCATGGTGATCGGTGAAGCGGTGCTGGAGTTTTTCAACCTCCTACACACATACCAACATTCATTTTTATCTATAACCAGTCTTATTATACGTATTACCAGTCTCAAGTAAAATCCAGTTTCAAATCTAAGCCTCGCCAAAGTGCCAGCATACGCCATTTTGCAAGAGTTTTTTCAGGGAATCATTCGAAGCATTGACTTAGCAGCAATCAAAATGGGAAATGGTTCGACCGCCAGGCATTTATTTGAAAAGTGGAATCCCTTAATACAGCCGCATTTTTTAAATTATCAACTATAACATGTTTTATTCATCGTTACCTCGATGTGCTAAATGCGAAGATTTCAATTTTCTGAAATTTGGCGGATTTCCCCCAAGTTAAATCAATGTACGCAATTGGCGAGAATTCTGAAGCTACATCGCTTGAAATGCCCTAATAACAGCATTATTTCTGCACGGATAGTTAAAATTTAATGCTGTATTCTAAGAAAACCTATACACTTGTTTTCAAAAATGCTATTCCCTTAAGCTCTCAGTAAATTGCGCCAAAAAGCCTAAAACTGTGCAAACCGCTAGAACTCACTCTCTAAAAATCGGCCTATCAGCCAATTTTTTTTTTCGCCAAGCTAAAAAAAATTACATATTAGTCTCGGATATCTTCGATCCTCATTGTTTTGCGTATAAAACATTTCATTCCTGCTCTCATTTCTTATGCGCACACGATATTATAATTAAAAAAATAACCTAAAAAATAAACTAAAAAAATCATTATTATTTTTTTATTTTTACTTTAAGAATTTAAAACATTTTATTCGGCAAAATCGCCACACATGGCAACCAAGATGCTTATTTCACACACTTTTTTCACTACAGGGGTTAATATTACGTAAAGCTTTCTGCGTGGAGAACATAAAAAATCTCTTAAATTCCGGGAACGGAAATTAAGAGAACCATTCAGGAGGAAAACGTTTTTAAGTGGAGTTTCAAAGTTTTAAAGTGGACTATCATTTATTCTATATTATTTTACATATCTGTGTAAAATTTCAGGCTGACAGGTCCATTTTTGTGGAATTGTATTTATAAGATAACCTACGCTTGTTTTTAAACATACCCTCTCATTAAATTGCGCCAAGCGCTAGAATCATAGAAAATCTGACACACTTTCAGATTTTTAAATACGCACTAAAGTGCTATATATAAAAAGAGTTATAATCCATGGGTCTTCCCTATTTTCGTTCCTTCTTTCATTAAGTTGGAAAGTGTATCATTATTCATGAGTGTGATTAAACAAAATTAAAATTGATATTTCTAACATCCTTTTTTCTGGATGTAATACAATAGATGCAGAAAAGCTGCTCAGAAAAATGCACAATTCCAACTGAATGAAAATTTCAAAAACTTATACGCAGGTGTATTCATAACCCAAATAGCAGACGATTAAATTACGATAAATAGCGCCAAGCGTTAGTATCCTCCTCAAAATCGCGAGAATGCTGAAGATAGATCGCTTGAAATCCCTTAATTACTGCATTATTTTCGCACGGATCATTAAAATTTAACGCTGTATTCTAATAAAACCTTTGCACTTTTTTTTGAAAAATCCGTTTCCTTAAGCTCTCAGTAAATTGCGCCAAGCCGGAAACTGTGCAAACCGCTAGAACTCACTTTCTCGGCATTTGAGCCATTTTATTTTTTGACCAAACTAAAAAATTTTAACATATTATCCTCGGAAATCTTCAATTCTTATTGTTTTGCGTATAAAACATTTCATTCCTGCTCCGATTTCCCATGCACACGATATTATAATTAAAAAAAATATATAACCTTACGAACATAAACGTAACAAAAAAAATCATTATTATTCTTTTATTTTTTTGAGAATTTAAAACATCTTATTCGGCAAAATCGCCACACATGGCAACCACGATCCTTATTTCACACTTTTTTCACTACAGGGGTTACAATTACGGAAAGCTTTTTGCGTGGAGAACATAAAAAATCTCTTAAATTCCGGGAACGGGTGGACTTTCAAAGTTTTAAAGTGGACTATGATTTATTCTATATTATTTTACATATCTGTGCAAAATTTCAGGCTGATAGGTCCATTTTTGTGGATTTGTATACAACTCAAATCCACAAACAAACAAACAAACAGAATTTCATTTTTATTTATAAGATTATTACTTGTAGTGATTAATTGCATGAATCGTTATTTTAATGCGAACTATTTGAAGCATTTTCTAAAACAATTTAGAGTTTTATGAAGTTAATTCTTCACAAAATCCTTAGTTTCTTCCTGATTTCAGGGAAAACGTGCCTTATGATCATCCATAAAGAAACGTTTTGCTCTCCAGCATATTGAATCAGGCTGCGATACCCTAAGGAGACTGCTGCCCTTTATGAAAGTTCGCCGGTTCCAATAAGGCGGAAAATTACTTGGACATTCTACGGAAACAAGAATTTAATACATTTCTTACATGTCAATATTGACACTCCGCCACTAGATGTTTAATGAAAGGGGAATAGAAAAGGGATTAGAGAACATATCGCAAGTTTGATGCGTTTTTGTACAGAATCGTTCCTGTCATATATTCTGGCGAAAATCGCCATGTCTTTGTGCGGCACTGATTAAAAAAATAACAGGAATTGTACTTTTCTATGAGATGAAAATAGGAGAAAAAATATATTTCCTTGGCTCGCACTTAAGTAAATGAATAGTTCTGAAGCTTATAGGAAGGATTTGTTAAAATTTGTAGGAAGACATACAGTACATACCTTACCAAGACAGCAAGGCATCTGAAGCTTATCTAAGAGAGCATTTTCAAGCAGTATGTGTCCGTATCAATCTAAACTTATAAATCAGTACAATTTTCATTTATGTGTACTGTTATACCACATTAGATATAGTTATGACTGATGTGACAGTGGTATAAAATTATCATGTAGTAGTGGAGAAGAAGGATGTTCCTAAAATCATGCATTTAAGTGTGGGTAAAATGCATATAAAGGAGTATCTTTGTAAGGAAATTCATCATTGGAAAGAAAAGTGGTAAAAACAGGAAATGTTTCAGAAATGAAACGATAAAGCTCTTTATTTACGTAACACTGCTGCAAATGTTCAAATGTGCTATCACCAACATCGACAGAGACTTGGTAGGGTCTGAAAAGTGATGGGGCATGCCTTTTCTAAAATGCAAGGTATTTCCCGAACAGCTGAAGCAAAGACTAAAAGTTTGAAAACAGATCCTCATCAGAGTTAATCGTAGACAAGTACCTTTAGGTGCTCCAATAAGAATTAAGAATAAAAGAAGCTTGATTATAGGTGATTATAGGGTGTGTCACAATTCCATTCCGGGTTTGGAAGGCTTATAAAAAAATAAATGACCAATACAGCAACAAAGTTGACATTATTGGAAAAAGAAGTTTTACAAGTTGTGTTTCATAAATGTTGTGTTTTATATATGTACCTTTCATGATAAGGCAAATATCAAGTCTAAAGTCAAATTCTGCCCTTCCCACGCTCTCTCTAACATGTCGCCATCAACGGTAGCGGATGCAGTTGTGATCCTTTGGCGTAAATATTTTAAATCATGATGCATAAGGGACACGAACACACGATCTTCTATGTAACCTAATTAAAAAAAAAGCGTGTCCGAGTAATCTTTATTCGAGATTGAAGTAAAACTTCTTTGACGTTTACGGCACATATCACTGAAATGATTAAACTTTAACTTAAAATAAATATCATATTATAATTTAATTATTTTTATTATTCAGGTACCTTACAAAGATTATATAAACGTTATTTTCATATTATTCATTGGAAATAGGTACTTGAATATCATCATAATTTTTTACGTATGAAATTATAGGTTTGTGGTAACTATAATGTAAAACATAAATTTTACTCTATAATTTTGCTAATTTTCTTGAAAATACAGCATTTATCGTTGTACCGAAACGCTTGTTGGTTGATGTCGAGAAGTATTCATAATTAGATAAAATTTTTCTTTTAAAAATTCAACTTACGGCTGAGATTCTTGAGAGCGAAAATTAACATTAAAATCTCCAGTAAGAGTCATCCGTAATTCATGATAATGACTTAGAATCCAGGAAGTGTTCATGCTGTAGTATTATTCTTTGACTGTTTTCTTATACAATTGCTCCGTCTGGAGATTGGGTTTGAATGGGGGGAATGTCCATAGTCTAGTATTATACTTTAACTGTGTTCTTTAACTGATGTTTTCCTCTGTTTGTTGGGTTCGAATGCAGGTAGTGTACATTTTTTTGTGTTTTTATATCACTGTGGCCTTAAGCGTTGATTTCGTCTACTAGTAGGTTTCGAATTATTATTCTGTATCCGTGTTTTTAAACTTCAGGTTCTGTCTATTGTTTGGGATTGATTGCAGCCGGAGTCCGTTTCGTTGTAGTGTTCCATCCCCATGTTAAACCGTAGCTCCGTCTGAAGTTTTTGTCTGCATGATGGGATTGAAGTATGATCCTCCAACAGAGTACTTAAACGAAAATTTCCCTCTGTTGTTTAGGTTCGTTTGCAGCCACTGTCCTTGTAATTGTGGTGTTCCATCCTCTTGTTCTTAAACCGTCTTTCTGTCTGGAAGTTGGGTTAGAATCCAGGAAAAGTGTTCTTAAACTGAACGTTTCTAGCTACTGTTCCGGTTCGATTGCAGGCAGGTTCCATTTCTTTGTGCTTTTCCAAAGCCATGTATATTATTCATCTAAAAATAAGGATTATCGAGAACCTCCTGTGAGGTTGGGATAACATGTAAAATGTTATGTTGGATGTACCTTCAAAACGGTTATTGATATACAAATAAAGGTTGATGTCTCAAAGGTACGGCTCTTGACTGTTTTTCTCTCCGTTTCTTTCCCTAACTGGTTCCGCGTAATTTTACTCGATGAAGTCGGCGAAAGCAGCAGAGCTGTCGAAAAGGTAGCTTTTTCTGTGGTTTTTTTTCAGCGTGCTCGGCGTGGAGTATATGACATATACATCACTTCCTTTACTGTGCGTTACTTCCGTCAGAAAAAAAAATCTAAGTTACTCCCTCGCGCCTAAAGAAGTTTTACTTAAAAAATCGCATGGAGTTAGATCCAGAGAGCAAGGTGGCCGCGGAAGAAAGCAATTGTCGGCATCAGAGCACCTGGGACAGTCCAACAACGAAGAAGATAGTTATTTGTGAAACAAAACTTGTAATGGTTCCTTCTTCGGTAAAATCAACTTTGCAAACACGGGAGGGCAATGTGACACCCTGTGTATATGTATACATTAGGGTAGATCGAAATTTTTTTTTTCGAAATCGCTATCTTCTGAGGTGTCAAAAGTTGTAAATTGATATAAATAATACATGTGTAAAATTTGAATGTTCTACGACAACGTCTTGGGGGTGCGCATCGAGCTTGAAATTTAGAAATTTTTGAAAAATATGACGTTTTTTTAAAAATCGACCAAAAAAATTCTTTTCGAATTATTAGGCTCCCGAGGTTTTAGGGGTTGTATGTTGTTATGAATAAGACGTATGCAAAATCTGAAGGGGCTGCGACAATTTCTAGTAGTTGCACATCGAGTTTGAAATCTATAAATATCTGAAAAATACGCGTTTTTTGACAAAAATATGTAGAAAGCAATAACTATATTTTTAATGAATCAGTTCCGTTGAAAATAGTCGGTAACGTTCGCAGCTCTTCTCTAGTACAACCACAATCGTAACTACATTACCCAGGACCCACCTCGTTGATTTGCATGCTATCCAAGTCCTGCCCGTTCCAGCCCAAGCATCCAATTATTGGAGCATGCGTTTTAATGAATAATGTAAAGCCCGACTTCAGATCAAACTGTGGCATTTTATGTGAAGTGTAATAATCTAGATCGTAAGAAACCATCATCTGATAGATGGATAGACAGCAAATTTCGGAGTGGCTGTTTGCAATGGAGTGAAACTGGCAAATGCAACATTTGGGAGATTTAGTTAGATTAGAGAACTGCGTTATTAGATTTCGGATGACTCCTTTGTTCTTTCCGGAATTCGATGATTCGTCACCACCCGCAATGCCTGTGAGCGTCCCAAGATCAATGGAATTCGTTTCTTAAATTTCCAGTGAAATTCTTAAAATCAGATCGTGACATATGGCCAAAGTGTGTTGAACCAGGTTCCATAACCAGCGAGATATGTTCTTTGGGACAAATTCTTGGGTCTAATTTGCCGTCAACAAATATTTCTATGTATCTGGTTTTGTACTTCCTCCTATCAAAACACAATGCAAAGAAATTTTTAAATACTTCTTCCGTTTGTTTCACTGCGAGTCATCTCAGCCTTCATCTAACTTTTTATGGGTCTAGAATCAGTTGAGAAGTTTTCTCTCCATCTGCATTCCTTCCGCTTTCTAGATTGTGAAATAAAGTTGATACCAGAATTTCTGCTGCCTAGTCCGTAATAACTTTGTGTCGCAGACTTGTGAAAGCAATGAGATTTTTATTTTAACTTGGTCATTTGTGAACGCATCTCCCAAAGTGGAGGTAGATCGGCATTCAGCGTTTTCTTCAGTCTTTCGTACTTCTCTTTCGTTATTTTCACTTTCCAAATCAATGACTAAAGTTGGAGACTGGATATTGGAACTTTCACCTCTTTCTCCACCAATCTCGAAATTTCTCTTTTCAACATTTCAACTTTTCTCTCGTTCTCCATAACTTTTCTTCTTTACAATTCCATAGATTGACACATATCTAGCTCCCCTCTGGTCTGCTAATGCCTCCCGTTCTGTGTGAGGTATGTGAGGCTCTGAGCCACACCTGCTCCGGAAAAAGTCAGTACATTTGCAAGTGCGATATTCAATAGCTCGGTAAGGGAGAGTTTTTCGAACTTTCTTCACAAACAATTCCTTATGTCCATCTCTAACATACGATTTATTTAGCTGCTGAACTTGCTCATGACCTTTTCTAACTATCTCTTGATTTCCTTGGATTGACACAGTAGGGATACTGGCCTTGATCCAAATTTCCTGTATTTTGATCGCCACAACTAAGGTTTTAAGAAATTTTTCTTTGTTAAGTACAAAATAGTAATATAGAAGTACGAGTATGTCTTCTTGGGTTGGTAACTTGGTACAAGGTAATTCTTTCGATATTCCCAGCTTTTCCAAGAACACCAAATTTTGTTCCATGTCCTGTTGCAGACAGTTTCACTCTATTCAGAATCGAAGCAGTGCAAGGCAACCACTTTTTAGCATTTTTTGGGAGTAAACTGAAAGAACCATCTATCTGAAACGTGAGACTAAATGCCTGTTTCAACGAAATATCTCGTGCCTGGTTTAACCGAACGCATGTGCTTGTGCATCGCCATCACTCGGCAGGCAAACCGGCGCTAGTTGTCTAGAGCACAGCTTGCGTACTGCGTCCAAGACGAAACGACCACATAACGTGTGCATTGTATCAAACTGTTCGTAAAGCTATTTTTTGTGATTTACTGAGCTTTTCTAAAAATGTTTTAACCTATAAAAGGACAAAATTATTTTTAACAAATAAAGTTTGCTTTCTACATAATTTTTTCAAAACACACTTAATTTTCAGATATTTATAGATTTCAAGCTCGATGTGCAATGCCTAAAAATTGTCGTAGCCCCTCCAGATTTTGCATACGTGTTATTCATAATAATATACAACTCCTAAAACCTCGGGAGGCTAATAATTCGGAAAAGAATTTTTTTGGTCGATTTTTAGAAAAAGTCTAAAATTTCTAAATTTCAAGCTCGATGCGCAACCCCAAGACGTTGTCGTAGAACATTCAAATTTTACACGCGTCTTATTCATATCAATATACAACTTTTGAGACCTCAGGAGATAAAGAATTCGAAAAAAAAATTTTTTCGATCCACCCTAGTATACATATATATAGATAGATAGATACAGGAAGCTCGTTATTTGTGAAACAAAACTTGTAATTTTTCTTTCTCCAATATAGTCAACTTCGTTACTGTATTGGTAATATTTTATAGTCTTCCAAAATAACCTTAATCACCCTTCCAAACCCGTAAGGTAAATGTGACTTACAATGTATTATTACTATATATATAGAATGAAAATTAGACGTTGTTATTATACCAGATATTGAACTACACGCTTGAACCAAAAGAGCGAAATTCGATTAGTCGGAGCGAAAAGTGAGCCAGTTTTCAAAAGTGAGCTTCTCCTTTAGGAGCGTTTTTCGATCACAAGAGCGGAGCGGAATATAACAATAAGCGAGGACGGAATTTCTCGGAAAAAACAGGAAGGGGAGAAAGAAGTTCTCAGAAAAAAGACTACTTAAAGAGCACTTTCGCGGAAAACCCGGTCGGTTTCCATGGAAACTGATCGCTCCGCGATGTAGCGTTTTTTTTCGCACTTTGGGTTTAAGCGTGTAGTGTTTGCTAACAATGTGTACTTTTTACTTCACAAAAAGAGGAAGTCATTTATGCATGCGTTTCAATCATAGTTAAAACAAATATAGTTTATGGTATGGTATTCATCGTATTTTGTGAATTTTACAAATAATTATGAAAGAACCTGGTCTTGTCTCGTAAGGTATTTCTCCGTGCGGGGGCAGCTTGCTATAAATTATAGGTTGGGTTTGACGAGAAGTTGTCAAACCCAACCTTTATATCAAACTTTTTTATTATGCTGCGATATATATATATATATATATATATATATATATATATATATATATATATATATATATATATATATATATATATGTGTGTGTGTGTGTGTGTGTGTAATAATAAAATAAACTTTTCTAATCAAACCTAATTTAGTTTAATGTTATTTGAAAAATCTTCTTTAATCTGTTACTCTTACTGTAAAGTTTGTTTCTCGACCACACAAATATTACGCTCAGAGACGTTTTTTGAAGTTCCATAAGGAGAAAATTGTTGATTCAGCAGCAGTTTTCTGTGGTTTTGGTTACTACACGCTTTTAGAACTCCTGGGTAAGCAGATGTTTCTCATGTCTTGATTCACAATCTAGTTAACTAATTACGTTTGAGAGTAACGCCTTCGCAATCGTGCTGCACCCTGCCAGCAGGTGTAGTAACTAAGGAGTATTGAAGCAAGAGCGCGGAAATTTCGAGAGTGTTTAGCTTAGCTTTTTAGTAGTTTGGAACGTGAAGCTTTTTCAGGAGCTTAACCTTTGCTACGAGCTTTAGCTTTTAGACTGCGATGTACGAAGATAGCCCCAGAGCTAAAAGGTGGCCGGCCTGACTTCTGCCCTCTGTCCGAACTTTGAAATGAACTAGTCAACCTAGAACCCCAATGGAGTTGTGTCCATCATTTCAACAAGGGATGGCGTAAGGCCATTCCTTACAGATATATATATATATATATATATATATTAACAACGCGGCCGAATTTGATGATTCTCTTTGTATTGGAAAGGGGGTAATTTACCAATTTGGTCAAGCTCTGGTGACAGGATCAATCACAATATGACTAAAATCTTTAGTTCTTATGAGCACGGTACTCAGGAAAATCTTTCATGGTATTGAGATATTTGATTTTTTCTTTCTTTCTCATACTTTCCAGAATATCACATGAAAAAAATAAAAAAAAGCTGTTTATCTATCATGTCGTTGGCCGTTCTCGTAAATATATCTGTACGAACAACAATAACCGTAAAGAATAACGCAATTCCATATTAGTAGTGTTCCAAACAAAATTTAATTACATTAAATGTAACATATTTTTAATCTCGTCATTTTTTAAGAGTTTTTACCGCTAAAATTAGGTTTATCTCTTAATGATGCCGTAAAAACCTTTCGACGGGGGTAGGTCCCTTGTCCTAGAATAACTGTGGTAACGACTGCTCTAGCCATTCAGTTTCCAGGCTTCTGTGATTAAAACTGGCTAATTGTTGTAAGATAAATACTTCTTTTTTAATGAAGAATGGATAAGCAGAGTTTTGAATGCTTCTACAGATTTCCTAGCAATTTTTTCAGACCCGCTTTTTTAAATTTACATGAGATTTTCATGCTAAATGTTCTACATTTTAAGCTCGATTATGTTCAGAACGCGCTGCCAATAACTTTTGTGGTAATTCTGAAAATATTTTTTCATTAAAGGTGTTTTATTTCTTATATTTTTTAAAAATCTTTTGGTCAGCAAATCTCCGTAACAGTTTGTACATCTGTGTGATTTCTTAGATATTAGTAAAATTTAAGACTTAAAAATCAAAAATCATCATTTTCTGTTTATAGATCTCAATTTGAAATCAGAAATATTTTTTTGCTGTATTATTCTGGTATATGGGCCTGCTCATAGAAATCTAAGTAACTTTATGCTCAAATTTAATGACAGCGAAAATAATGTTTTAAATATAATTAATTGTAAATAAAATCATTAAACTGAGAATAATTCGTGCAACTTAAAATATAGATTTACAGTATAAAATAAACCCTGAGCAAATTCTTCACTCTATGTCTTAAATATCTTCTCATTTCCAGGAGTTTACATCATCTGTTCTCTATATCAATGCTCGACATTTAATGAATATCTTCTTATACCAACCATGAAATTAAAGTGTTCCTTTCCGAAGCCCATTAAAATATATTTTCGTCCCTTTGTGGTTTCTATCGCCTTTTATGAAGGCTCAACCGTTTCAATAAAGCAGAAAATTACTTGGACATTCTTTGGAAATAAAAGCTTAATACATTTCTTGCATGTCAATATTGACTCCCGCTGCTATTGGATATTTAGCGTAAGGAGAAGAGGAAGAGAGTTTGGCATATATCACTGTTTTAGTGTTTTCTGCATTGACTTTATTGCACCAAACTTCTTTCATTTTCCGTGAAGATTGATGAGTCCAAGAGGCATGTCTGAGGAACGCTTTGGCTGCACTCATTCTCGTAGTTACGGAAGTGAATACTAATATATACATATAAAAAATATATATATGTGTAAGCATGAGTTTAATCGAATGCATAACAAAAAGATAAAAATAAAGTCCAATCCGCTTAATGTAATAACCAATTTAACGCGAAATTTTATTTTTATAAGCGGTCTGTTCTATTATACGGGATGACACTAACTAATTATTACGGTTCAATACAGTGAAAATTTATTACAAAAAGCGAGATATTCTTTAACCGATATTCCATGTAGTGGGATATTCCTTTATCAATATTTCATTAAGCCACATATTACCTTAAACGAGTTTGACTGTGTAAGAAACTGTTTTTGAATTTACACATGCTTAAAATTTTTCTTAACTTAAGAGGTTCTTTTTTTTCACTATCCATGTTTATGTAAAGGGTTGCAATAATCAATTAAATGTATCAGATTTTTTGGGAATGTAAATAAGTACTTTTGAAATAAACTGTTTCTTCATAAAAATACAAATATCTCATATTAAAGAAATCATGCGAAATTTCATCAATCTCATTTCTACTTTATAGAACTAAAATATTATGTCCTATTCTAGCCATGAAAACAAAATTTTTCTTCTCCAAAACCATTGAAACAGATTTCAGTTGATTTGGGTTATAAAATTTTTTATATTGGGTCGTTCATTTCATTAAACATAAAAATTAACAGAATGTTCTTTAAAAATAAAAGCTTAATACATTTTTTTCCCTTGGAAAAATTGATTTCCACCGCTTTCTCATACTTAGGGGCAACAGGAAGAGAGACTGGGGGATATGTCCCATTTCAAGTGTTTTCAACATTAATGTTATTGCATCAATTTTTTTTCCTGGGCATGGACATTGATGAGACTAAGACGACGAATCATAAGAAAATCCTAGGTTGCATTAATTCCCTTTTTTACAAAAGGTGACCTTAATAACTGTAAAGCAGTCAAGAACCTAATTTGCGATGAAAACCATTGTACAAAATTTCGATATTTGTCTTCATTGTAAAAATAATAAAATTTATTTTGTTAGATAATAATGAAAACTACAAGAAATAATTTAAATATACTTTTTAGAATTTTTCTGACAACATATGGATTTAATTCAATACTTAAAACTCACGAAGTAAAATCTTATTTACTTGATAAAATGTATAATTTTATCAGCACACAGATATAATTCAATCACAATATGTACCCCACTGCAATTATATTCTATAGCTCATACTTCTTTGATATCTTTCCTTTATTAAATTTATTTTTTGCAGTTGTCAGCGAATGAAATCTGAATACGGCTCAGGAACACAAAAAACTTTATTGCATTTTCTTTTTGGCAGTAGAATGCATTCTAATTTTTCTCTTAATACCAATAAAAACATATTAAACTGTGCAAAATGGGAAAATGCTTAATGTCAAATAATCATTTTGTCGAATGTTATTTTTTAAATATTTTTCTTTTTTTCCATCGGTAGCAACACAAGTAGAGAATACATAAAGATGGACCTGTGATTGTTAGTGAAAAAAAGTGACATTGAGCTTGTCACGTAATTTTTTTATTCTCCAATCTCATGATTTTCCACTTCAAAATCGCTGAGTCGTCAAAAAGATTTTATTATTTTCATCGTTTTTCGTTTCCTCTCTTATTTATTTTCTCCATTCGTGCGGTGTTTTAAAGATTCTTTTTTATATTCGATAGTTTCAGAGGAATTTTTGATTGCCAGATGTGTCCGCAATTTATTTCTCTGGAGTAATACTGAAACAGGAATTTTTCCGACATTGGATTCCAAGATGATTTCAGCAATTTCGTAAATTGGAAACAAAAGAATTAAAGCCTGCTAATTCTTCGCACATGTGATTATCTTTGTTCTATATATGGATAATGTGAAATTGTCAGCACCGGCCAAAATGTCAGCACCGTAGCCTGTATATCTTGTCAACCACGCTTGTAAATCTTTCTCTCCAATGTATGTAGAAGTCGGAAAAGACGCAGCATTCTTTAAATGGGATGATTTGTAAAATTCATTGCATTTTGTGTTTGCTTTCTTGAGGGAAGATGTAGCGATGGATTGCATGCCTCTAATTGCAGAGAGTACTTAAGCTCTATGGAAAAGGTAAATTTATATAATATTTTCGTACATTAAATTAAAATAACGTTATAAAAATTGTGAATGATTGAAATTTCCCTTTGAACTCTTATTCTTAGTGTTTTATACAGCTTAGCTAGAATTGTTGTATTTCAATGAGCAAAAGTAGAAAAAATCATGATATTATTAAAAAAAATAATAATAAAAATTCGGTGAATAATCGTAGAAAATAATTGTTTATTTTGTAAAATACTTAAATACACAAGCGCATACAAAAAAATATTAATAGAAGGAAGCGAGAGAGTAAGGGGAAAATATTGAGACAATAGAAGTAAAAATTAAAAATCGCTGCTTTTAACAAAGCCCAAAAAAGAAAATTTAACGTGAAAATAAAAAAATCGATTTTTAGAATTTTCAAATAGTTACGGGACAACATAAAATTAAATAATCAAAAAGCCCAACTTAGATACAAATCTTCCAGGAATCTCGGGATTATCTCTGACTGAAGTTCTTACCTCAGTTTAAGAGTAGAAAAAAGCAAAAGATCAAAGAATTGCTACTGACATAAAAAATAAATTAATAAAAAGAAGTGTAAAGTTAAAGAAAAGAAGAAACAGAATTCAATACTGAAGATGAATACCATAAATTTATGTAAAGCCTACAGCATTAATAAATTATGCTGTGGTAAAGTTAATATCGCATTTGTAGTTTGCTCATTGACTGGTTCACTAACTCGAATTATTTAAATTATGGACGCTGAATAATTTCATTTATATTAGCATTGTTTATTATTTTGAAAACTAGCAGTCCGAAATACGATGACCATACATGAATAAAATCTATTGCCACATTTATTTAATCTGGTCATATTACTGAGGTTTCAATTTACATAGAAAGGATAAAAGGAGCTAAAGGCAACACGGACGTTTCAGTATTTTTCATATAATTAGTTATATCTTAAATTCTATAAATAAATTAATGTAGAATTAAAATAATACTATGTCAATTATAGCATGTAAATATCACACAAAGTGCTGAATATACTGTAAATGTAACAAATATATATGAACTTTTAGGCACAATAATTTTATTTATTAAATTGTGTTAACAAGCAAATGAACTAAATGCACAAATACCTTTTCCCTGAAAAGTTTGTAAACAAAACTACAAAAATTATTGCAGTAATAGTTATTGTGTGTAATAGGACTAACATAAAACTTTTATAAAAGTACGAGCATGTGTACTTTTATATTATTTTTTATGTAAAGGTAAATTTATTTAAAAGAATAAGTACGTTTATAGAGTTTTTAGATTGCAAAATATTTTATTCTAGTAAACTGAATTATGCAAGATAGTTTTTTAAATATGTATAACAAGTTTAACACATTTATGTACATAAATATCACTGATTAAAATATTTATTTTTAAGATAGAGAATAGAGACGAATATATAAAACTGCAGTTATTTGTATTAGACTGAAAAATCCCCCCAAAAACCCCTAAAATACGTAAAATTTTATCTATATGAAATGCATATTATTTAATCTTCTTACTGATTGAAGTGCATTTACTGTATGAAAACTATCAATACTTCTTCAGATGTCTAAGTTTGTGTTTTCCTAAATAAACGTTTAATGTAGAATTATTAATTAAGTTTAATCATCTAAGAAGTTTAGCATAGTTCAAATATTGAATAGCTAATAGATGTAAAACATTTTAACAGTTGTGCGAGATTCTATACGTGTTCTTTGATTATTAAATTTTCTTGAAGTTATTGAGATATCCCTGGAAAGATAAACACCTTGCACGAGTTTGAAATTCCCATGAAATTCCTAATTACACTTTAATGCTGAAAAGAAATATATTTGAAGAGGGATTTTCCCGAAGCGAACATTAAATTTGGGTAGAAAGACACCCTGTAACAATGTTATGCTGCTCGTAAAACTAATGATGGCAGCAAACAGGAAACGAGAATATGCTGGAGTAGATTGTAATATAATAAGCATAAATGCGTTGCCTGGTGTATAATTCATATTCTGAAATTAACATGCAAAATAATTGTACATTAACTCAGTTGCTCTGAGCATGATTTTGAGCATCGACTATAGCATAGAATGTGCCAATCAAACGATATAATCAAATAAAAATATAACATACCGTGTGACTGCGACCTGGGGAAATGGACGTAAAATTGGGAAGAAAAGTTCATTTTTTTATTATAAAGCATTCATCAATACTGTTACTTATACAGGGTGAATCTAAACTCTTGGGCAAAATTTTAACGGGTGATAGGGCACATAATAAGGGATCAGAATCATATAACGATGTGGGGTTGGCAACGTCGTCTTCGTGCATAATCACTTCGGAAAAAAGTGCCGAAACAACAGTGCACTTGTTTTGCCAGAAACTAATGTATTTTTCTCCGAAAATGGAAGACTAAAATGGATAGTTTAAAAATTCTATTTCATTTCATGCATGAAATTTTTGGAAACGAGTCTATTGTTTATGAAACTTGGTTAAGAAATTAGACGGACACTTCAATACTTTTCCCAAAATGATTATTACAGGGTAAGTTAAACCTGCGTTTTTGACCCCAGATTGCTATGTGATTACGATTCCTTATTGTGTGCCTTATCACCCCTTAAAGTTTTGCCGAAGAGTTTAGATTCACCCTGTATATACTGTAAGTCAGAAAAGCATAGTGTGACAAGTTTACGTACATGGTGTGATATAGCAGTGATACTTAGGATTAACCCAAAGATCGAACTGAATATACTTTATCATGGAATATCGGAAGATTAAAAATAAAAAGATAAATCAATTCAAATGCATTGATTAGGAAACACTTTCAAGCACAACATTCTTTCTTAAGTCAAATTGAACGACTTATCGCCAAACGTGATGAGATTCGAGGGATACATTAAAATAGCTATATAAAACCAATTACGTAAGTTGGCAAGACCCAGTAAAAGAGCTTTAGATGTAATTTACATTCTCTATCTGAAGACTAAGCACGTATGTACACTTTATGTACTAACTAAATTGTTCTCGAAATGAAGGAATGTCCCGAAACATCTACAGAGTGTCATGCGTAGGAATTCTTTTGAATGCTCCAGCAGAACTATAGGTGATACAGACAATATTTTAGATAGAGAGTATTATTTTGTAATCCTTAATAACTTATATCCATATTGGTTTCTTTTAAATATCTGAATATTTTTAAAACACGATTTAAAAAGGGACAATCCATAAATTTTATAATGTATAGGAATAATGTTCAGTGCTCCAGTAAAAGAACTATGAATGCTCCATACACCATTTTCATCAGAATGCAGATTACGGTACATAGGAATAATATACATAAATTTATTAGATCGATGAATAATTAAGACAGACCGACAAACCAAAATAATCAACACTTTTCAATCTTGTTTAAAAGTGTTAAAAACCCGGAATATGGAAATATGAATAAATACACATTGTTCTTTTTTTTTTTTTTGATACCCCAAAACCCAAAAATACAAGATTTGCATAAATGCATGTAATCTCTCTATATAAAGGAAGATGTCCCGACTGACTGACTCACGATCATCTCCCAGCCAGATCTAATGGAGATACAGACATGAAATTTTAGGAGCTTATGCTCAAGACGTCATTTGAGAAGCTATTTTAAAAAATCCGTACCCAGACGGGGTGGCGGCCCAAAACGCTCGTTTCGCGTTTTCCTTCATATCCCAGGAAAGAAAATATAGCTGTAAAATTCGTGCTTTATAATGTATCTAATGCGTAACCTAAACGTCCTTTTCAGGATTTTTTAGAATTCGCACCCAAACGAGCGTAAGGGGCCAAAACGTTCTTTTCACATTTCCCTTTATATCTCAGAGGAAAAAAGAGACAGCTGTAAAATCAATTTCAAGGGTTTTTTAGAATTCGCACCCAGACAGGCGTAAGGGGCTAAAACGTTCTTTAATGTTCTTTTCCCATTTCCCTTCATATGTCAGAGGAAACAAGAGCAGTCATAAAGTACTTGTTTTAAAATACAGCTAACACAAATGCCTAAAAATCATTTACGAAGTATTTTGCAATTCGTACAAAACGTTCTTTTCGCATTTAACTTGATATATCAGAGGAAAAAAAGAGATACCCGTAAAATTCTTGCTTAAAAGTATATTGAACACAAATGTTTAAAATTCATTTCCAGGGTTCTTTACAATGCGCATCAAAACTGGAATTGAAGGCCAAAACTTATTCCGTTCCATTTTCGAATTTCCCATCATATCTCAAAGGGAAATATAGATAGCCGTAAAATTCTTGCTTTAGAATGTAGCGAACATGCATGCCTACGAATCATTTTCGGGGTGTTTCAGAATTCGCACCTAAACGAGTGTAAGCCCCCAAAACGTTCTTTGACGCTCTTTTTACATTTCCTTTCATATATCAGAGGAAGATATAGCCTAAAATTCTTGATTTAAAATGTAACTAACAGAAATACCTAAAATTCAATATCATGGTTTTATGGAAGTCACACCCGAACGGAGGTAAGGGGCGAAAACGTTCTTTTCAGATTTCACTTCATATCTCAGAGGCAACTAACAACAATACCTAAAAATCATTTGGAGGGTTTTTTTTAATTCACACCCAAACGGTGGTAACGGTTTAAAACGTTCTTTTCACGTTTTCCTTCATATCTCAGAGGAAAAAAGAGACAGCCTTAAAATTCCTGCTTCAAAATATAACTAACACAAATACCTAAAAGTCATTTTCATGTTTTTTTTTTTTTTTAGAATTCGCACCCAAACGGGCTAAGGGGCAAAAACGTTCTTTAACGTTCTTTTTACTTTTCCTGTTATATCTCAGAGGACAAAAGAGACCACCAAAAAATTCTTGCTTTAACATGCAACTAACAGCAATAGCTGAAAATCGTTTTCAGGTTTTTTTTAAATTCGCACTCAAACTGTGGTAAGAGTCTAAAACTTTATTTTCACGTTTCCCTTCATATGTCAGAGAAAAAATGGGATACCATAAAGTTCTTGCTTCAAATGCAACTAACAGATATATCTAAAATCATTTTGATGTTCTTTTTTAGAATTCGTGTCCAAACTTTGCGCGAGAGACCAAACGTTATTTTCATACTTGTCATCATAAATCGAAGGAAAATGAAGATATCCATAAAAATCTTGCATTAAAAAGTATCGAACACAAATTCATAAAAATGTTTTCAAAAGTTTTTTAAAATGAACCTCAAAACACTGTGGTTTACAAAAACTGTTTTTCACGTATTTTGTAGTTCTAGAGTCCTGTTAATTTCAGACAGTCTTTTGTCTACCTGGTGAAAGGGCGAATCACTTTTGAAGGTTTGCCAGATGACATGTGAGAAGACTCCAAGGTTTGGTGATTTATCGCCAAGTTTTGCATAAAATATTAGTCCCCAAAATTGAATCCAGCTTATCGATATCGTCCGTTTTTATCGAGAAATTGCATAACCCTACTGTTTATTTAATTGGAAAATTCGTGTCTATATTTTTGAAAGTAAAGGTGAAGTATAATTAGAATATGCATGACGAGTATTTTAAAACATATTTAGTAGACGATATTAATAATAGATTTCAAATTTGAAAATGTATTTTATGGAACAAGACAAATGCGGCATACTCGCGGATTATGATGCACATTCCAAACAGTATTTTAAAAAATCAAGTGTATGATTAATAAATATTGTAAAACACTTTTTGTAGGTGATAAAATCTATAACCATAGTAGACACTCTAAAATATTTCTCTAACAGAAATGATAATTTTGAAAATTTTCTCGTATACACTGCATAATTTAATATTATTAATTCTGGTGAAATGGCAAGATTTGGTAACTTTACAGCTATAGACAGTTACTTCACAGTAGAAATTATCATTATTTACTAAATAATTATTAAGTTGTTTTGTCTTAAATCACAATGAATTCATTTGATAAAGGTTACTGTGACAAAATCGAGAAATACCTATTGATTTTAATACGAAATTTTATGGATAATAAAATACTTGCTTTTATATTTAAATGTTTCTTCTATTATGAATATTTCAAACTACTTAACTACTCATATTTAAATTATTTTTATGAAATATAATATGAAAATTTCAATATTTCGAAACGAAATATGACGAAATATGTTGCTGAGTAACAATATTTTATTTAAATCAGTCATACATAAAGAAGCTTAGGTATATTTTTGTGAAATTGTAACGCTTATTTTTGGTTTACTTAATTTTTAGAATTTATCATTTTGTTAACTACAAAATACAGGTTTTATAGCGTTAAATTTTATTTTTCTGCTAAATTCTTAAAAATATTAGTTGTAAAGTGTTTAACTTACAACTAATAAACTCAGACTACTATGTAGACCTGCACATTATAGATTTGTGCAGGTCATCATAGATATCATTATGATCATCATTAATATTTAATGTATCTGAAATTAGAGGGACGTAATATTGAAATTTGGTAAATATTTTCTATGAAATTGAAATCTTATACAAATTCTAATAAAGTTTAATGCTTAAATTAAATTTCTACAAGTAAAGAGGATTTTCTCGAAGCAAACATTAAATTAAGGTGTAAGGACATTCTGAAATATTGTTATGTTACTCGTAAACTAATAATGGTCTCAAACAGGAAATGCTAATGCTCCAGAATATATCGTAATATAATAAGTAGATACGCAGTGACTTGATACATAATTCGTAAAATAAAATTAGGTTAGAATATGGTTTTACTGATTTCCTTTAAACAAGATTTTCAGTGTTTGATCTCTTAAAATAAAACTGTTTCTGGAGATCATTTCAATAAATACAACCTTATTAAATTTTTACGATCGAACTTGAGTCTACTGTCGGCTTACTAAGTAAAAAAGCCTTTTTTTTCGTTCATTCATTTTTACAATTTAAATATTAATCGTAGTCACAATTCTCAAGGCTTATCTATTTTGTAATAAATAGCCATATAAATAATTAGCGAAAGAAATAATTTAAATGTACTTAATAATAATAATATATTACTTAAGAAAGTAATAATAATAATAAATACGTAAAAAAGTATACAGTTATTAAGCCAAAGAAATTATTTATTAATAATTATACATAATCAATAAGACAAGCAACATTTTCAAAGCAATCAATTACTTATCAATATTTTCATGGAAATAATTATGATGCAGAAAGTCAGCGGTGATCGCAAATTAGAGCAAACTTAATTTAAAACCTAAAATTAAGTAAGGAGTCGCACTGCAGTTTCAATAACTGCGGAATCCAATAATTACTTAGATGACCACTAAATACTAGGTAAACTTCTCAAGATGGACACAAACTAATTGGTAGCTACTTTATTACCCGTCTAGAAAAAGAGACGTACTATGGTAGTAATGCGGAAAGCGTGCAGCACCAACTATATACAGAAGTAAGGCGGGAAAATAAAATGGCTTCAGACTGTAGCGAAAGGCCAGGCGTGCATAATTTGGCTATCATATAGCACTGAAAACATGCCAAGATCCACAGTTTTGCTACATGTGCTTATCAACCGTCAATAGAAATGCACATTAATTTTAGGGAACTAAACCCAACAGAGGAGGATATTTCAAAGGATCAGCATATAGAGTCTACAGCCAATATTGCTAAGAACCTGACACCGTGGTAAGGAGACAGAAATCCTACTGAAAAGTATCAACATCTTGAAAACGAATGTATAAAGACCATACCTCCTAAAATAAGTGAAATTCGTTGCATAGAATTGCTGTACAGATAAGCCTAACGGCTAACATTTTTGCACAAGAAAGTGTGATATGAACGGATGTGGCTTGCAATATTAAAAGTATAGGTCGATGGCTCTGTGCAATATCGTTCATTGATTTTATTTTCAAGTCGAAATCAGGAGAGTTCGAAAAGTGGCCATATGGGTTCTTAATTCTGAGTGGATTTTCTCAGAATTTTAGCGTTACCCTAAGATATCCCGACATATCATGAAAAGTTGCAATTTTAACACAAAATACAGGTATCGCGAAAAAAAAAAAAAAAAAAATTTGATATCAAAGCATGGTGGTCGCGAAAAAATAGCCATATGAGTCTACAATACTTTTCGAATTTTTCCACAATTTTAGTTCGACGTTAAGGGGCTCGACAGACCATGGAAAATTGGAATTAATTTTAACGTTTATTTCAGGTTTTCTAAAATAATAATCATTTAAATTTTTATAAAATTTATGGGGCTTTACCGTTACGTTTTAATGATTTGGAGCATTTAGATACATTGCTCTTGTAATTAATATATACAATACGTTAATAAATACAATAGCTTTTCGTAGGTTAATAAATACAATTAGACCTTTTCTATCAAATATGTTAATAAATCTAATAAAAGAATGATCGCTTTCTATTCGTACTGTTTAAGATAAACAGACAGACCATGATGAAAAATATGGCAAACTTCTCTTAGAAACACATAGCTGCTTAATTTCTGAGAACGTGCATACTTTATAAAATATTGAAACAAAAGCGTTTGCATTGCGAAAGTTAAACACAAAACTAAATATAATTTAACAAAATTTAAACAAGCATTAACAACAATTAGTTAAAGAAAAGCTACCTAAGAAATAAAAACCAAATGAACTAACCCAAATTTTTAGCTTATACACAGTCACTTATGGTTTTGTAAGCCGGCATGGGTTCCCGAGATTTTAGTTAAGCACGGATTTACCGACCTTGCGCCTCAAATTCGCAATGTGCGACTGCGGCCTCTGTAACAAGCTTCACATATCTCTCCACTGCTTGAATATGACATGGAATGCTGACAACACTTTTCTTCTTCCAACAAATGTCTGGATGAGATGAATTCTTCCACCTGCGTATACATAAAAATTATCGTCAGAGGTTTCTCGGTGATCTTTGATGTCTGATTAATTAAAACCATAGTCTTTCGCCTCTACATCAATAGTCGGCTGGTGAAATTCCGTGATCTTCGTAGTTTGGTCTGTTTCTATCCTTGCTTTTTTAACTCTTCTCCAATCTAAATTTCAAAAGTCCTTTTGTAGCTATCTATCAGCATAACCAAAAAAGCGTTTTCCGGGCAGGCAAAAAATGCATTTTGGCGAAGAGCTGAAAGATCTATGATGACTTTAGGTTTTTTTATCAAAGCTTCTAGACAACGAAACAATTTGTCAAATTTTTCTAGCATCTTCTCTACAGACTAAATTCTCCCTTATGTTGAAGCATGGTGTCGCTAAATTTCATGATGGAGTTGGAGTTTGAAAAACCTTAAGTTTGGTACCTAGATGTAGAAGAAGAATTCTGTTCGCCGTTGTGAACCAGCGATCGGGTGATAGTTTACTTGGGTCCCTTTGTGCCACAGACGGCTCAAAATATCCAGTTGAATCTGTTTTGCAAATTCAAAGGTTCATAAGGTAAAGCTGATCGGTATTTATGTCTTTTTTTTTCAAAGTTTTTTTTTATATTTTATTTATTTTTTTTTGTCTATGACAAAACTAAATAGTCTTGAAAATGATTGTTTTTGAAGTTTCTTTTCAAAGTTAGCTAGAGCCGTTCTGATTGGTTCCAAAAATCTGATGGGATCAGTACTTTTTCTGCCCGGCTCACTTAAAAGATGTTTGGGGGCAAACTTGATGCAATAAGGAGCGGAGAGTAGGTCAGAATAAGGATAAATGTTCTCTTTTATTTATAGTGTAAGAACGGTAGCTACAATTACAATTTTTAAGTGCTCCAAATTAATATATATAACGGAATATCCCCCCCCCTCCTTTGGTATTTTTTTAATTTATATAATTATTATTTCAGAAAAACTGAAACATTCGCTAAAACTACAACTTTCCATTGATTGCGAAGTCACTTTCGGATCGAACTAAAAATCTGATAAAATTCTCACAGTATTATGCACTCAAATGCTGACTTTTACGCCGCACCCACTTTTTCAATTTATTTTTCTTTCTTTCTTTTTCCCAAGAGCATGAAATTTTTCCTAAAATTATAATTTCCCAAGCTCTGTTTGGCTAACTTAGTATCGATCTAAAATTTTAGAATAACACGCACAGTATTATGGATCCAATCGACCACTTTTCACCATCCTCGTTATCTAGATTTCGAAAAAATATTATGACTTGCAGCATAATAATTATTTGATGACTAGCTCCTCTAAACCAGCGTTTCCCAAACGGTTTTGACGCGCCCGTAGGGGGCGGAAGAAAAACAGGCAAAGGGCAAGTGATAATGCATGTTTTAAAAAAATAATCTTTTTTATTCGTATTTTTATTCCAAAACATATCTATTTTAGCCGTAAATGTTTATCCGAACTTTACCGATAGCTTAAAAAAATGCGACTCAAGGCACATTGTTGAAGAATAAAAAACTGAATATATGCTTACAAGTGAAAGGGAGATGGGGCGCCATCGTCAAGCCATTCATGGACCAGCTCCGCCACGGACCGGATGTGGCCAACCCCGGCTTTTGATCCGGTCCGTAGGATATATCAAAACCCCATATAAAACTCATGCAAACCATTCCAAATCCCTATTATACTACCCGCACCTTTGATAACATCCTAAAGGTCGACCCGCAGCATTCTAAATGTTGCCCATTTCTGGTTTTAACAATAAACAGGCTTTAAAACTAGCCCTCTCTGGGTGCTAGAAAGCGTTAAGTAAATTTCCAATACCAATTAATTCTATCGTATCATTACATAAAAAGACCATGAATTGCGAATTTAGTGGAAGAAATAGCAATTTACTCATGTATGTTTTATATTAAATTCATGGAAAATTATGAAGTAACGTACTGATTAATGAAAAGGAAATACATAAAGTTAACACTCAAAACGGTAACGGTTGAGACCTAAACTCTTGACCAATGGCCTTTTTATTTGAAATCGGCACACTTAAGTCGAGAGACCAATTCCCACACCTTTTTATCAATGCATTAAACGTTAAATCTCTCATAAAGTAAGCAACTAATTATATTTTTCTCGAAAATTTATCGACCTATCAAAATCTATTTCTGTTTACAATTTTAGGAAGTTTAGAGTATACAATATATTTTTTTCCAGAATGTTAGTCTCTAAATTTCTGGGTATTTTTTAAAATTAATCTAATTTGGAAATTAAAAAAAAAAAACTGAGTATCGGTGAAAAAACTTTATTTTTCAGAATAAATTTTTCCTTCTGTCATGGCTGTCTTCGGGCCAAAAACACAAATCAAAAAAACATGTTACACAAACCACTCTAAATTCTAAATTTGTTATGCAATTCTAAATTTGTTTATCAATTCTAAATTTGTTTAATCACACTCATGAATAATGAAACACTTTCAAACTTAATGGAATAAGGAAAGAAAATAAGGAAGAGACGAATGGATGATGATACGCTTTTCATATGTAGCATTTTAGTGCGTATTTAAAATCTGAAAGTGTTTAAGATTTTCTTACCTATTTTTCCCCTCTTTCGTTTTTTTTTTTTTTTTTTTTTTTTTTTTTTTTTTATAACGGCCAATATATATAGAAGCTCATCATAATTAATATAGGACGAAAATAACTTGTACCTTTTTGTAGGTTTTTACCATTAAACCATCCTATTTTTGTAACCTGGGGCGACCCAACACGGGGTGGCGGCTTCGAAGGGGGCTTCATGTGCAACACAAAAACTAAGTAGAGCATACAAGGGAGGCGTCTTTTTTACGTTAGAAGGGGGCTTCATTTACCCTAGGGCTGTCCCTGTTTGTAACCATCTGAATTTCAAATTCCATTCAGAATCTGAGATATTTCAGTGCCAAGGAAGCCGGTGAAAAACACAAGATTTATTAAGATGGCGAACCAACTGGTCGCCGGAGGTGGCTAGTATTTATATAGTAGTATATGATATATCAGCAATTTCATGAGACAATGTCATGTCAGTGAAACATCCATGCAGCATAATGTCTGTGTCGGTGATATGATATGCCCGCGTAATAACCATGTCAAAGAAAGGTCATGACGGTGAAACCAATAAGTCGACGAAATGTCCAGTCGTTGAAAATGATGCCGGTAAAAGGTCCTGAACCGATTTTTTATGGCACATCCTTAAATTTGTTTTGAGAAATATGTTAAAAAATAATTAAACGTACTTTAACATTTTTAGAAAGTAACGCTCACAGGAGATGCTTTGGCAGATGTGAAAGCATTGTTTAAAAACAGTTAAGTGACATAGTATCGAGTTTAAACAGGGTTCTATAGAACTTATAGGCCTAGCTATAAATTTTAACTTTGATATTTTGTAGAGTGATTAGCACTTTATAATAATTTGTATGTCCGATAAATTCGTATTGCTGTAAACCTTAGCGAAAATTTCAGGTTTAAATACAGCCCTCTAAGAGTACTAAGCAACTCTTAAAATTGATGATACGATAAACAGTAAACGAGAATGTGTCTCAACAGAACGTAATACAGTGTAGCAATAACGTATTAAGCATAAATGCAGAGCCTGGTGCGCAATTTATGTCTTGAAATCAGGTTGGAATGCATTTTAGCTTATTCGCCAGCCTTTCATGTGAGCCGAATCGTTAACAATACATAAATGTACATTCCAGAAGTGTCCACCAAGTGTTTAAAATAGGCATAATATTTATTAATAAAGAACAGACTGACAAAATTTTAACTACATTTATACTTTAAGGGTTAATATTTTAAAAAGAGACCGGCATAAATGTAAATTTGTATAATTTATCACTGTTTGAAATTTCAATTAAAATTATAAAGTAGTAAATGAAGGGACTAGTTTGAATGACATGAATAATTATGTCATTTATGAGTAAAGTACATTCAGTAAAATTATTTTATATATACAGAGCGTCCAAAAAACATTGACTTTAAATTTTATTTCTTAAATATTAATCGCAGACACATATAGTAAAGTACAAAGTTACTTTGAAAAGAGTATATAATTTTATGTAATCGATTAAGACAATGAAGTGTCAGTAAATACAAAGTTATTTTTATACAGCCTATCCAAAATATTCCTAATTAGTAAAATGTGCCCCATACACAAATGCGGAGGTGTACAAATTTTGATCATTTCATCCTAAGAAATTTAGAGATATATAAAGAAAAATATGTTGACTTAAATTACTTTTCAGCGGCTCTCGCATGGGAAAAAAATCACCTCGGATAATTGCTTTTCAGGGATCATACAGAAATAACAAACGTTTATTTGAGTTTCAGCTATAGACTTACATTTATATTCTTACATAGCACCAGATCAAATTTACTTAGATATATATCTGAGGCTTTTTATGATGAAATGTTGAAATTTTGTAAAACACCTAATCAATGTGAGTTGAACATTTTATTTCTTTCATTTTATTTTTAATACTTTTTTGTAAAGGCCGGAAAAAATTAAATTTATTTATTTAATAAAATATCCTAAATATATATATTTATATACCGGGTGATCCAAAAGTCAGGACAAACTTTAAAAATTCATTAAGAAAGAGCAAATAATGATAGAAAATTGCGGTTTGCACAAATAGGTTTAGGGTATGATGGTTTTTTTATGACAAGAAAATTTGTAGTTCCAAATGTTACCGGTAGGTGGCGCTGACATGCACAATGGGAACCAAATTTCCAATTAAAAAAACTCCGAAATCTCTGTAATGCTTTCTATGCAAACTGCAATTTTGTATCATGATTTGTTCTTTTTCAATGAATTATTGAACTTTTCACTAGCTTTTGATGCATCCTGGGTGCACCAAAGTTTAAAAATTCAGTAGTTACCTATTTAGCTTTTTTGTGCTAAGTAACTACATTGAAATCCTTTTATTTTGGTAGTAAGTATTCGGTTTGTGGGGCCTGAAGGGTATAACCGATGCTTACTACTTACTGTTTTATACCTTACAATTCCATTTCATTTTTAATTTTTACCTCTGTTTGGATTTTCTATTTATTGGAATACCATAACTGCTGTTGAATAATTCCTTGCTTTGTAAGTTTAGCCATTTTACTATTATATATATATATATATATATATATATATATATACTAGCGGCTACCCGCGACTTCGTCCGCGTCGTTTTAGAATTAGGTCCCGAGAGAAACGAAGCATGTGTGAATAACAAATATGTTTGCGACCAAATAAACCGCATTTAAATATTATTTTCTTTTTACTTATTTTAAATGAAGTATAAGCATGGTAGTATACTTCATTTAAAATAAGAGAGTAAGAGTATGCAGAATTACTTAATTTAGATTTTTTTCAGGCATTTGGCGAATAGATACAGTTACGACAGTATTTGCGAACTGTTTTGTGTGTTCTTATAAAAGAAATATTTATGCTTTATGCATGAATTTTAGCCATATGAGTCAGCCATATGAGTTAGCCATATATGTTAATCAGGAATAGTGCAGCTTTTTATTAGAGAAAAAGTTTTAGAATCGGTTCTGTAGTTAAAGAGATGCCCATAGCGCGTAATGTATTAGAATTATTTTGAGTGTTCCTGTAAGGGAACTATTTGCGCTACATGCATGAATTTTAGCCCATAATAGTCAATAATAGTGTAGCTTACTATCAGTAAAATAGTTTAGGAATCGGTTCAGTACTTACAGAGATACACATAGAGCGTAATGTAATTCTTATGAGTATCCCTGTAAAAGAACTATTTGTGATATATGCATAAAATGTAGTCTATAGCACTCAGAGTCCCCCCAGTGTCGAAGAGGTTCTGCTCTGAAAACTGGAAGGCGGGAGATGCCAGGTTCAAACTCCGGTCGCGCCTGTCGACCTAGCCGCTCGCAGATTTCCGTGTTTTTTTCCCAAAACCCCGCGAAAGTACGGGCTAGGATACCTTAGAAAATTCCACACAGAGGAATTCCCCATATAGGCCTAGGACCCTATAGGCCTAGGACCATATAGGCCTAGGACTTTCAATCAGTGATAAAAGTTTTAAAATCGGTTTAGTAGCTACAAAATTTCCATAGAGCGCAATGCATTAGCATTATTTTTAGTGTCTTTGTAAAAGAATTATTTATGCTATATGCTTGAAAGGTTGCCTGTATGTTAATCCAGGGGATACGCTGTCTTTATTACAAAATTTTCCAACCATTTTTGTGTGATTCAGTGAAAAACATCCAAACACATAAACATACAAATTTATATTATTGGTGGGATTTGGAAATTTACGAACTTTAAGAAACACATCTGGACTTTTCTTGGTACTGACGTATTATCCCGGCGGTCATTCCCGCCAAACTTTTTTTTCGTCAAATGAGTTGCCAAATTGTTGCCAATCGTATTCAAAACCATTAATAATTTCATGTGCCCGGCATTTATCTCGGCAAAAAATCGCTCGTCTTGGCGGACCGCCGGGATAATACGTAAGTACCTTTTTCTTTCCTTATGCTTTTTAATTTGGCGTAAAATCGACATAATTTCCATATTTTTCAAATGCATGTGATTTTGCAAATAGAATTTCTGCTTTATTTTAAAAGCATAAATCGTTTTGTGCGGGCGATAAACCGGCTTTTAATTAATAGTTAGAACAGTAATTAAAATTTCGAAATTCTGAGCCTCAGGTGCACTTTACCGAAGTTATGGGCTCAGTCATGCTCAAATTTCCAAAGCTCTGCTTTCTGTAGATTTGTCTGGAGAACATTCATTTTTATTATTACAGTTAGATAGATTTGGCATAAAACAAGCATAATTTCCGTATTATTTAATGTTTTTCAGATGCACGTGCTTCTTCATTGAAGTAATATAGCATTCTTGTTAGCTCAAAACATGAATCACATGATACGGGCAAAAAAGGGCAACGTAAAAACGGTTTTTAATTAATAATTAAAGAAGTAATTAAAAATCTAAAATTCTAAGTAGCCTATAACCTTCTCCAGGGTCCCATCTATATCTAAAACCAAAATTCATCATAATTTATTCAGCGGTTTAGCCGTGAAAGCGTCATAAACAAACAAGCAAACTCACTTTCGCATTAGGATATATGTTGTATTCCAGAATTTTACTGAAGTGTTTGTGAACAGTTTATGTTGGGAACTTAAAAAAAAAAAAAAAAAAACATTGACATCCTTGTAAGGTTGAGTTAATAATAAATGCTTTAAATGCTGCATTAACCAAGTGTACGTCTCTAAAGGACATAAAATAGTATTTCATGTTACAATATTAATTAAATATCATAAGCTTTTCAGGGTTATTTAAAAATTATTTTATGATCACGATATTCTGGAGACAACTGTTATTCAAATAGCCTCATGATTACTTTATACATCTTTAATTGGTGTGTTGCAGATCTACATCATGGTGTAGTAAAATTTCAGTAATCCAGCATCCTCCTTTTAGGATTGTCGCAAAATGTTTCAGTCGGAAAAGTATCTTAGCATTAATTTATTTTCCTATTTTGATTCCTCAACTAATAAATATTATTTCCATAAATGTCTCATCAATGTTAATGTAAAATGCGATTGTCTGGAATTAATTATCACTTCTAAATAAACATAAATTTTAGAATTTGATGAAAATTTTTGGGCGCTAATGGGCTAAAGGCAAAAAATTTGCTTTACCGTTGCCAGGAAAATGCGTACATGTTTGGATAAATTTTGCTAATTCACTTGGTTTTCTACAGAATAATACTTCAAATTTCTAGAAAGTAGAAACTACAACTTTTTTTTTTTCAATGGCCGACGCATGTATGAATGGAAGTAACAGACGTATAGTGTATCCGCCTTTTTCAAATAGCTACAACTGTTTAATTATTTCGGAGAGCTCATTGAACTTTCCAAACTAGCTCTCAGCGACATAATCTCTGTTGAACAGTAAATGATTTCGGGATGATTTGAGGCACATTATCCGAAAATAACACAGTACGGAACCCATTAAACCTATTTAGAGCTCCCAAAAGGCATTATTAATGTCGGTTTTGGATAAGACTATTTAGGAAACAGCCTGCTTAAACTATAATGTCAGTTATCAATACGTCCTATCGTGTAAAGTGGAACTATAAACTTTGTTCAGGATATAAAATTTAGAGGTTTTTAATCAATAAGGTTGAAAATATAGACTTATTTTATAGTTTTTCCTTTTTCTTAGGAAATATATGCATTTGAGTAGATGTGAAAGTTTTTTAATCATCACTATCTTTATTATTTTGATTATAATTTAAAAAATATTCACAAAATAAAGTAAATGTTACTATTGATAATTATTTATTATTGCGTTATTTGCTTTTTTATTGTTGTTGTTGAATCAAGCAGTAACACAAACGGTTCCAAATACTTTAATTTGTACTTGAACATTTGTTTTTAGCAAAAACATTGATCAATTATTCGTAATTAATAGATTTAAGTTTGATATTTTTAAACAATTTTATTTAGTTTATTTATAAGTAATGCATGTTAATATTTTCTGTGTTAACGGTACCTTTGTTCCAATCTGTTTTCAGTAGTATTTCATTTACTGATATGTTTACAACAAAGGGCACGAATCTGTAAGAAAAAAAAAATCTTTAAAAATACAAACATAAGTACAAAATATGTTTAAATGAATAAATAAATATATGCAAATTTGGGAAAAACATACATAGATTAAAAATATAAATTTATTATAATTCAGTCTAATAGTATTTAAATAGATGATATGAAGTTTTCCTATCTTAATGTAGGTTTCAGAAAAAAATTTTAACTGTCGCTGAAAAATGTTTGAATTTTAGTATGGTATTCTTATGTGCTTCAGTTCATTTATCAGTCAATAGTCACTGAAAAAAGTTAATTTGAGTATTTAATTCTAATAATGCTTCAACACATTTCTCGATAATCACAGTTCTTTTCTGTATTCTTTATATGTTATTACATAAAGCTAATATCAAAAATGTTTATTTAACTATCAAAATTACTTTTATTTTATACTAACTGCGTGCCCATTCCTCGCTCATTCGAAAACGAATACATTCCTTAAATAACTAACTGTGACAAAATAAAACCTCAAAAAAAATAAAAAAGTAAAATAAGAAAATCTGATACACTTTCAGGTTTTAAATACGCTCTAAAGTGCAACAGATTACAAGCGTATAATAATCCATGTATGGTTCCTATTTTCTTCTCTTATACCATATGAAGTTGGAAAGTGTATCATTATGTTTGACCTTTTCGAGATGATTTCCATTTTAATGCCCCGACTCCTGCCAAGGTGGCGATAATCAAGTATATGAAGTTACCGTGGCGATTGTTTGTATTTATGTGGCAACCTTAATTTAGAGTTAAAATGGCGATTTGAAACAATATGTAAGTGCAGAATTCCATTACTTATTTATTTATTTTGGGTTGCCAAGAATTCAAGCTGTGCCAATCTAAATATTTAAATCCTCCATACTTTAGTTTCGTGAAAAACTTCAAACTGTGTAATCTCGAGGAGCTATTTACAATCGCTGAAATTGCGATAGGATGTTAAATTGTGCAGCAGAGTTTACGAATTTCAAGCATTTTTTTTTATTTATGACGTCACGTTCTGACCAAGGTAGTTGAGTCTGGTTATTTTTCACAGTAGTTTCAAACGGAGTGATATTGAAACATACGACGTTGAAAAACTCACTTGCAATAGAGCTTATTAATTTTGAGATGTTGGGATTATGCATAGCTAAGCAGAATTTAAAACATTTTTGGAGCTAATCTTGGCGATACTTTGTGATACTTTTGGGAATACATACAAAGGCTGTCGTCAAGCTGATAACGGATGCTATATTATGTTAATTTGCATTTCCCCCCCTTGTGGCACCCTTTGAATTTCCCGCGATTTTAAAAATTGCAAGTTTCCTTTCGTTATTACAGTTGTTGAAAAATCATATCAAAAATCGCCAAGGGTAGTTCATGCATTAAAAGAAATACTTTTGAATTTTTATAATAGTAAATTTTTACGTGGACGTCAAAATTACGACATTCTCAGTTACGATATCTAACATGAATTAGTGAAAGAAGGGGGGGGGATCTCAAGTTATTTTACTTTTCTGTAGCATCTGTTAATCTAGAACCCGCACAGCACAAATATATCCATTGGTTACATATAAGGAATTAGAATTGGATAAAGGGTATATCTATTAAAAGTCCAAGATCCTCCAGGTAACATAAAATGGACTTGTATAAGAGATTAGGGGTGTAAACTCTGTAAGGACTAGACAATCTCCATAATATCCAGGATGTCTGTAAGAAATCTATATCCAAGTAGCATAGATACTAATTGGACGTCCAAAATATCCAAGATTTCTCGAGGGAGAAGTGAATTGTGATGTCATAGCTACGACTTTTTTACCCGCTGAGTATTCTTCCCCCTTCATTCTGTGAATTTTAGTTCTGCCATCTATTGTCTATTCTCATACATAAGAACTTGAAGTTACTTTTAAACTGAAACCTATTTTCTTCGGCTGGTATCGAACCATGGATCCAAGGCGTGAAGGGCGAGCGTTCTAAACGCCAGACAGATTCAACTCGGAGTGAGAAAACTAAAATTTGTAGTGACTTTTGCTTCATTTTCGAAATGAAAACACTTTTATATATCTTACTAAATAAAATTAGAAATTGCCTACTTGGTATAACAAACTTTTGCAATTTTCATCCGTTTTAAGCATTTGGGACCCCAGTACAAGCGAAAAAAAAAAATAAATAAAAGCTTGTCTGCACATCACGCAAAACTGACGGAAGAGAATGAAATAAAATTTGGTGACATGATAGGTGGTCACTCAACTCAAGCTATAGGTATCGGATTAAAAAAAAAAAAAAAATAAAAAATCTTACTAGATTTTGCGATTTTTCCGAAATTTTTTTCAAACTGCGTAACTTTTTGTTTCAGTAGCCATCCTCCAATCTTCTACGAAAATAAGATGTCTACAAATGTATCTCTTATGAATGTTATACTCGCACATCCAATAGATTTGTAGCTTTGGATGGCAATTAAATATCTATGGGACATCCATTTCATTAGTTACATAAGATGTCTACTGATGAATTTCTTATGGATGTTATGCATACATTTCCAATAGATATCTTGTTTCGGATGACTATAAGATATCTATAAGCCCTCTAAGGATATCTTATAAAGTTAGCTATTTAGATGTCCTATAGATATATATTTTTCTCCACCTATAAATATCCTTTAAATGTCCTGGATGTTATAGATCAGTCTGGATATCTAGTAGGCCTGATTTGCACATAGCGTGCTGTGTGGGAAGTTTATTATTTCCCTCGTGGTGTAATATTTTGTCAAAGCTTGGTAACCTAATTAAGATTTTTAATGCATTTTTAAACTCGTGACATCAAAATAACGTCATTTCATACACAATAAGCTACTTTTTTACAGTTACGTCTATCACCAGTATACAAATGGTCATCAAATGATCACTATTTTAGGCAATCGGAAACCGGAAATGCTTTCTGAAAATGAAAATAATCGAAAAATCGAAAAACATTCGTGGAACAATTGAGTTTTCAGAATTTTAATGTTGACTACGGACTATTCTATGTCGTTTTACATATATGTGCAAAATTTTAAGCCGATCGGTCAAGCGGTGTGGAAGGAGTTCTCGGGCGAATAAACAAACAAATATTCACATTTACTATATAACAGATTTAAACTAACGAGTAATAAAACTTTATACCTTCGGCTTAAAACTTACTTTTCTTTAGAAATGTGTTCATAAATATCACATTCAGTTTCCTAATACTTTATTTTATTAATATATTTTGCTTACTTATTTAAAAACTTCTTTTAAAAGAGACTTTGAGATCAAATATGTTTCTTTACGTAATCCAATTAATTAAATAACTTGAAAAAAGTAATGGAATGTTTCAAAACCTCATTTTAATAGTAAAAAATAGTGTTACTAACATTACTAATTAACTTAACCACAATGCTTTCATTTCTTTCGCCGTGTCTCCTAGTATGTATAAAAAAACAAAAGAAAAATTATAAGGAAGATTTTTCACTGGTATGCTAATCTGTTTATAATTTAATTATTTATAAAGGAAAGAAAATAAAGGTAGCATAAATCATCTTTTCTTTTAGATGACTGCTAAAATTGAAAAAAATGCAGCCAAGTAAAGTATCTTTGGTTACATAAAGTTAAAAATTATATAGATTTTTAGATTAAAATGCCATTGAAAGTACAGTTTAGATTTTTCGATGGAAATCCATACTTTTTAATTACAAATAATCAGTGCTATTAAATATTTGTTAAAATAAGAAATTCTGGCTTTATTAGCTGTAACCGAGTCACACCCATATTACTACATAAATTTTTAACGGGCCGTTTAAGGAGATTTAATAATGTGCTTTAATATCAAAGAAAAAATATATATTCATTTTTAAGTTGTGGAATGGAATTTTTTTTTATATAATTTTACATTATTATGCTTTTTGTTTTGTTTCGTTGTTCTAAATTTGCACTTTGTTTTGAAGCACATTCGGTGCTGGCCACTCTTTGCATTTAGCCTCCTACACAAAGATAAAACAAAAAAATAGAGTACTGCGGATTTTTGATGGGATCTACTTTTATAAAGTTTGTTTTGATATAAAACTTAAATTCCAATCTTAAAAGAATAACGCTTTCATTTTGTTATGTGTTAACGAGTAAAACAGAGCACAGTTTACGAATCTTTGAAATTCTCACTGGGTAGCAGAAGAGTTTAAAATTCTAAAGGCATAGTGCGAGAAGAAGAAAAAATTACCAACAAAAAGAACTGAGACCCTATTAAATAAAATTCTGATTATTTATTTAATAAAATAAGTAAGAATAAAAAGTAAAATAAGATACCAAACAAATCTTACACTTTTACTATAAAAATTTTAATATCCTGCCATTTTATTACCTTTGAGTATGAAGTTAGCAAATTATTCGATACACATCTTAAACCGAAACAATCAAAATAATAATTTACGATTAAGTTTTGAAAATGAACCTATTTAATTTCATTAAAAAGTTATAGATTTTAAGGATGTAAATTTTGTGGTGTCAGGATGTACGTCGATAAGAAATTAAATGTATTACATTTCAATAACTGGCTTGTCTGCTATATGGCTGAATGAGCAATTTCAAGGTATAGCATACCTCATACTTCGCGACTGTCAAATTCAAAACATGCGAATTGCAAACACAATTAAACTGGGACATTCATCACATGTAGTCATAAAGTGTTATTTATAAATTATTCAGATTATTCTATGCTTTTCTTATGTAGTTTGAAGAGAATTGTAGAGTAATTTACTAAAAATCATATTGAAAGATAAAAGCATGGCTAACTTCGCTCTTTTCAAAATCTAAAAACATTTGTATGGTGAAAATGTGGCGATGTGCGGCCTTCTTTCATTACAGGAATGTATTTTTCAAGATTTATTTTTTAAAACCAGATTTAACAAGTTAAATCTGATAATTGCAAAGATTCAACGTTGTATACATACCCCTCCTTTTACAGCATTGCTTCACCGTTTTATGTTTGAAACCTGAGCATGTTGCAGAATATTCAGGGGCCAATGTAGGGAAACAATATTTGCTTCAGACGAATAATTTCGTCAATGCGTCTTTCAAAAGATATTAAAATGTACAAGCCTGATTTCTAGAATGTTCAAAATTGCTAATCCTTTTATCCACTTCTCTCTCGTCAATGACTAAATAAACTATAGAATTAAAAGTACTTTACTGAACTATAGGAAAGAATCTTAACAAAATATCCCTGTAGTGTCATTAGAATGTATAGATATTTACACTAAGCTTCTGATTTCAGAAACATATGCAATTTAAACAGAATACACCATGGTGTTTAAATGTGAAACTACTTACCAAAAGCCTGTAAAAATAAGTTTAAAATACTACTATACGAAAGAAAGTCCTTGCATGGCTATAAATCTGCGGAATAACATACATTTAAATGACTTATTACACTCCATACGCTTTCTAAATTCTTGTGGGAGAAAACAGTTTTAGCCGAAAGAATTTCACAATATTTTCTTAATAATAATCATAAAAAAATCCTTTTATGTACCCATCCAGGCTAACAACTTTAGTGAAGTATAATTAAGCAGGAGAAAACGTCCGAGCGTTTAAATTGATTACGAACCAGGAGAAAATGAAAAGCCTTCGCGGTTAATCTCTTTCTCAGCTGTAATTTGTCAAATTATGACATGATATTTTTCGTTTCTATTCTCTTGGTGACATTTAGTTTGTTAAAAATTGTGTTAAGAAGTAATTTCGTGTAACTGGATTGTAGTGCGAAGGGTCATATTTCATTATGTCTACATAATTAATGAACTCGAAAATCTCTTTACGTTTCGAATTTTTAAAATTCCGAGGATAAAGGAAAAGATAATGTCAACTTTTTTTTTTCTTTACTTTTTTTTTTCACAGAATGGTTTTAGAAGTACGAAGTTTATGAAATGTGCAGTGATTTAGAAAGCATGGATGTGAGGAATTGTGGGTGCAAGTAAAATGTCAGTTTTCAAAAAGTACTGCCATTTGAATGCTTGAATGCTTATTGAATATGAAACAAAGAAATTTTTAAGTGAACAGATAACCTGTACAATCTTTTCAAATGCCGCCCGGGTGTTGTAACGTTAGAGAGCCATTCTAATACACCCATGGGCCCGGGCTCGATTGGCAGCACAGTCTTATGTACAGTTTCGTCCGTCCCTTGAAGCAACGCTGGTCTGCCTGTTAGGTGCCTTCTTAATAAAGAGACCAGTAATTCCGGCCTTAGTAATGGCCAATTCATTATAAATGACAAGTGCTCACCATCAGGGGCTAAACTAATCTTTTCAAATTTACAAAAGTAAATTCGTTATTATGCAGTGCGAATATCTGAAATTTCATTACTGCAGCTTCTTAGAATGAGTTAACACATTAGACTACTTTAACATGTCCAATAAATATGCTTGTGGACAAAAAATAGACCGTAAATATTGTTAAAATATCGCTAAAATATTTATGCTCAAGACTATTTAAAAGACCTAAATTCTCCATCTTTCAGAAAGGAAAAAAAAATCTCTATTTGTTAGAATTTCAGCAATTTCAACTGAAGTTTTCAATATACTTTGTTGTTGAAATTATTTTGTTTTTCCAAAACAAAGATATTATAAATGTTACGTATATACTCATGTGCTGGTCAGAACTAGTAGAGAGAGAGTGTTAGCAAATATCATGGCAAAATACCCATTTTATTCCCTTTCATAGATCACTGAATTTCTTGGTGGTAGTTTTTACCCATTTTCTTGTCTTCCAAAGAAGCACTTGTGACTGGTGTGAGATATAGAGATTGCATCTTATAAACCTATAATCGCGTTTTCAGGTGGTTTTGATTTCATATAAATGGAGGACAAGTTGAGGTTACATAGAGGTCATCTCGTCAACGATTTTCTGAAAAAGGAAGACTTTGTAACGTCACAGTCTATCTCTAAAAGGTTTTATCTCTGGAGAAACGCAGTCTACACCAGGATGCGTGATTCGTTTTTACTTTCAAAACATGTACCATGTCAGTTACTTTCCGAACATGTACGATGTACAGAAAGTATTGTAATCATGAAAATTCGACTTCGAGAATTTGGTGTACTTACACGTTTTGAGGTCTTCTGAATTCATTTTTGCTATTTTTACGAGATGTGTGTGTGTGTGTGTGTGTGTGTGTGTGTGTGTGTGTGTTCGTGTGTGTGTGTGTTCGTGTGTATGTGAATGAACACGATAGCTCCTAAACGGGGCATTCGATTGAGCTCAATTTGGGCATGTATGTTATAAACCATCGTCGCAAGACCAGTATTGATTTTGGTGTGTATAGGACTTATAGTTTTTCTACAGGGCTACGACAAATATTTCTTTTACATTATGGCCTATGGGAGGAAATTCTTGAAAGTGCACTAGCGTTTATAAACGGCACATTCGATTGAGCTCAAATTGGGTATACATGTTATGAACCAACATCGTAAGGCCGGTATTGATTTTGATGTGTATAGGACTTATAGTTTTTCTACAGGGCTATGACAAACATTTCTTTTACATTATGGCCTATGGGAGGAAATTCTTGAAAGTGCACTAGGGTGATTCCATGAAACTAAGGACACCAATGGCAAAAAAAAAATTCTAATAAAAAATAATATTTTAGTCCCCTATGAAGTAAAAATATGTGAATTTCTATGAAATGATGCTAAAAAAGTTGACAACATGTTTTTAAAAGTTTTATACACAGTATTTGGCAACATTACTGTTTTTACACGAGTTCTTGTCTGAAAGAGGTGTAAGAACTTAATCTTGTTTTATAAAAGAAATGAACAAATATGAATGAAATTTTTATTGAAATTTCGTTTGTATATGAAAAGATTAGACCAATGCAGAAACCTTTAACTGCAATATTTATCTTAAAAACAATTTTTGTAAATTAGGCCAGATATTTAATGTAACATCAGTCACGAAATTCTACAAAAGCTTTTCTTGCTTGAATAAAATTAGTCCCAAAAATATAAATTTTCTCTTCCTTTATGAAGCTATCTTCAATATTAGCCTTTTGAATATCTGATATTTGTTCAATGTACGAATTTTAAATTTATAAAAGAATATTTAACATCAGTCACATTTCTGTTTTTTTGCTTATATACCTACATAAAAATGTTAGAAAAATCGCATTGACTATTGCAGAAAGACGGAAAGAAGGTGAGATATGGTAAATAATGAAGGGAAATATGAAGATTATTAAAGAAAAACAAAGCAGAACCAATAAAGAGCCAAAATAAAAAAGAAATGACCTATCTAAATTACCTCAATCAATTCAGAATACTCTTTTTCAAACATTTTCTCTAATTTCAAGATAAATTAATCTTTTTACCTTCTTCTGAATTGACTGAGGTAATTTAGCTGGATCGTTTCTTCTTTTATTTTGGCTGTTTATTGCTTCTGTTTTGTTTTTATGATTTTTATATTTTCCTTCATTCTTGAATTTATCTCATCACTTTTTCTGTCTTTCAGCAGCAGTCAATGCTATTTACCCAATATTTTTAAGTACCTTTCTAATTGAAAAAAGAAATGTACCTAATGTTACACATATTTTATAACACACATTTAATAACTTTAAAATTCACAAATGAAATTACGACTTTTTATGTTATTAGGAGTGATGTTACATTAATGTTAGGGCTAATTTATAAAAATTGTTCTCAAGGCAAATATTGCAGTTAAAGGTTTCTGCTATTGTCTAATCTTCTCATAAATGAACGAATTTTCAATAAAAAATAAGAATTTATACATGCCCGTTGATTTCTTTTAGAAAAGAAGATGAACTTTCTACACCTCTAAAATCAAAAATATATGTAAAAATGTTTTGCCAACTTTTTAGCATAATTTTATAGAAATCCACAAATAATTACTTTATAGAGGAAAAAAATATTATTCTCTAAAAGATTTTTTTTTTTCTCTGGTGTCTCTAGTTCCGTGGAATAACCCTTTAGTGAAATACACTAACAACATAGCTGCCAACCGTTCGGTTTTTATCAGAACATTTGCCACCACTAATCTTTCTTTAGCAATTTAAGCTTAAAATAACTCGATATTTTTAATATAAAATAAAACTGTTCAAAAATAGTGGTAGAAAATGTTCCGATAAAAACGGAATGGTTGGCAGCTATGACTAACAACAATATTTTTTTTAATTTTATTAATGAACCACAAGCATTACTATGATTTATTTATTATGATTAAACTAGAGTAATTCTATTTCAAAAAGTAAATTTGGTAGTTTTGTTTTTAAGAAGAAATAATATATAATTACAGCATTTGAATGTGAATATAACATCAGTCACGAAATATATGTAAGATCAGTCACAGGAATAAAATATTTTCTACATAAAAAGTTTTTTAATTTTTTAAATGAAAGAAAATGTTTTCATAATGATTGAAATCTGTACTTAACTAGAAAAAAATTATTTTACTTCTCACACTATTAGTTCGAAGAGAATTTGAATTTATATAAAATTCATTTTTCTCAATGTCTCTTCTGTGTAACATCAGTAACGTGTTTTGATTTCCCTTAATTAAAAAAAAAAAAGACTTCTTATATTGAAGATGGATAACAGTATAATACTTATTTATGATACTCTTGATCAATTTAAATAAATAAATATATATATCTCAAGCCACTGGGGAATTTCAAAGGTTACAAATGTAGTCAAATTGTATCGTCAGTCACCATGGAATGACCTACTAGCGTTTAAACCGTAAATTCGATTGAGCTCAAATTGGTATACATTTTATAAACCACCATCGTAAGACCGGTATTGATTTTGATGTGTATAGGACTTATAGTTTTTCTACAGGGCTACGACAAAGATTTCTTTTACATTATGGCATATGGGGAGAAATTCTTGAGAGTGAGCTAGCGTTTAAACGGCGCATTCGATTGCGCTTCAATTTGGTATATATGTTTGAATTATTCAACGATTAAACTTTATTTAAATGCTTGGTAATGATCTTAATCGTAAGTGTTCGGAAAGTCGAGTGGAGTCACTCCAGATTTTTTTTTTCTAGACTAAATGTACAGATGACACTTGTACAGCACAAACCTATAACATAAACACCACCGAATCGGATACGTTTTTGGTATTTCAGGATTCTCTTTCTCTTGTAAGACTAAGGGCGAGATTCAAGTGAAACACAATTCGAACGTTTTCCGCATCGAATAGGGGAAACTTCGAAATATATCAATGTTTTGTATTCAACTGAAACAAAACAATCGCGTTTTGATCACGTGACAGCGCGATAGGTTTGTTCATTAGAAGCATTCTGGGGACTGAACTGGGAACTGGGGACTGAAAAACGTTCGATTCGAACTTGATCGCGCGCGTTTCACTTGAATCTCGCCCTTAGCAATCTTACTATATCTAAGACTCTCTTAACCTTCCTACCCTGTTGAAAAAAAGTTACGTTTTACCTGGATGGGTCTAATCGACCCAGTTCGTATAGATTTACTCAAGTCTTTTACAATAGTTCCCGTTTGGCTCATTTTTGGATGCTATTATTAGTTAATGATTAAGTATGTATATTTTACCTCATTTATACCTCTCTTTTACTGTTTCTCCCCCCCCCTCCTCCCCCAGTTCGACCGATTCCTTGTTTGCGTATGTGGCTTGTTAAAATATTTAAACACACGAAATAATTACTTACTATTTTACTTATTTCTACATATTTTACTTACATATGAAATATTATTGCACATTACATATTATTTTACATATCAATATAATATTTACAATAAGTATTTGCATGCTCTTGACAAAGAAATTACTGACAAGATCCACATCTTGTCTGAGTTTTTCTATCTTTCTTAGGAACGCATTCTTTGCACCTTCCTCGTTTAGGTGTTTTCAAATTATGTGCGTCGCCTTCTTTTACAGCTAGTAACTTCTTGTTTATAGCTACCGACACATTCGTTTTTTCCCAGCGATTTCTTTGAGAGTCTGTCAGCTGTTTTCAGAGTTCTTTCAGAAAAAGCCGTCTTTTAAAATGCTTGCGTTCATTATACAACGGATTTATGTGCATGAAAACAACAAAAGCATTAATTGCAGCTAGATCAATCATATTATAAAACAAACAAACCGGCCACCTCTTTGTTCCTCTCTTACATGTATAGATGGAAGCTAATTTATCTGTTGTGTCCACTCCACCTTTAGTTTCATTATAATATAAGATTATATCATGCCTTGCATCCGCAGCACCCCTCCCTTACCTTCTCCCCAATTTATCCTTCCTTACGACTCGAAAGCTCTTGTAAGAGTTTTCTGATCTCTTCTTCCGAAAGTTGACGTTTGCGATTTGCCATGTTATTGAACTAAAAAAAGAAATGGCTAAGCATACCAGGCAGATAATAGATCATATTTATCCTTCAATATATTGCCGTCATCTATCGACCACACAATAAAATAAAGTCTATTAAAAATATGAATGGGTTTTCCATGTATTTCTACGCATAATGAAAACATGGGTCGATTCGACCCAGACAGGTAAAATGTCACTTTTTTTTCAGGATGATTAAAGAAAACTCTTACGACTCTGAAAAACTCACATATTAAACGAGTGCACATTTTTGAGGAATACATGAAGTTTGAAAGATCTAAATTAAAACTTGTGGAAGATATCAAAAGATCAATTTTAGAAATGGGTCGAATTGACCCAGACCAGACAGGGTAGAAAGGTTAGCAATTTCAGTTTTACCCCAGGTCCCGAAAGGGTCTGGGCGCTGAACTCCGTTCCCATAATAACAAGTAAGTAAAGCAGTATCCGGCTTGGACAGTGCTTGGGAGAGTGAACACCCTTTCTCGGCTGGACTGCTGCGGGATCGCTTACGCTATTGGCAGCTGGTGCTCGTAAAATTCGTCGTAGCTCCAATGTCCTCCATATTCAACGCTACCTCAGGGGTGCCGATTTCAAGCGGTTGGTCCCTCATCTGGAATTGGTTGAAAATTAGGGGACCCCCAGCAATGTCTGTCTTCCTCCTACAGGGGTTCTTTAAAAAATGGAAGCCATCGCCCTCTGGACACCGCCGTCTTATTTGGAGGATCTGCCGCGGCTCTGTGGCTGACAGAGGGCATTAGAAACAACAAATAACAGTTTTGCCCCAGTATTTATACATGCATACATCAGAAGTAAAACGAACATTAAATGGCAATGACCAAATTTAAGAAGCTGCTTGCAAATTATAATAATTAATCTTAGGGCAATTCGACGAGAATGTATTTTCCTTAAAATTTACTTTTCACCCAATATTACTAACGGCCCAAAATCTGCTTATTTAGAAATAATCTGCGTTTTCACTGAAAAGTCATGTGCTCAAATAATTCTTTACTGTCTTGCCTTGGTAAAGGGGATATTATATACAAATAGCGTAAAGAAAATGAGAAAAATTAAAATTAATTGGAATCTGAGAGAACTTGGAAACTCATTCTACGATGTATTTAAGACGAGCTAATTCAAACAATATTGTTCAAAGCATCAAGAGACCTCATTAAATCTCTCTTTGTTTGAAAGATCGATCACCCTCCATGGAAATGCCAGTAAAACGTGCTACGTTACGACGTAATTTTATTTAATTCAACTTTTAGTAGTTGGAAAATTAGATAAAATGTACTGTGGTAACCGTGCTGTCACACGAATATTAATGTTTGTTTTACTCAATGATAGAGAATAAATTTACCACGAGAAGTCGTCTACATATTAATGTGCACAATACATTAATAGGTATTTGTAAAGAAGATTTAAGGTAGTTGTTTCGAGGTTTACTCTATACATAAATTACAAAGCGTGTGAACATCAAATTGTGAATTACAGCTTTATCATTTTCTATTGACATTTATATGCAACTCATAAAGTGAATATTTGAGTGCCAAATTTCAGGTATGTTATTAATTTTTATAGAGGGCATTTTATAAAATTAGGCAATGAAAATTTATGTACAAAACATTTCTTTTTAACTGTCATCGTTTAGGATTGCAAATTTTGTAATAAAAATACGAGACGCATATAAACAGTAAAAAAAATAAGTTAAAAATATTATTTCACGTTTAACACTACTTAAGTATTTAGGACAAAAGAAAGGAAATTCAACGTATTTTTAAAGTGATCCTGGCAATACACGTAATTTGCTCTATTTTTTGTGTAGGAGGGGCAATGGGTACAACTTCATTTGTTGCACAGTACCTACATGTAAGAAATTTTCATCAAAAGTCCTCTGGACGGTCGATAGCAGTTTTCGAGATTATAGTTCCCAGGTGAGGTATTACACTTCCCAGTTAGCATCGAACGTTAAAATAACGTTAATTTATGGTGTTCAAGCGAAAACGTCAATTCTAAGCTTCTTTTTTCCGTTTAAAAAACGTTTAGATTCCCCTACTAAGATCGGAAATTGGCAGAGTTTTAAATCTGCATATTTAACGCAAAATAAACGTTTAAAATTCGCTTTCGGTATAAGTTAATTTGATGTAACAAGTTTTACGTTTAGAATGCGTTTCCGACAAACGCTAATTTGACGAAGCATTTCAACGTTTAAAATGCGCTTCGGAGAAACGTTATTTGACGATAGATTTAAACGTTTAAAATGCTCTGCGGAGAATGTTGATTACACGATTTTTTTTTCGATAAATTACATAAAAAGCTCGATATTTTGATGTTATTTTAACGGTATTCTACGGCTTGGGATTTTTTTTTTTTTTTGTAATCGTAACGGTTAAGTTAAATTACCGATTTTTTTATATTTTAACCCTAAACTATTTATAAAAACCTTGCTCCAGTATAATGATCTTAAAATACTGAAAATTAAAAAAAAAACGAGTTAATATGTAAAAATTACATAGCGTTATAAAATGTCTATTTTTTTAAATTTAATTTTCTTAATTAATGATATATAAGTGTCAAAGTATTAAGTAAAGATGTATACATTTTTTTTTCCTATATGCATAGCTGCCAACTCTTCCGGTTTTACCGGAAGATTTTTCACCACTATCTTCAAACAGTTTTATTTTACAAGAAAATTTTGGACTTATTTTAAGCTTAAATTCGTAAGTAAAAATTAGTGGTGGAAAATCTTCCGGAAAAACCGGAAGAGTTGGCAGCTATGTATATGCAATCTTTAAAATTAGTATATGCGAAATTAGCAATTTTGGTTAGCAATGGGTGTAGAATTAAAAACATAAAATATATCTATTTCATAATTCTTATATCTTACAATGAAATATGTCAATTTCGAAATTAATAAGGCAAATTTTATTTTTGAAGTTGTCATTTTTATGCTAAAATGAACATTGCATTACCATTTTTTAACTATAAATGAACATAGAGAAAAAAATTTAAACGTAATTTCGCGGAATAAAATTAAAAAAATAAAAATCGTATAAAATGACATCTCATGTTTTGTTGCTGAAGCCGGCATTCCCCGTTTAGGCCTAGGACCCTAGTGCAGTCAGTCGGCTTTAAACTACAAATAACCCATTGCCTTACTGTTACAACGGGTGTCTCAGGTATTTCCCTCTTCACGAGAAACCTTCCATTCATACTAGGGAGAAATGTCGATAATCTGCTCCTTCGTCATTAACCCCTAAAATCTAAACAAAGCAACAAAAGAACTATTTAGAATAACATATATCTAAAAATGAGGGGAAGAGAGGGAGTGAAAGGAGTGAAAAATCATGATTCTGTTAAATTCTTTTCTTGACTGAGTAAATTTTTACTGTCAGAATGCCGAACGAAAACATTAGTTTATAATATTTTTTTATGTATCATAAAATGTCTTAATTAAAGGATTCTAATCAATATGTTTTATAATCTTGCAATAAATGACTTGCATTCGTAACGATGTAGTATTTCAAGTTTACTTGCATATTTAAAAAAAAAGTGTCTCGAAGCGCTCAATATCACTGGATAGTATCTTAAAAACTTCTAAGCCCGATTCTGAGAATACTTCACTTTCACTTCAATCTTTAGCAACTCACAGGTATGTAATATCAGGTAGTGGTTAGGAGCAACGGTACTGTCGTGTGGAGGAGGGGGGTTCTGTCCCAGAGAACGCACATCAGGTAAAATTTGTAATAATAGATATGATTTCGGTGATTGGGAAATATCTTTAACTCATTATCAATTTATAAAGCCCCTGTTAATCGCTATTTTTTATTTTAGTAAGTACATTATATTGTGAATACATATTTATGTAGGCTTAACGTTATTAGGCTTATTTATGGATCAATAAATATTTTCTCCTTTATCGAGAAAAATATTTACTCTATATTAATATTTTGTTTACTAACAAGCTAAGAAATATAACATAGAGTTTAATTACAGCCTTAATTTAAAATTTTTATTCTTAAAAAGAACAGTGAAAATTGCGTTAAAACATAAAATAGAAAATTGAAAAAAATATTCAGCCTTCAGCTGAAATTAGTTTCCCCTCCGCTAAAGAGGTTTTTTGACAGAACCTTTTAATTTGTATTGGCAGCCATGTACAGGATGTATTTGCATGTAAATCAAACGGGGAGAAACCAACCGTTCTTCCAGTGGTGTCAAGTATTTTAAACAATCCGGTATTTCGGGGAATTCGAAGCCATTGCTTATAGCTAATTGTGGTATTGTCAATTTAATCAAACAATCGTAACATGTTCTGCAAAATTTGCCAATATCACCGATATCTTTGTAAAAGACTAGTTTTATAAAGTCCGTTGTCGCTCCTTTGGACAGTAAAGTTGTTTTGGAAAGGGTTCTTATTGACTTTTTGAACCACAGTCGATCACAACAATAGCATTGGTGGATTGGACCATCAGCAACAGCTTCGAAAAATTTCTCAGCTAATTTACGAAATTCTAGTTCTTCACACCTTACATTTAGATCAGTATCTGTTCTTGGTCTTTTCGATGGTATATCTAGACAGAGTCGTAAACGTTTTCTGTCTTGTCTTCTGGATTTGGATTCCGCTTCTTGAGCACGAAAATCTGGATCCTCCCTTTTTCTTTGCATAAATAGACGGTTAATTTCACGATGACTTTCTTCCGGATTAGACAACTGGTGAGGACGGCCAGCGCGGCCTTGAACAACAGTCCCGGGTATATTCTTCTGATATTTAACGATGTAATACTGAACAGTAGAGCGTGAAATACCAAGCCTACGAGCTATTTCACACTGCGTGAGTGGTGTGTCAGAAAAATAAAGCGATATGATTTGGTCTTTAGTCTCTTGAGAAAGCACCATAGTCTCAATCAATCACGGTTAATAGCTTACTTTATTTACTACTATCAATTATCATCCACGACCTTTTTTTGTCTAGATATATTACACCTTTCAGCTACATAAATTTGTTTAGAACAAAAAAGTTATTTTTATTCTAAACTATCGTCCTGGCAACCAGCGAAAGAAAAAGAGGAAAAGAATCTTCGTTGCCATCCCCGCAAACACCTTGATGGAATATACGTAAATAATTTAATTACTTTTAATTCATAGTTATTAATACAAAACTATTCGTAAATCTTTTGTGAAAAATTGCTCGAATTTATTACTTCATCCTTTTGTAACTAACGTAAAGCTAAATGTATTTTTGCGTATACACTAAAACAATAAAGATTTTTCATGTATTTTATTGATCCATATGATGCGAATTTCAAAAGTGCATATGCTTACTTTATTTACTACTATCAATTATCATCCACGACCTTTTTTTGTCTGCCAAAAACTATTACCCTCTTTAGCGGAGGGTAAAAAAACGGGAAAATTACGTTAAGGAAATGTACATTAAGGGCAATAATTAACGTATTTTATCGTGGAAAGTGGAGTATATTTTAAAGTTTATATTGCGCTCCGGAGAAACGTTAATTCGAAGAAAGTTCGTCAAAAGGACAGGGCAAAATGACGGTATTTTGCAGTTTATTTAATGGTTGTCTGCGAATTTTGGCAGATGCTCCCTTAATTTATTATTGGCGACATCTTCAGCAAACACACACAGAAAAAAAAATTACCGCAGGTCACACTCTGTGAGATAGGAAGGTTCTTGTCTGTAGAAATATGAATCAGGTCTGAAAGTAAGTTCACATGCACCAATGCATCCTTAAACCAAACCATATTTGTTCTCTTTAGTCTGAAATATCTACATATGCATTTTCAAAAGGCGATCGTAAGATTTCGTTGATTACTTGGTCAATAAGTTAAATTTACATTTTATGTAGTTACGAATGTTTTCATTTTCACACTCTTTTCCTTAAAACTCATATGCGCTTGGAAGTTTCAAAATGGTGCTCGATTGATAACTAGATCCTGCACATTTAAATTTAACATATTTACAGTATTCGTATAACTCCTTTTCACACTACGTACGTTTCCGCAATTTTAACATATTTCTACGTCCCAAGTCTTCTTCACGCATAAAACAAGGGTGACATGAGAACTAGGGAATTCTTATCGCAATTTTATTAAATCACAAAGTTTTATACATTCCGATTTACTTCCTATTCTTATTTTCTGTAACTAGTTAATCTTAACACATGATTTTGATATCTGAAATAATCTTTCTCGCTTTTATTAACTAGGCATTGCAGTTTCCTTTTCCTTAGTGAAATGAAATACAGATCTGAAGTCAATATTGTTTTAAGTATAAGGTATTGACCTCTCGTTACTGCAGTGAGACGAGATGATTTCCACTATGAAAGAAGAACAAATATAGAAACAGTGTAAACATAAGACCAATCACCTAGCGTTAGTTTTCTTCATGAAATACACCTCAGCCACTATTTTCTCCCAGATTTATATATAGAGATTTTAGAGTTAAGATATTTGTGATTATCATTTCGTAAGTGCTATATTTGTTTGCACATCTGTTCACACTAGTCAAAAATGCACTGTCATTATTGTTAATAAATTATATTCTTTCTATTATTTACTGTGTATACCATAATAAAACTCTAGTGTAGATGGGCCAAAAGTAACACCGTTTAATCTTAAAATTTCATAGTTAACGTACGGTATAGTTCTTACGGCAGTGAAGATATTCCAGTATTGTACAGTTTCCTCTAGTAATTCAAGGACAGACACTACAAATAAATAGTTTGAAATATACGCGTTCTATGCTAGACAACATGTTACGCTTGCTCAATATTATGGCTTTCAAAGGTTCGACCCGCTACATGCATGCTGCCCATGAAGTGTTTTTGATCCATCACAAATACGGAAATTTTCTTTCATAAAATTTATTTAGTAGGACAGCATTATTACTTTTTATGGCATCCCAAATAAATGAAAGAGTCATTTATCCGTATGACAAAAAAAATTTCCCGTCACTATTACTCGGGGAATTCCCGAACTGTGTGATTTCGAGCGTTATATAATTTGTTTTTGCTGAAATATTTCGTCAGTCGTGGTTTAGTTGTCAACGCACGATCGTCTAAACCAGTTATTGTGGGTTCGCGTCGCTAGTAGGACTTCTTTTTTCCCTTTTTTTATAGTACTTTGTATTAATTTTGCTATATAATGGTGCTTGAGGAAACACCGCTAAATGGTGAATCTTAGCCCCAACGTGAAAAGTTGACCTATATTTTTAACAGTGCAGGACCACACAAGCATAACTGTAAAATAAACTAGTACAGTGGTACTACGGTTTGCCAAGTAACAACGCATGAACTTCTCGACTGAACTCGTTTTTTGATGTCGTACGACTTCTGTTTAGTCGACGGACAGGTGAAACTGTCAATCAAAGTTTAAGGCAAGTACAACTGATATACCCCCTCTGGCACTCTTGTGGTGATCTGCAGATACAGGGTTATTTAACTGAAAATTTGCGGCAAGAGCTTTCTTCTAAAACAAAGATGCAGTGATGAACGTGATAAATCTTCAAACCTGTAGGAGCACGTCGACGTGTCTCAGGTCCTCCACGGCTTCGCCGACTGTGACTGTACACAGAAGATATATATTGTTGATTCAGTCTTCCACCTCCTACATACACTCGAAGCACGACTACACCCCGAGAATCATCATATGTATCTATATACCGGGTGATTCAAAATAGATGTTCAGGAGATTAAACCGTAAGTGATCGAAACATACTTCCGATTAGCAAAGTTCGTCAAATTAAGAGTGGCTTTCAGATACGGCATTTTTTTTACTGGGGATTACATACATATTAAAATGCGAAATTTAATTTTTATAGGGTCCCTCCTTTCCTACGCTTTATATTTAGAAGAATGTTTGGCTAAGAAAATTAATGAAACAAATCCCGTGTCACTAAGTGAAATAGTTAGCAAAAAATGTATTTTTAAAAATGACGACTTACACCACTTTACCTGCTGTGTTGGCGTCGGTTTTCAAGTGAAAAAAAACTTTACTTTGGAGGGCCAACTATGAGTTGAAAAAAGTTAAATAACGATCCCATTGTTGGGAAAAGCAATAAAAGCGTTCAAATATGTGAAATTAACAGGTACAGTTTTACCTAAATTGATCGGTACTGTTTTATGAAATTAGCGATAATTTAGTCTTTTGGGGGGAGGTCATCCACTAATTACATCATGATTCTAGAAAAGGAATTTTAAAGTGTAAAAGAGAATGACAGAATAATGGTGTAGGTTACTATGGTGTGGTAATTTTCACCAGAAATTTCCAAACATGCTTCACTAGACAATTCTAGCTAAATTAGGATTTGAGGAGTCAACTGTGTCTATCGAGTGACTATTAACATAAATTAACGTCAGTTGAAAAGTAATTACATTTTTCTCACTTTTGAAATCCCCTTAGTGTTTGGCGAGAAATGCAAAATTTTCAAATTGCAATATCTCGCTAACTATTCCACTTAGAGACACGGGATTTGTTTTATTAATTTTCTTAGCCAAAGAGCAACATTCTTTTAAGCATAAAGGGTAGGAAAGGAGGGACCGTATGAAAATTAAATTTCGCATTTTAATATGTATACAAACCCCAGTAAAAAAATGCCATATCTAAACGCTATTCTTAATTTCAAGAGTTTTTCTAATTGGAAGTATGTTTCGATCACTTACGGTTTAAAGAGTAATCGCCTTAACATCGATTTTGAATCACCCGGCATATTATATATTTCATGTGCTTTTACTACTGTTTTCGTTAGTGAAATAATTAATTAGAGTTTTGCTCATTTATAATAAGAATTTTCTAAATGTACCCTTTATTAATATGTTAAAACGCATCTACTTGATCATTAGCGACTGATAAAGTGCTGATTCCTCTTTATAGGATTGAAACCTAACTTTCAAACTCGCTTTCATAATAAGAACAACGCCCAGAAAGAAGATGAAAGTAGTTAAACAAACACATCTTCTGATAACCGTAAGTAAAAGCACGAATACAGCTGAATCGATCCGTCTTAAGCTTGTTTGCAGAAGCATTTTCAGACCTTTCTCTGAGATTTCCATGTAAAATCTCATTAAAAACTTAGACATCTTCGTGCATTATGGAAGACTTCCGATCTGAATTTTAATTGACGTTTCACAAAACAGCTTTATTAGCGATATGCAACTCCGGAAATCATACCGAAGGTTTATCTTAAAATTTTTTTGGTCTTTTTAGATTTGTTATATGTTAAAGTTAGTGAGCATACTACTGAATGTCTTCAAATAAATCATTGTGTCTCAGGTATTTGTTTATAACGTTGAAGTATTCGTGGTATAGTGACCTGATTATGTAATGTATTTTATTGTATTATGAATGCATAGAATATATTAAACCATAAACAATTAAAAATAACATGTATTTATTTTTTAGGAATCATCACTTTGGGGTAAATGGTTGTGGGGAAATATTTTTTCTGCTACAGTATTCAACTAAATATTGTTAATTCAATAAAAATTTGGTCTGAACAGTTTCAACCAAAAATTTTATGTGATCGACAAAATGTATTGTTGATTTATCAAAGTTTCAAAAATATTATTTATTCAACATTATTAAAATGCATTCATTTAGATTCAGCTAATGTAATTTCACATAGATTTAACAGAACTATAAGACACTCTAGAGGATCATAAAGGTCACATTAAATTGGGCAGTTCTAATTACAACTTCCGATGTACACTATAATACTTATCCAAATGCGCCTAAATTTCTTTCAAAATAAAGAATCAAGAATAGATTTGCTGAAAATCTAATAATTTATCAAAATTCTGTCTTCAGTAGCTTTAACGGTATTATTTTCATTAGCCTATTTTAATAAATTTTATTTCTTCTTGCTTCCCTTTCACTGCGTGTAACAAAATATAAGAAATCGATACCATTAATAAAACAAAAATATAATGCTGTTAATGGGTGTTGTTTGCAAAAAACATCAACGTTATCTAAAGTGGCTATAAATTCTTCTGCTACTTCCGTAGTTTTTATGCGGGAGAAAACAATCTTTTTTAAGGTAAAATTTATTTTAAAAATGCAGAAATGGTTGTACCAGCTGATGATACTTTTGTATATATTTATGTATTTTTTGCATTGAAAGTAGTGTCATTATACTAATATTTAGAAATGAAAAATATTAAGTATTTTAATTGATTTCAAAACAGCTATGTATATAGCATATGTTATGTCTTTCGAAATAGACCATGATAAGTGTACGACAATTTTTGAAGGTCTTATAATTCAAGAACGCATTTATTTAAAGCAGCAGAAGCGGAATGCACTAATGATTAATGAAAATCTGTAAAATACATTGTATACAAGGTTTAAAATTTGAGTAAGTAAGGCTAGAATAGTTAAGGTTAACTATTCCAGCCTTACTGTTTTGTTTACTTTTAAAACTCCATTACGCACCGCATAGCGTGTTTTTGGAGGTAAATGTAAGGTTTCTTTTACTCCATGGAAAATGCGAACCAGTACGTTGAGCGAATTTTAATGCATTTTTGCCATACATGAGAATTTTATATTGTTAAACACTATTTGCCAACAAGTGAAGCAAACATGGTTAAAAGAAGATATTCCTTGGGATTTTGAATTAAAGTAGAACAGCAATTACCGAACTGAGGGGTGCGCCCCTCTAGGTGAGAGTGATAACTCTACGTTGGGGACGCGAGCATATCGAAAATAAACTATTATTTTTTTAAAATAAATATTGACTTACTGAAAGGAAGCAAAACTATATCCATTCTGACATAACAAAAAATAAAATATACTTTTACACTGACGTGATCCTACTACATAGTTACGCTGATCCATGACTACCTGACTCTGTAACAGTTCCGGGCAGCCACTTCAATAAAAATATTTTACATTCATTGATCGAAGATTAAAAATCAGAAAAAGCGTGATTTTATCTAGTTTAGTGTGTATAGTGGTAGTTTATATGTTAGCTATAAATTGAAAGCCATTATTGTGCATATTACCTAGTTAATCTGCAGATTAACTGAATTGTCCTGATAACGTGTGGAATCATGGCTTCCCGCATTTTACCTAGGCATCTGCACATTATCGGCATCTCCGCGACGTCGAAGTTCAAAGGTTTGTTTCTCTAAATTTGCTTCACCTACTACTTCTTCATATTCCTCCCGTACCCAATGTACACTCAGCAAAAATTCGATTTATCGAAGGATGGCTTTTATAAACTTAGTACTAAAACGGGCATTTTAAATGCAAGGTCTTTATGAGTTGGTTGCAAAGAGAGATTTTTTTCACTTTAAATAACGCCTAGTAAGTAATTTGCAGATTATCAGTTTTCGACACTTTAATGGATCATCCTAGTTCATCTGCATATTGCACAGACAATTTGAAGAATGATTCCTGTACGTCAGCGATAACATATGTAAGGAATACGTATTAAATTTAAATGCAGCTGAGAAAAAGATGTAATGTTAAAGATGATAGAATTATTTACGTAAACAAAAATATTAAACAAATTAAAGAACATTAAATAAAAGTAAATTGTTTTAAAATTAATGAAATTAAAGCTTGACATGGAAATTTAAAATAAACTGTTTTTGTGCAACCCACAAGGTGAAGAATAAAATGCATACTGAAAAAGACTGATGAGAGTAATACGATGCAAAAACGTTTACCAATGTAAATGAGTAATTATTAAGGTTATAGAGTGTTTAAATTGTCATTATTTAAATGCGGTTTGTCAAGACTAAATATAGTTTTATATTTTATACAATAATAATATAATGGATAAAAGACAATTTCTGATAGCAGTTTTCGGAAGTAAATTAGAATGTTTGTTAAATTTTTAAATGATATTTATTCGCACCAACTATTAATTTTAAATACATTCATCAAAAGTATATCAACTAACTTTTTATAAGATATTGATGAAAAATATATTCAAATGAAGAAAATATTTTTATAACATCGTATCCTATTCTAATTGTTGAAATTAGATTGTTTTGTCCAAATAAAAAAAAAAGTTCTATGAATAAGAGGCAGTTCTCGCTTAAATATTGTTATTTCAATGGCCTTAAGTTTTATATCTAACTGCGCTTTATGTAAAAAAAAGAGATACTTTAATGTGCTAAATGTTTCATCATACTTAATTTCATTATTATGGCACCAAAGGAAATGCTTTACTGTAATGCAGTTTTTAATTACGCAACTTTAATAACTTCTTTAAATTTAGTGTAAGAGGATAATGATGCTAATTTAGTTAACAATAAGATCTTTGTTCAATTTTTATTACTTGGCTAATAAAGATAAGTAAGAAGCGTGCTAAAAATTAATTTATTTTTCGTTTACTCAATAAAATCCATTGAAAGACTTCCATTGTACAATTTTGGATGTTTTGCTACGTATTGTTCAAACTCTATGTCTTTCTAAAAAATAAACGGGTGACTTGTTGAAATTATAAAATTTATTAGAAAAATGTATTTTTCTGTATGAAAATTATGAAAGACTTATAAAAAATATTATGTAATTAAAACTTTGGAAAATTAAAACAACATTGTTAATAAACTAAAACCAAATGTATCTACTCAGAATTCTTTGAGAATAAATTTGATTTTGGATCTGTTTGAATGTAGCGAATAATTAGAAGTTTTGAGATAAATTGTTACTTTAATTATAATTTTAATTGCTGATGTTTCATTTGACTTTTGAACTGACAAAACCAAAATTGAATGCGATGCAATTTCTGCAAAAATAATATTTTCACTAAGTAAAACCTTACAAAAAAAAAACTAAATTCAGTACTACATTCGTCTAGAAGGTTCGACTTTCTTTTCTAAACCATCCTAAACTGAATTTTAAGTATTGCTGATTTCAGAAGAGCCATCTGTGAAAATTTGTGCATTTTTTTTTGTTAAGTTTGTGTCATTGTGTCATTTGAATATTTATTATTTGGCAATTATATAAGCTTTTTCAACACATATCACTTAACCAACCACTTTACTGTACTTAACCCTTTGCTGCATATTTATTTAATTAAAAATAAAATTTATTTTTTAATAGTTGACTTGCAGATAACTGCAGAAAAGTAAGGAAAAACATATTTTGAGTGAGCAGTTATCGAATAAAGAGAAATTTTATTAATGCTGTAGAAATGATCTTTTGTGTGTGCAGACATTTTCCTGAAGCATAATACCACGTTTCATTTACGATTTAAGAAGACACATCTGAGCAATATTAAATAAATTCTTCTTAGATGAAAAACGGTTTCATAAGATTCAAAATGCTAAATAATTTTAAGCTCATCTGAGCATAAAATGATAAATTTCAATTGCAATTTTTAAGAATATTTTTCTTCTGTAATAAATACACGCATAAAAAACCGTATAAGGGCACCAATAAGAAGAATAAAAGAAAAGACCGATTTCGACAGGTATGACTTGCCGTCGTCAATGCTAGAAAATAATGGCAACATTTGCTTTGTTATTGTTAGAAATGGAAAAATGGAAATGGAGCTTACGGCCAATTATCTACGCTAGGGATTTAGGCCGGAGGTGGGGTTGACCTCCGTGGGGGACTTTCTAAGGGGTCCTAATCTCTATTTACGGGAAATTTTGGAGAAAACCACGGAAAACTCCGAACGTTTAGGTCGGCGAACTCGACCTGGTTTCGAACAGGCACCTACCATCTCCCAGTACAAAGCTCTAGCTCTATGCCACTGGTGAGGCCTGTTTATACAGAAAATGTGGGGATTTAGGATAGTGTTTACGAAAGCCAATAGGAAAGAAGTGATTTGGAAGAACGCACATTGTAATGATTGACCGATCCCAAAATCTGGGCAACTGAGTTTCACACGTATGGCAGACGAGAACGATAGATTGAGGTTTTTTGGACTCGAGCAGTCTGGAAGTTTACATCGACGTAGTTGTTGGTAAAAAATAAATTCTGGCGCGTAAAAGCATTTTCTTTTCCGATTTAGTGAATGTTATGAGATGATAAGTAGTGCAGAGTAATGATTTGCACACAACTCACAGGCGAGATCGATGATGAGCCACTTCCAGGCATCGCGTCGCAGCAGGTCATGCCCTTTGCATTTCTCGCACAGCGGGATGCGAGAGGAAAAATATTATTCAGAGAATCTATGCATACTCAAATATACGTTGGCGCGGTTGCTGTGCAGACTAGGGGGAAAACATTTTTTTTTTTTTCCGCTGTTGCCCGGGAGAGAAACACAAACAAAAAACAGCATTCGTGGATGCGCGCCTTGATAGAAAAAAAAAAATCATTTCTCTGCAACAGCAACAATTGAAGAGCACAGTGGATTCTCGTAGCTATGAATGTTCGCAAGCGCTGGTGCGAAAAAAAAACAAAAAAAAAAAAACACCACGATGTCGGACGGTGAGACGCTCCTTGTAACGCCAAGTCCTGGATTTTTCTCAAAGCAGGAAGTGGTGAATGGTCAGTGCCTCAAATGTTGCCGTACATTGCGGCAGAGTGGGAAAAAACGGCTTCTTCAACCGCAGTAGGCAACATCCTACGCAACTAATTTTGTTACATCATGGGCAAGGGAGAGTCCACTGTCCGGTCGGTGGTGGTTATCCGTGGGCTGGGTACAGCTGTCTGTGGAAGAATGATTCGGAGTCCCAACTGCGATTACATTATTTTATTGGACGATTTGATACACGTTTCCTTGGCAGTTGCGACGATGCAAAAAGTTTTTCTCCCTGGCTGCGTCAGACCTTTTATTAACTTTTGAGATGATGTCACACGACCCGCGCACATTGCAATTATTGGCCTATCCCAAAAATCTGGGTGCGGTTTTTCAAGGCTTGTTGTGACTTTTAAGACGCCAGATTGACTGGTGACCGTTTAAAAATTACAAAGGAATTGCAAGGAACTGTGTATTAGTTGCGGGTTTTGAAAGCGAATTTCCTTTGTTCCCAACTGCGCAGTTTTATAAATTTGGGATTTCAGTGGGCTTTTGATTTATTATGTTATATATATATAGGATTATCTTGGGATTTCACATTACGTAAGTTAGCTATTCTCTATTTTATATATATATATATATATGCATTAAAGGTCTAAAAACACTACTGTTATCACAACTATCATAAACTTCTGTGGATGGATGGGAAAACGATTTTAATTTGACATGTTTATAAAATTCCTGTTACCCAATAAAAAATACTTCTTTATAGCACATTTTAAAATTTTCAAATATCTTGATTTTTTAATTAAAAAATAGCTATCATTTAATCTAACTTCATTACTATTACTCCATTAATGCATTAAATAATTATTTCTGCTGTAAAAAAACAGCATAACCCCATTATGAATAATTAACAGATTTATTTCCTTCATAGATAAACTGTTTCTTTTACCTCTCAGAGTATCATAGTAAAACTAATCTCTTACGTTACCATGCATTTTAATTATAAACTTCCTTAATTGCATGGGTCAGAGATGTAATTTTAATTATGGATAAAAATATAAGTTTTCTCCAGATAACCTCATCTCAAACAGAGAAATATATTTAAAATTCAAAATTAGCTTGCTACTAAAAATACATATAACAGCTCAGACGTTTTATTATATGAGGTAAATTAAAGGGAATTGCTCTAATTTATCTTACGAGCTTCTTCTGAGAATGAATATTATATGCAATTTGTGTTTCTGCTTTAAGCCTGCTATGAAGTTAAGCACTAAAGATAAATGCAATGAGATTTTTTTTTTTTTTTTTTTTTTTAGTGGTAAACATACTTCTATGCGTATGGAATGAAAAAAAGAAGCAGTTTTACTGTTATTCTGCTATCAGAATGGTATACTTAAAAGGATTCTGAACAAAAAACATTTTAATTAATTTTTATTTTATAATAATGATGCTATTAATAATAATATCAAAGCGAAAATTCATAAGCATTTTCTTTTCCTTGTCTTTTTAATAAACATTTTGAATGTGGTGAGTTGAAATAGAATGGAGTTGGTAGTAAAGAAGTCATAGTAAAAACGCTGGAAGCAAGTGAAATAATCCGTTTTATATAAGGTAAGGTGTGGTAAGTGGGTCAGCAAAATAGAACAGCTTTACTTTAATGCGGTACTGCAGTTGTTTAAGAGACATGGCTGCATGCATTTTCTTTCACGCATTCTTAAAACAGTTTCCTTACTGAACATGGAAACACTTGACAACAATCATAAAATTTAGGTTGCAGGAGATAAAGAAAGTCCGTCATGGTGTCCTACTCTCTCCGGCGGTGAGGTAAGTGGAAAATCATTCAATAATTTTCTGTAAACTAATTATAGAATTCGGGGTGGGTAAGTTGGTAAATGTAGGTAACTGTTTAAAAATTGGGAAAGAAGGATCATTGATTTATCTCAAATGGTTTCCTAGTATTTTTTTTTTCTCGTAACAATTCCAACAGTAGAAAAGGCGTTTATTCTTAATCATTTTTAAGCACATTTATTTCGCAGTTTTGTCTTATTTTAAAGTATTCGAGCATAAAAATCAACATTTATGGATCTATGTTACAATTACGTTGAAAACAAGAAAAGAAAAAAAAAATAAATTCTTTGATAATATTCTTATCTAGAGCTATATCTAAATATTGGATATCTTAAACCGGATAATGAAACAACAGATTAAAATTTAAATTGTCCATAGCTATATAGAAAGCTACCTAAAAAATTAAATAACGCAAAGCTGGTCAAAAAAATTTTCATAAAATGGTCATGAGAATTACAGTCGATTCTGATTAATCGGATCTCATCGGGACGAGACCGTTTTGCCCCTATTAACCCGCTGATCCGATTACACGAATATACCTCAAGGATATAAAACAGGATAAATATCATATTACAAAACCATTCTATCCTCTATTGCGTAGCCCATATGTTTGGCGAACACTGAAACAAGAACTGCTGTTTCTCACAAACTATATTTTTTAAAAAACAAATTTACCAACAGTTTTTTCTAAGCAACCAGCAAGATATTCTACACAGAAGGTATAAACAGTGAAAATAAAATCGGCGGAATAGGATATGTTATCGTGCATACAAAGACAAAATTTCAGCGCAACGTAAAAAAGATCTGACTTTCTAATAAATAAACTAATAAATAATATAATTGCTAATTAATAAAAATTGGAATTTTTTAAGGGGGGGGGATTTATTTCGATATCTCTCCCACGTGAATACACCTTCTCAGCACAATATAAAAGAGTTAGTAATAAACTCTATACAGTGCTTTAAGAACTTGTGATTTGGGGCCTATTCAGCTGCTTGGATGAAATAAACGAACGCTATGATTATGTAATAGCGTCAGTTTCGGTACTTTGTTCTGAATAAGTGGTTGTTCCAATTAACCGGTGGTCTATTAACCGGAACGAGCTGTTCTCTAGATTAGAAAGAAATCCAAAATCCATTGTATCGTAAAATATAAGAGTGAAGCTTCAGCTTATGATACCTGTTTTAAAGAGTTGCTTCGCTTATTTTTATTCAAGATCTTCTACGATAAACTACCAAGAACATTGACATAGTTTATTTAAACTTTTTGATTGATAATGTACAATTTAGTTTACATTTAACATAAGCCATATTACAAAAAGGAGATAAGATCTCCTTAACACTTACAAAGTAAATAAATATTATTCGTGCTATCGTTTTTCAAAATATCAATTAGTTACTTTTATATTTTACTTTAATACTTAATAATTCGCTTATCGTTTAGTATATTTTTAGTTTATATATATATATTGTATACTTCAAAACATATAGATTGTATTCTTTTAGATTTGTAGGAAATTGTAATAGTTATAGTTTACTTGAAAAATTCTGACTGATTTCTTATTTCTAAACTTCAGAAGGTTTACCCATTTTTAAAAAGATACTTTAAATTACTTGTAGAGTTTTGGAATATTAAGATCCTCATTGGGAGAAAATTTAACATCCCAAAAGCATTTGGCATTTTTAAAAACTCGTTCCCATCGTAAAGTTAAATGAATATAACAGAAAAATATCGATACTATTTTGATAAAAGAAACTTTATTCACCAAAATTAATTCATTTCCCCCAAAGGATCTTCATGTTATTTTTAAGATAAACTCGTACAGGGGATTGCAGTGACTGCATATAAAAGTATTCACCGTGCTACAAACAACATGCTACGTAATTAAAAATAACTAAAACTCGTCAAAGGCTTTGCAAATGCATTATGTGTTAGCATATTTCAGATTTTCCTAAATGAATAAATTCTTAAAGAAATTTATGTTCAACAAACTTCTTAATTAGGTCCCTGCCGTATTAATTTTGAATTTATTCATTAAGTTATTGTATCACATAGGATTAGCTTAAATCGCATGAATTGCCTTTGAACAAAGGTGAAAAACAACATCAAAGTGCTTAAGTTATTAAGATATTAAGAACGTTTGAGCTTAATTAGAAAAATGCTGTTTTTATGGGTTGTTATTTACTCAACTCTTAATTTTATGCTGAATGGTTCAATTTTTGCTATTAATAGAATCGAATTAACGTCATTTTTACTTAAATTTTTATTCGGTTTAATGTGCTTAAAATTTGAAAATTTTGTAAAATTCATACAGCTTTACTCAGTTATTGCTCAAACGGTTTAGTCTTTGTTTCAGGGCAGATTTCATCAAGAATATTTTATTTTCGAAGATGACTGATACTAAAGTTGCAATGCTCATCAAGTAGGAAAATAGCAGTACAGGCAGTAAATCATACATTCTCCTGATATACTCTGAGAAAAAACCACTAAAACAGTCCACCAAAACCATGAAGTTTTCTGCTACAGACTCTTAATATAAGACGCCAGAACTTCACAGTGTTTCCTCTGAGTATTTAGGGAACTTGAGAAGGCCGCTTGGCATCGCCCAGTTTACTCACTTCTATATAAACTCCCATATACAACACCCCGAAGTTCTTTAATATCATAGCAATATTCTGAGACATCGAAGAGAAACTTTTTCGTTACACTAATTACAAATACCTATAGTTCAACTACATAATATCATCCACTTGCCTATTTGCAGCTTCTTTTTCAGAGAGCCCTGTCATAATAAGAAATCGGTTTAATTAGATTCGATGAATTTGCTTTTTCAAAACTCCAAAAAAATTTATCACTTTTTTTTACGATGATTACGATGATTATCGTAGAATATAATAGAATAGTAGCTGTATAGACGTTAAAAATTACCCGATGAGAGAAGGAATAAATATTTTAGTTTATAAAATTCATCGCTAAAAAAGGATTAATATTTAAATATCAGATATAGAATATTTCATCCCAACCGGTACAAATCTCTAAACGCCTAATAACTTTCACAGAACTTTTACAGATGTCCTTTGCTCCTCCTATGAATGTTCCATTAACATTTAGAGACCATTTCACCTTCTAGCACGAGTTCAAAAGACGTTGAAAAGACGTTCCATGAATATATTTTGAACTATTGGAGTCTGTATTGTCTGGTGATGGAGTCCGTACAAGACGTGCACACTTATTTTAAAGTTTACTATAAAAAGTTTTCAATATTTTCTGCTTCTTTTAAGATAAAATTCATGCTAAATTATTCTTCTTTGAACAACCATTCTAGTGTAAATAAAATATTTTTGATAATAGATTCCTTAATCCTAAAATGCTAAAAATTCAAACACTTTTCAAAGGACGCATTTTATAGAATTATCAAACTTTGGAAAAGAAAGAAATTTATTGATTGTGATTTCACATCGCAAAGGCACTCATCCTTTTAAAAAATTCTACTATCGTGTCATTAAAAGTTAAATAAATATAACAAGTAAATGCCGATAATATTTTGATAAATAAATAAAAAATGAATTGCGCTAAATTAATTCATTTAAATTTTCAGAAGTATAGAGTTTCTAAAGATAAAATCATTCAGTTTATAGAAGTGACTGAACATAAAATTATTATTTGATAGGTATAATGCAGTGCAATTAAAAATATGTAAAGCTGTTGTTAAGGTTCACAGTTACGTAAGATATGAGCATATTTCGGATTCTCCCAAATGAATAAATTCTTAAAGAAATTTGAGTTCAGCAAGTCTTCCTAATTAGGTCCCTGCCGTATTAATTAGGAATTTATTCATTAAGTTATTGTATCACATAGGATTAGCCTTAAATCGCATGAATTGCCTTTGAAGAAAGGCGAAACATAACATCAAAGTACTTTTGGTACTTAGATAGTTAAGAATTTTAGAGATAGAAAAATAGTTTTTATCGAAAGTCATTTAGTCACTTTCGTTTGTTTTATTTCAGAAACTTCTTTCGTCAAAATTAATAGGCCCTAATTAATATTGAACCTATTTTATTTTTTAATTAAGTTAATATATTTTTGATTTAAAATTTCATCATTCCCAAAGAATAGTTATTCTTTTCTTGTGCTTTATGTTCTCTAAGCAACAGGTAGACTTCCTTGATCTAAAGTAAAATAAAAAGTAAATGAACTAATATAAATATATTAACCAGTCTTTTCACTCCAAAACAGAAGGTGATTCCACTATAGGTCATGCTACATTTTTCAATCGCATTTTCAAGTATGGTCTAATAATAAAAAAAACGTTTATCATTTTTCAACAAAATTTATACCGATTACAATTAATCTCTTTTTTCAGTAAATCCTTAAAAATCTTATAAATAATTAATTTTTTGAAATATTAACTAAAATTACTTGGTAACCCTTGCTACCAAAAAAAAGCACTTGGAATTATGGGCAGGAAAGTTAAAGTGTCATTTCTGCTAAAATTCTACTTCTTAAAGCATAATCTTTTAGTTTGGATGTAGTACCTTTCTTGTCACAAAATATTATTCAGCTTTGTATAGGATATTTTATAAAATTGGTTATTGAATAAAAATATACTAAGCGTGTGCTAATTAATGTTACAAGATAGATCAATGAATTTTAAGAATGACTACAAAAGGAAAATAAATTTTAATTTTGAGATTTATTTAGCATTTGCAGGTATTTAGATTGGTTTACTTGTTCACAATAAGAATAAAAAAATAAAATCGTTCAAACACATCAATTTCCTCATTCATCTCATAATAGTACAAGCAGTTTCTAGCCTGTTTCATGGTTATAGTCGGTTAATTCTGAATAATATGGTCACACATGACGTACGCTACATCATTTTCATCTGGTCTAAAAATAACTCTATCCTTGATCTTCTTCTTAAGAACACAGTGTAAAACTTACGAACATGCGAAATTTCCGTATGTAATTATTTTTCTTCAGATAAATTGTATTATATAAATCGTGTAAATCTAACTGTATGATCGTACGCAGCTATCAGCCGCAATTTTTCCCCGCGCAACCCACGAATTTTACTTTGTGAACATCGTCATTTTCTAACTTTTTTTCTGTGCAAGTTTTTAAAGGCTATACACTGAGACTTGTGAGCATGAAAAATAGCCCTTAAAAGCACCCAAGTGGGTTAATCATTCTAAAAATTGCCTGTGTTAATGCTAAATCGATCAGCTGCCGTAGCTTCTACGTGTAGCATGACTTAGTATATGGTAACTCATGTTACAAACGTTTCATGCAAATAACACAAAAAAACTGGGTGCTACCTTTTTTAAAACTTTTTCTTATAATTAAATAGTATAAAAAATGTAAAGAATAATAAATATTAAAGCAACTGGCTGTAAATTAGTTTGTAAGGATAACATAAGCATGTTTTGGTAACTCATGCTATTCTAGAAACTCAAATTATACAGGGATGATATATACATAAGTACTTCGATTCTAACCATTTATTTCATACTTTTTATAAACCATATGATTCTAATTATTCCAAACAATCAAATAACACAGTTTTAAAATTTACAAAATTACAAAAACAACATATCTTTTCGCTGAAATTTAATAACGCTACGTAGAACAAAATCTTCTGATGTCTGATATTGAAGTGTTGTCATTTTGATAAAAATAATTTTTTTCACAAAATAAACAGTTGTTAACACAGCTACAGCAGTTCAGAAAAATTTTTCAAAAAAATACATAATTTTTTAATCATACTGTCCATGTTCCTGTGGAATTGCCAGAGACTGTTTTTCCGATAATAACAAACAGAAAGTACAAATAATATAACACTCTTATTTACCTCTCACTTGATTTACACTCTTATTTGCATCTTAGAAAAAGTAAGAATGCGGAAAAAAGGGAGAACAGTGCTAAAAATAATTATAATTACGAAAATTAATTATATATATATATATATATATATTACAGAAATATTCAGGTTCAGTTTAGGTTGACTTTAGTGGCGTCTTTCTTTCTAATTTAGAAGTATAAAATAAAAATGAAGTGCAGTAATTTTACTACCCTTTTATGAAAGAACATATAATTTTTGTAATTATTTCCATCAGTGGATAGTCAGTTTTATAATTACTTAAATCCGTGACGTAGAATTTAGTAAAAATATAAAATATTTAATCGTTAATAGGTTCCTTAAATAAATCTTTGGACTGAAATTTTATGTCCTGCATTATTTAAATCACACTTCAGAACATAAATAAAATTAAAAACTATTCCTATTTAATATTTGTTTATATTTATATTCCATCTGTATTCCACTGTAGCCGAATGGATAAAAATGCTTAACATTGTAGATGACTGAAATGAGAAGGCCACGGGTTCTGGACCATTGCATGACCATTTCGAAAGGTCTGGTGTTTTAGGACGTTTTCTGCAGATGTGTCGTGTTAGAATCCCTTAAAGCGTCCTCCACCCAAGACATTCTTCCCTAGGCAAGTAGATTTGTCTTAATACATAATACTATCCATTGGCAGAGTTTCTTTTTCATTTTGAATATATGGACTTCTTTACAATAAGGTTAACTTTTCGATCAGTGGATAAAATCTGAAGCAGAGAAAGTATTATTGCACAGGATCGCTTGAAAACCGCCAAATACAGAAGTTTTTTAAATAATAGTACATATTTAAAATAATTAAATAAAAACACTTTCTTTCTAAGCAGTGAAAAATTTCTGCTTCTTTTAAACTGCAACTTAAATTTGACAACGATCAACGAAGTTAATAAATTTTAGAATGGTCCTGTTGAAACATGCTTATGTTTTTGAATATTTTCTTGTGCAAAAGCGGCTCTGAAGACAACTACCTGAAGGCTACTGAAGGCTACTGAAGACAACTACCTTAAAATAACACTTGGGAAACCTTTATGCATCCAGACAACTACACCTATTTACACAGCATACTATTATACCTAATGTTTAATTTTATTTTTAGCAGTGTGTATTAATAAATTATTTATTAATACGATATTTTACAATTACTAAAAATTATGGGTTAAAACATTACTAAAATGCAATATGATAACCATTCATCGCTATTCAGCTGGCCTAACTACCCGTTTTATATTTGAATCGCATAACCCATACATTTACTTGTCATGATCTGTTTACTAAACCTCATAGTATAATAAACACATTATTTCCTTCATTTAACGGGAGACTTTTAACGCTTCAGCGCTTACATCCGCAACTTCACCCAGAAAATGAAAGAGAAGGTAAAGAATAATGACACAGAAAGCAAATGCGCTAAAATATATATTTACCGCATTCGATTTATTTTTATGGCACATGTTATTGTGAAATAAATTCTTCATTCGGAGAAGAAATTCAATTTTATGTCTTCAGATATAAGGATGCATTGCGTTTGTTAGTAAATTTTGGAATGTTTTCAAGTACTACTGTGTGTATATAAAAACACACACACCCACACATACATATATATAGTAAATTTTATCCTATAAATAAAATTAGACTTATGTCTGTACATTAATTGAAATTCAAACATTTCGCAATTTCTTTCTCTTTCAAGCACCTGAGACCAGTACGACCGTCAAAAATTCTGTCTGTTGGTCGTTTTGACATCTGTTGTTCTGTCCCTTACTCTTTTTTCGTGCAACACGTAAAAATGACTGAAGCGAACGAAATGAAATTTGGTGGCAGTATAAATCGTCACTGAACTTAATAATGTTCAGGCTTTTTGGAAAATCTGCATTACTTATTAACGCGTCAAGGACGGCTACTTCAACTTGTATATTTTATCAACTTGTATATAGTCGAAACTTAAATCCCCACGGTTTAGGAGAAGATAGGCCGCCAAACTTTGACGGCGTCGAGCGGCCTTTACTTTTTTTTAGAATAGAAAGATACCCAAATTAAATTTCATGCTGTTCTTGAAACTCGCGGAATCTTTTCGCAATCGAAAGATTTCGTTTTTTGTACACACCTATTCTCATGTCCATGGAAACGATTTATTTGTGAAAAAAAAGTGATAATAAACTGTGTAATCTGGAAAAGCTTTTTTAAACGAATTTGAATCCCAAATGTGACGTCATATTCACTTGAAAAGGGTAATTTTGTCACGCAAATGATTTACTTTTTTGACTCTCGGAAATAAAATGGTGCTGAAAATAGCGAAAAATCGCTTAAAAAGGAGGGAACGGGTAGATTTTCAGATTTTTAAAGAAGCGCAGATTGTTTACCATATTTTTATACATGATCATGAAAATTTTCAAGCGGATCGTGCAAACGGTGAAGAAGTTATTAGGCTTTTTGTGTTAACTTTGTAAATTTCACGCGATTCTAGATTAAGATGACCATACGTCCTCGAAATTCGAGGACAGTCCCCAAATATAGATCTTTTTTTCATTTTGTCCCCATAAATACTCTGTCCCCAAATGTCCCCAAATATAAAGATTTGTACTTTTTTTCCCCTGAAAGTTTCCGCTTAGTTTATTTCTTTCAGAAAAAACTGAAGAAATAAGAAAAATAAACCAACTAAAAGCGCCATCTACTCAGAGAAACAATGAAATTTGGTTTCTGAAAGCGTTTGTTGTCATTGTGTGTGTAGCGTGTACACACATTCAATATAAAGTATCCGACTATGATCCAAATTTCCCATTGCAGTTTTGTTAATGATTAATCCCTTTTCATGAAGAACCATGCTTGACGTACGAAAATTTTCTTGCACTCGACTACTATTTTTAGAGTGTGTACAAAGTTTCATGAAAAATTATCACAAAATGATCCAATGTAAAAAGCAATGTTTTCTGAAAAATACAAATACTATTCCAAGAGTTAAATTTTGAATAAATTGCAATATTTCAGCATGATATTCCTTTCATACTTCTGGTTTAAATAAATATTTATGAATGAATGAAATACTTATGTTAATTTATTCGAAATAAGAATACACAATGGATATAAATAGCTATTAGAGTTCATTTTTAAGTATTAAAGTCAGACAAGTTTTAAAGTATGGGTATACTGGTATACACCCTCCAAAAAAAGTATTCGAGTAAAAATTTCCTACGTTGGTTTCGTATATTAAAAATTATTTATAATAGAATATGAATTAAGTTATGTATAATTATGACTTTCCATATTTCTGTCACGTTTTACGTTTTTCAAAAACTCAATTATTATTCGCAAATCTAAAATAGAAATTTATCTCTTACTCGAATACTTGGTTTTTTGGAGGGTGTACATGGTAATATGTTGTGTCCTCGAATAAGTCCTCGAAAATATTTTCTAGTGTCCCCAAGTTTTGTTTAGATTCCACGACAATGCTTGATTTGTCCCCAAATTACTGTTTAGAAATATGGTCGCCTTATTCTAGATACTTGGAAACGCTTTGTTGCAAAGGAATGGATGATTTTACGCCAAATCTGGCAACCAGTCTGTTTATTTTTTCAGTTTTTTATTAATATCTTCTAAAATAATTCGATTTTCGAAATTTAAGTCAGCTTAGCAGGTTCCTCGGAATTTTTCGAATCCGTGTGTACCTTAGTCGAAACTCAAATCCCAACGGTTTAGGAGGAGATACGTCCACAAGCTATTGACAGCGCCAGCGGCGACACCGGCCTTTACTTTTTTTTAGAATAGAGAGATATATCGAAACTTTCAGAAAAATACTCTTTAAAATCAGGAAAAATACCATTCATAGGAAAATTGTGCTGTACAAGCAGGTTGAAGAATCTTTATAGACAATATATTTTATACCATTAACTTCAACTGGCTGTTCAACCGGCCGTTCAGTAACTGCAACTTGGAAGACTCGACTGATCAGCCCAACATTCATTTTCACCATTAAACGTGAGAGAAAATTTACTGATCCTGTGGTAACTTAACCTAGGTTGAAACTTGGCCAATCAGCGGGGTTCAAACGAGGCTCGGTTGAGATCGAAGAATTCATTGGTCAACTGTCTACAAAACATCGCAGTTCGCATCACGTAGAAATTGTTTATTTTGCACCTCTCCAAATGACCAAGTGACCTTTCGCAGCCACAATCGCTCTGCTTTCTCCCTTCGCATATCACTTTGTATGTTAAGAAAGGAAGAGTTAGTTCTTGGAAAGAATGGATGCGTGGAATTTTTTCAGGAAAAGTCTTAACCTAGCATGCTCGTTTATTTGAATCTAGCTCTGTAGCGAGGCTGAGTGTCTCGTCATGAACTTAGATATTATGCTAGGCAGATCCATTCCGGTCATCGGTGAATACCGTTTGAGCGTTCTACCGAGAATTTGTCGTAAAGCGTCTGTCGAGGAAGACGGTGAATTTGCTCTTGGATATATTACAAAAGGCTCAAGTTTTATAAAATAACCTCTTTAATAAATCTTGTTCTAAACTTTTTCCCCCTTAAAAATTTTCTTTCACGCCTACGTTTAGTTTCAAAGTGCCTTTATAACTTCTTTTTGATTATTACTTATTTTTATTCTTTCTAGAAGTGAATGATTAGAGCTGCAAACGGTTGTGTTGTCATTTTTATCTCCAATTCACAGTTGTCGGTTGAATGCGGAGAGGGGATGTGTCAACTGTCACTGTAACAATTGTGGCTGGTATACAGGTAAAATTAATTTGTCCACTCATGCTCTTACACTCCGCCAGTTGCTTTCTTTCACAATATATTCTATCTCCCAACACCTTTCCATTAATGAAATGAGCCAATGTTGAAATTCTATCATAGTATTTGGCTCTTTAGTTCGAATCATGTAATTCTGCGAACAAACAATTTACATTTTCTCAAAATATCGAAAAATGTAACTAAAGGAATTCGGCACCCTGGAATAAGAAAATTTAATGAAAATATCGATTTCAAAATTTATAATCTAGAACAGTCTGTAGATATTCCTTAACACGGGATTGAGCGCGCGAAAAAAACGAACGGAATTACTCGCGCAAGGTATCCTATAACGAATGGTAGGTTTTTTTTATGTTTTTAACAGTAAAATCGACGCATCAGATGTAAAAATGAAAAAATAAATACAAAAATACAATCGTAATCCTGCATATAGAAACATCGAAGAACAATAGAAAAACATGTTCATTTACTGAGAACTAGAGCTTCTTTCAGAATAACAGTACTTGCGCAGAGTATGATACACCCGGCTTAGCAATATTCGAAAACTTATTTGAATTGTTTGTTTGTTTGTGAGATTACGGCCACGCTCCCCTAGGGCGATCTGCCAAGGATGGGAGATGCCTTGGTAGCAGGACTTTCTAAGGGGCTCTAACGCGTATTCACCTTACATCTGGAGAAAACTTACCAAAACTCCTGACCGTTATATCGACAGCCGCAAGAAAACTTGATCGGAGATTTCGACTACAAGTTTTTCACCCTGAAGGTTGCGACTTTAAAGTCAGCTCCTTCAGGCTTCATTCATTCGCAGAAAAAAGTAATAAGGCACATTGAAAATAGAATGATAGTTCAGAAAAATATCGGAAGTACTCATGTAGGGTAAAACACAGTTGCCGTGGTGAAATCCAAAACCCTATACGAAAAATTTCGAAACAGTTTTTGCCCTTTCATTCTTATTACTTTCGAGTCAGCTACACCAGGTGTCCTGCATTTTCGAGAACAAAAAAGAAAAAGAAATGCTAGGCATACATGCAAAACAAAAGAACATCTTACTAAAATTTCTAAGCCATATTTCAGTCGCAACGGCTGCTACAGCTGTTTATGTAAACATTTGTCCTGAATAACTTATAACAGAATATATTTAAAAGTATTTATCTCACTTTATTAATTTCATCACCTTCGAAATTTTATCACCTTTGTGAAATGTTGAAGAAATTGCTTCTTAATTTTTTGTTTTGAAACTTACATGATAAGTAAGATATTTTAGGATCAGATTAGCTAAACGTTAAAAAATAAAAATAAAATGTGTCATTGTTCGTGATTTTTTTCCACATTTCTGTTCTTCTTCAATTTTTTCAATTTTACTGAATAAGTTGAATCAACTGAATTAAGTCAATCGAATTAGATATTATGCGAATTCAAATATCAATTTTATTCCGCACAATAATGATGCAAAATTATTTTTAAAACGTTAATATTAAAAATAAAGTTTGGTACGCTGAGGCACCTTAAAAGACAAGCTTTGTTGCGTGAAGACAAAATCAACTTTTTAAAGGAAGTTAATTGCCACTAAAACGCAACAGTTTTGAAAGTTGCAATTATAAAGCATTTTATAAAATATTAAATGATAAAATGAGGAAAGCAAATCGAAACATCATCATCGTTGTACAGAATTACGGCGCCCATTCCACAAAGACTCTTATAATTTTATTATTTAACATAAAAGTGCATTTCTTATCCTTCACCAAATTCTAAATCCGTTTTACAGCCGATCATAGGGAGTAATTAAAGTAGCCAAGCAGCAATGAAGAAAATGACTTCTGAATTGGATGACTGAAAAACTGGACTATCACGAAGATCTGAGAAAAATAAACGTTTCTGAATCGATTCATTTTATAAGGATGGAAATCAATTACAATCTCCGTGGTTGCCAATTGTTTTCAAAAAGCAGAATTCTCGATGCAGAAAGAATAGAGGAATACATCTACATATCAGATGTTGAAGACGATTGGAAAACTGTACGAATAATTGGATTCACAGCATCCTTTGAGGAGTCTATGCTAGCAGAGAAGTATTCCCAAGCGAAGTGCTTACAGTGGATGAAATTTTTGAGGTTGCTGAAGATGAAGAAATGAGTAAAACTGAGAAAGAGATTGTGAGAACTCCTGATATTTTGGATGACGTTAAATCATTAGCAGCTTTGTGTCGTTTTATGGAATTTTTCGAAAATGTACCTGATAAGTTTTTAAAAGTTTAACACAACTGGATTGTTATCAACAAAAGATTGCTGATAAAAGGCGAAAATATATAACCGTTTTTTTTTTATAAAATTGTTTCAGTGATGTCTAAAATCAAAATTTCTTAGATTTACTAACGATATTTTAAGGTTACTATGTTGTTTTACTTTATTAATGAAGTTTTCTAAATTTTAAAAGGAAAACTAAAATGTATATTATTCATAAATCATTTTAAAATGTAAAAAAAAATGCTTATACTAAGAGGACCCATGCAAAAATTATTTATTTTTAAAATAAGAATTAATTTCCCGTTTAAGAAGTTTTCCCACATAAGAAGTTTTTTCATTGATTTCCTTGGAAAAAATTTAAGGAGATTTTACATACTTAACACATCAATTTTTTTCTCCAGCCAAAATGCCATTCCCCCCCCCCCGTATTTTTGCATACAGAACAAATGTCAGGGTTATCCGCCGTGTTAAATGTTACTGTTTTGTTTGTTTCACGTTCATGTATTTTTATTTTCCAAGCCTTAAGAATTTTAGAAATTATTTCAGTTTTCGTTTGACTGTAGCAATCAACGACATAAGAGACAAAAATTAACAGTACTACTGTAGTAACCAATAGACAGAATATGTAGTTATTAACCTTTGACATCATTTTTACACGATCCGTTTATTAGTGCATCAGTTAGATTAATGCTAACAATCGTCACCACGATCAAGATTGTGTGAGCATGAAACATGGATTCAGATAGAAATATATAAACTATTCACGAGAGTAAAATTTTGCTGAGACAAGCAGATAAATATATAACAAAAATATACTTATTAATTAGCAGGTATTTAAGCTAGCTCATTCCTTCTTCTACTTACTAAAAACGTACTAAATGCATGTTTACGAATAATAAAATAAAGATATCTGTTTCAAATCTTATAAAAACTATTTTTCAATGCCAATAGTAACACTAAATTTATGAAAGTATAGAAAATATGACCACATTTTTATGCAAGCAAAAACAGCGTAACCTATAAGAAGACGGTACAATTTGGAATCATAAGGCTATGCAACGGTATTCGCAAAATGAAAGCCAAACAACTGAGAAATAAGGTAAGTGCCTATTCAGTCACATTGGATTGCAATCAATCTGCTAAGTGCCCTTACTGGAAAAAAAATCACCAGATGCATTGTAAAATTCCCCAGTACGCTTATGTTTTAATGTTACTTTAGTCACTTTAAATGTATACACAAAATGCTATTAGAGTTCGCGTTTTCAAAATAGCTTTTTAAAATACTATTTTCTATTAATTTAAGTGCATTTCAAAACCAAAAAGGCATGTTTCTTTGCTATTCATTTTCCATTTAAAATATTTAAATTGGTATGAGACTTTCGCTCGCTAACGTTTGTTTTAATTAAAATAAAGGAAATAATTTTCAAAACACAATAAATAGCTGCAGTTATAATTTAAAAGTTTAATATTAATTAAAAATTCACAAATATTTTTTTCTACACTGTGATTAAAAGTCCACACTTAATTGCTATTATGCATTTCGTGAATATTTCTAATTAGCAAAAGCAAAAGATAAATCATAATTACATTTTATTAAGGTAATTTTGTGCATGAGAAGGTTTGTGTTCTTTCATCTTAAATTAAAAGGTAATTAGTAAAGAATTGGGCAAACATCGTTTAAGTAAAAGTTAAATTTCAGTTTCAAGTATCTATTGTTTCATTTTTGATAGTACAAATTATCTGATACTTTTTTAAGTATAATTATGATTATTTTAAAGAGCATATTTCTTGACTCATATACGTTATGAATATACGCACATACTGGCAAAAAGTAATTAAATATTTACGGTTTTATAATTAATGATTACATTTGTTTAAAAATTACATGTAACAATGAAATAAAGTTGAAATCAAAGCTTACAAATTACATGTAACAATAAACTAAATTTGGAATATTGCGAAAATTTCGTTAAACTCAAATATTCATGTTTTTAATTACAGCTACACTGCAAAAATGTCCGTCAAATTTACAGAAAAGAACTGTCAGCCAGGACACCAGTTTATTTCCGTATTTTTTTTACAGAAATCTCCAGCAAGTCTTAGTCAGCAAGCAGATTCTCAGTTTATTTTACAGAAATTTTCTATGTACGGAAAAAATACGGAAGACTTCTGTAAAATATATGGAGATAAACTGGCATCCTGGCTAACAGTTTTTTTTTTTTTTTTTTTTTTTTGACAGTTAAACAGATATTTTTTGCAGTGTATACCATCGAGTTTTATATAGAAAAAAGAAGTGATATATCATTTATTGTCTTTATAATTAAATGCGTGATAGCCTCAAGTGTTTACAGAGACTGTCACTCACAGATGTCAGAACAATTTTGTGTTTGTAATGCCTACTCAAATACTTGATTCACTTGCAACACCCAGGAAAGTTTTCATTGTCCGCTGCCCAATCAAAGGAGTCTAAATATTCCGTAATCCTAAATTTAAATGCCATTTTTTGCCTTTAAAAAGATTAACCCTTTGAAGCGCAAACCTTTCCCAATGCTGAAAAAAGGGCAGCCGTTGTCATCGCTCGGCTTAACTACCAACAAGATGGCCGACGATCGAAACGTTCATCGCGTGCCATAGATCTAGAGACCCTTTTTGACGCAGCTGGCTGTGCCACACAGCTCACTCAGAATCACTCGGTAACAGCACCACAGAGCACAGCATCACAGAGAATCACTCGGTAAGTATCATGTTCGTGATTTCCATTATTAATCATTTAAAACTGCCGTTCCAGTCTGGAATTTAGTGCCTGCAGTAGGATGAAAAACAGGAAAATCTACCTAAATTTAAAATAAATGAAACATTTTTATCCATGTGTCAACAAAAGTAAAAATGCAAAATCTTAATATAATTTTAACAAAAATACAATGTAAATTCCGAAATAAAATAACAATCGTTAATTATTGATTTTGAAAAAAAAAATAAACTAAAATATGATAAAATGAAATGAAAACAGATTTTGAAATATGACAACTTAAAAAAGAAAATTACAATTCAATTTTGAATTGTCAAAAAGAACTAACTTCATTTCCATTTACAACGGTATGTATATTATGTAGAAAACATGAATAATTCATTAAAAAATAAATGATTTCAATTTCATAATGTGACATTGCCCAATGAATGTGCTATTAAATACTGAGATACAAAATTCAATATTTATGGTAAGAGTATAATGACGCATATGAGTAAGTAATGAAATCAAAAACTGAAAAAAGTATCAATTTATATTATGTCTCAAATAAAAAAAAAGTAATATTTATGAAAATTAAATTTGATTTTCGCTAAATTTAGATTTATTTTGAAATAATACTATCATTGATGCTGATGAATAGTAAGAGTAATTCGATTTTTGTGATTTATCAATACTTTAACTCCGTTGTATCTTTATACAGATATGTATTTTTTTTTCTTTTTACACGAAATGATTTGAAATTTGATTTATTGTTCTAATAGTTTAAACTAGAATTTTGCAGGATTTTACAAGCTACTGCGTGCGCTTTCTTTCGCCCAGAAGCTATTTCGTAAGTATGCTTTATAAGCAAATGAATTTATTTAGATCGTATGGTTACACCATTATAAACTAGAAAAGTGCGATTTGATTACTGCATTTTTTATATTCTCCACATTTTTTCTTTCTTATGTAAGTTATGGAAGTTATCTATATGACTGTTACAGAAATATTTAGTTATTTCACTTTAAGAGCCTGGTAAAATTAAGCAGGTTAAAGAAGCGAAACTTCCCTATGGAAATATTTTTAAAATTGGAATGCTTATAAAGCATTAGGGAAATATGGGGTACAATAAAACATACTATTTTAAGTCAGTAAGATTTGTCATAGAAAGTTCTAACTCAATTACATATTATACAAATGTATGCGCCAGTTACTGGTGTGATTTGGAGAATTCGCATGTTTACAAAAAGAGCAAAAGACAATTACTGCATTTTCACCACTGAAAGTAAGTTTCATTACTAAAAGTAATTTTGTTTTACCTCTTTGTTCACATAGGTATATTATTTATTTTTCAAATGTTGTGATCACTATGTTACGGTCATCATACTCTCAAAGCCAGAATTTAAAAAAATATAAATATTAGGAATTGATAAAAATATATTTATTTTATAGCCCCAATCCGGGGTACAATGAAACACTTGTTGAGGGGGTGCAATAAAACATGCTGTATTCTACCCCTTACTCCCGTGTGATTACATTCTCTTAAAATAAAGATGTTAGGATTAAATATTAAGATAGACAGCACATAAAGCTAACAAGGAGCTGTTTTTAGACCATAATTCATCTTCCTCAGACTCTAAAGACGGTGACAATCCAGAATGTCTTTCAACTAACAATCCAAACAATATATTATATTATGAGCTTTTCTCACATAACATGCATGATAAAAGCAGAATCGCTCTAAATGATTAGGTTTTAATCAAGGAAGGTGCGTTTAAACGTGAAGAAATGTACTTTGTTAGGGCAATAATAAATCCAATGGGATGCAAAGTTCTGTTCGTCAAACAGGCTTCAAATGTGTGCGTTCTTCGGAAACATACATGCTTGAAAAAACTCTTGTATCAAAACTACCACCTGTTCCTTCAGGTGATACAATAACGAAAGCAGAAATACCAATTTTTCAATTCGACTTAAGTAAATTTAAATGTAAGATGAGAAACTATAGGCTAACCTCTAATAAAATTATTACGTTTTCATCTCAAGCAATAAAACCTTAACTATTTTTTTTCGATTTAAATTTCATATTTATGTCTAACTAGCATTTATTATAAATGTACATAAAATATATCTGCTCAAATTTGGATTTTGATTCATAAGGGAAAAAGTACATGTTATCAAGTATGTTAGTCTTTATGTTTCTTTAATCTTAACAAGCAATTGTTTATTAATACCTACAAATTAATAAACAGTATATGCTAAGATTTGCAATCAAGAAGGACCTACACCCATCCTCCCATGTTACTTAAGTACATTTTACTGTAAAAGACCGGGAGAGGCTGAGGTTGATTAATTATCGTTAATAAACTAAATTAATCGTTAAGAGATTTGAAAGTAGTTTGAAATGTCACAACTTCTACCTAAAGGTGTTTTCGCCCCACAGTCATGCTTGTTTCACGAACTGTCACATTTTATATATATATATATATATATATATATATATGTAACATAAAATTAAACATCCTCTCAACATTCAAAACTTCTATTAGCTTCCAAAATTATTTAGAACCGAGGAACATTCGTTTTCAAAAAGTTATGTGTATCGGTATCTAAATTTATTAAAAACGCAATTAATACATCTCCCTCTTTCCCACGGTCGTCTGGCACCATCCTTCTCAAGAATTTCCTGGGGCTGTGAGGCCCAGGCCAGATAATAATAATGTAATGGCCAATAAATGCACCTTTTTCGGAACATGTGATTACCGTATAAATCACGCGACCTACACTTACATTATTCATAATACGGTTCACGGAGCAGTGTTTTCGTATCTGCAATCGCCATGTAAAAGTGAATGAAAATCTCTAAATAAAAATACATCTTAAACCTGTAGTAGCTTATTCAACACGTCGGCAGCGTAGAGCACCAGGACCCGGCGATCTTCTCGTCGGCTACAAGTACCAGCAGCGGGCAGCCGGTCATCTCAACGACGGCTAGCTCGGGGCTCAGGCTGTGTTCCGACCGAGCCGCCTCTCAACCCGCCATATATTACACATATAAGGGGAAAGTAACCCAAAATGATTCCTTGAAAGAAAAACTTGCATAAAATAGCATAAATATTAAGTAAAACTTTTGCCATTTGCCACAATATCTTACACTATATTTTGCATCAGAAATATGTTTTAATAATATTTTAAACCCAAACTGGGTAACGAAAAAAATAGAGTTTTGGAAAAGTGTCCATAGGATCATTTTACCCTCATTCAAAGTTCAAAATTATCCTTCATTTGAAATTAAAATATGTAAAAGTATTTATGATTATACATAGTGAAATAAAATAGCTTTTACAGTCATTTAATATGCATTGTTTATTTTATGAAGATTTTTAAATAAAAATGTCTCACAAACAATAAAATGGAATATTTCAAAATTATTATTCAAAGATTATGGTATACAGTAAACGCAGAAATAAATTAAATAATGTAAAGGATGAGTCACTTATTTTGAGAACGTCTGAGAGTTGCCATGATGAGTAGGACCCGGTACTGGAGTTTCTTTCGTGGATGGATCATTTCACCGGCAGTATGGCTGCCCAATTTAATTCATTTTACTGGAACACGCCGGGAAACATAACAAACTAAACAAGTGTAGTTCATATCTAAAAACATACTCTATTCAGTAAATCTAATCATATTTATGTACATTAAAGACTGCATTTCTAAATAAATAGAAAGTCAATGCTTACCTTATAAGAGATCCCAGCAAACACACACCTGCTAGCGGAGTACCTTGCCAGTGCCTTTCTGCCTTTACATCCAGCACTGGCCCGGCACTGCAAAAAGTAACTGAATCGTACCAAAAGTGGTCGCCCGAGAAGTACCTTCCCAGAAGCCCGGGAAGGCAACGGCACTCTGCTGGCATACCGCATGTGCCGGCCGTTACTCACAATAAAGGCACTGGCCCATGAAGTTTATAATGCCCAAAATGAAACGGCCGGGTGCCAGCAATTATTGAAAATAAAGGCACTGGCCTGGTACCTTAACAGTGACTACAATATAATAGCACGGTACCGGATAAGTGCCTATTTACAGTAACGCTGCCATAATTAAAATATGAGCCAGTGACGGATCCGGGGTAGGGGGGCTTATTCATCAACCCATTCCAAAAAAAAAAAGACATTGCTTAAGGGTAGCATTTTAAGATAAAAAACTAGATAGATGAAAAATAAAAATCAACAGCAAAATCCATTAGTACATCATTTGCAAATTATGTTCGCCCAACATTAGTGAATTGTGTGCAGTTTTCACAAACTGCAATTTTCTTACAAATTTTCATTTTCAAAAGATATTTTTTTTTTTATGAGAGAGGATATAAAACACAGGTCAAAACCTACATAAAATCATTTATAAACAGTTTAATTTCAATATCTCATAATTAAAGAGATTTCATAAATGAGTTATAATATTTTACGGTTTATATATATATATATATATATATATATATATATATATATATATATATATATATATATATATATATATATATATATATATATATAACTCGGCTGTTCGAGCCTCGTCAGGGAGAGACCCTCCATGAACCCCCCCCCCTCCTAATTTTTTAGTTTCATTATTGCCATATTAAAACGATATTAATTGACTATGTCATTTTATATCTCAACTTTCGTGTATTTCGCCAGGTAACCCAATGTTGAAATTTTTAGGATTGTAACCTATTTATAGAAAAATACATGTGATGCATATTCTACAGCTTACGAAATACTGTAGCAATAGATTAAAGCTGTTGTGAACTAATAGTATTTGAATATATGTAAAATTATGTCGCATACTTTTATGTCGCATTTTTGGCACACATTTTTTGGACAATTTTTAGTAACGGGGGTGAGAGATAAAATAACATACTCATTAATATATAAATCATAATCTTACAGGAAGTAATAAAGTTGCTATATGGTTACACATAACATTAGGGTAACATTTTATTTAGATCAAAAGATTTTTTGTTACCTATTTTGAAAAGAAGCTCCTTTATGTACCTGCTGTATACTACATGACTCAAATTTTAAGGAGGAAAATAGTTTTATACACTAAAATATGCTGTGAGAGTATGTACTTTAAAAACAGTAAAACTTACCTGGTATTTTAATCCATGGTTCTCCAAGGTATTATTCCAAAGCAATCACGGTAAGGCCATCCCAGCCATCAAAGTTATGAGCTAACAAACATTTCATCATTGAAACAGCGTTGTTTTATATAAATAACTGTTCCAAATGTTGAAATTTTACTAGCCTTCTGAAACTGTTTCAAAATACCAATTTAACTTTTTCGAAAGCTATATACAACAATGAGGAAATCCGAAAAATTTTGTATCCTAAAAAGTGTACTTCGAACGTAATTCATCAAATAACAAATAAAATTTGGCCGTTAACGTAATGCAATGGGAAGCGGGCTCTATAATGGGTTGCCAAAACTTACAAACTCAAAAATCGCCACTTCCGTTCTAATGAAACTCGCCAACTTTTCATAACATCTCCCTGAAGCCGCCTATAACCTTTCTGTGGGCCCCTCCCATACACACACACTATAACTCGGCGTATTATAAACATTTCTTTAGTGTGCATAATATATATATATATATATATATATATATAATATTATAATTATTCATCTTGTAATTACCAGTAATAACCATGCACATATTTATATTAAAATTGTTTTGCTTTTGATGTGAAGTTGGGATCTTCGTCTTTGTCAAATGCTGTGGAAAGTGTAAAATGTTCCTTATTTTATGTTTGTGAGGAATTTGAATTTAACTACATACTATCCATTTAGCACGAACGTAGCTTTAAAACTTATCAAATATATGCAAACAAAAGAGTAAATATTCGAATAGTGAAAAGTTTTAAGGGGGTGGGGGCTAGAGGGGCATATGTCCCCGTTTATAGCATATACAAGGGGCACAATATTTTCGAATTACCATTGTTTTCCATTCAGGCAAACAGAAGGGGCGCTGAAAACTCAATTTAGCATGTGGTTTTGAATGCTTTGCAGAGGCCCAGCGACTCAGCTAACGCAGTCGGAGGGGAAGGGGCATTTAAAATCCATACTGAGGAGCAACATGACAAAGAAGGATAGTATTCCCCGGTGCATCTTTTCAATAATTAGAGCGAACAGGTCAAACTCGGAAATAAATAGTTAAATGGTTAACGCAAATAATACATTATTATATAGGCACTTTAATAAAATCGAATAAACAATATGTACGTTTCGGGTGGTACGAAAAGTCCACCCTCCTTCCAAAGCCGTGCTTAGGGGGTGGCAAACTTGGCCATAGCCCAGGGCCTCTAAATATACAATTCGTGGATATCAGGTGATCAAACTTTCATTAATATTATTCTTTTGACGAAAACCTAAATATTTCGTTTATGGGGAGGGGGGATTGAAGCTTTTAAATATCGATAAAACTAATGCTTTTAAATGTGCAGAATATGTAATTTCCTGTATAGCTTTTCTTTTTTCAAATTTACAACATGTTAAGTAGCTAGATGCAGATTTTACATTACGGAATCTTACTGTATTAAAATCTTAATTAGTTAATGTAATTTACTTAATTACAGTAGCAGTAGCGATTTGTGCTGGGGGGGGGGACATGACAAGATCCACAATAATTTTGTAAGTAAAGAAAAGTGAAATGCCCCTAATTGTTTTTTTATCTCGAGCCGCTAAATACGTTTTGCCCAGGGCCTCCTAAAACCCTAAGCACGTCCCTGCCTCATTCACTACGCCCCTACGAAGAAGGGTGGAACCTTTGTAACTTTGAAACGTACGTAGTAAGGGGGTGAACGCTGGACGAAAAATAGGCCTCTCGCAAAACAGCCTAAAGGATTTGTCTCGTCTCGTAAAATCCCTATATCATAATGTTAAAAATGCTTCTCTCATTTAATAAGATCCCTGTATCGTAATGTTAAAAATGTTTGTCTCATCTTGCGAAAAAGCTGCAAATCTCTGTCTCGTATCGCATCCATCCCTATGCGTACTGCTATAAATAAAACTTAAAAAATTCGAATTTATGGTCGATTCCTAGAATTTTTTTTAATGTATCTCTTTTTTTTTGTGGGAATATATATATATATCTCGAAACTTTTAGATATTTCCATTTTTTTCTTGTGTACTTTTAATTTTGAATTACTCAAGATTGACTGTATTTTTATTTGTTCTTTAGTATATTTGTTCTTTGAGTATAATGCTATAATTTTTAGTTTTTCTAATAGGTTAAGCATGGATTCAATAGTGGTTTAAACTCCCTTTGTTTTGGAGGTTCGAATACATTGGTTGAAAACGGCCAACGAATAATCTCAATAAATATAGCCAGATCTGCGAAAACAATTGGAATATTGCACCCATTCTAATATCGCCAAATCTGAGACAGCAGTTTTTAACTGGTAAAGAGGTCTGATGTATATGCCTGTCTCCTTTTTTTATTTATTTATTCATTTTTTTGCACCTGCCATAAGTTTCGTAAGAAAAGTGAAAATAAAGTTTAATTGTAGAAGAATCTAAATAGCGTTTTTAAATAAATGAGTCTGAACAAACTTAGCACGTCCCTGGAGCCCTGATTTGTTTTATTGTAAATTTTACCATTAATTACCTGATTTATTATAAAATTAAGTAAGCGTTTTGTTTTACCACTATTTTATCTAATGTAATAAAATAAATATCAATAGAAACAATTATGAAGGTTGCTAAAAATTTTAATTCAATCTAAAAAAGTACAGAGAGCTGAACCCCCATGCAAATATAATCCATGACTGGCCTTTGTGTAATGCTCTCCCTTGTTATATTTTTGCACCTCTATTCAGGTAGATTTTAAAAGGGGCTGAACATAGAAACAGGGACATAGCGAGAAAAATTTTCGTTGGGGGGGAGAGGGGGGGGTGCCCGAAAGCTAAAAACGCTAGTATTTCTCACAAAATTGCATGAAATTTACTTGACATCCGATAAACAAAAATTCTAAATTTCGGAGGGGGGGGGGGGGAGGAGGCAAGCCCCCAGGACACCCAACCTGGCTACGCCCCTGCATAGGAAAAAGTCTTCAATTTTCTTTTCAGGAAAGTTTCAACAAAACTATAAAAAAATTAATAGAAAGTCTAAAGATTTTAGAATAAAATTTATAATTCTGTACATAGGCACCTAATACAGTGTAGTGAAAATTTTTATACCATATTGAATTTGTTTGTATTATTTTAGTTTTAGTACTAAAATATGAGAAAGTCCAAAATGAACTCCTCCACCACCCCCACATCCAATAATAATAATAGTAATAATAATAACATGAACGCCTATCAGAGTTTGATTAAGCCGATGTGCGGCCTCGGGCCGACATCTGATATAGGTCCCATTTATTTAAATGAAATAAAGAAATTTTATGCTAACACTACGAAATATTTACTGGCCCAATACCTCTAAAAAGTTCTGGCCCGGTACATTTTAAAAAGTACCACGCCGTTCACTATGCCATGCATGTTTTAGATACATGGGCGCGACAGTCATTTCACCATTACTGGCAATGTACTGGCGCATATGCATTTTTCAGGCATTGGTATTCCAGTGACTTTAAACTGACGGCAATGCACTGTGCTTCCGACATACGGCACTTTGTCAGCACGGCGGGTACCCTGCCATCAGTTTGCGGGCAGTAGTGTGTTTGCCGGGATATTATAAATTCCAGTTTTCTGAAGAATTCTACGAAGACACCTAATGCACAGACTGTTTAAACATCGCCATTGCTTCTTCTTGACTTGGCAACACTAGTTTATGTATTACTCGGTAGATAACGCTACCTGTATCTAAGAAAACATATGTGGATCGTTTTGCCCGTTAGGATCATTTTGGGACACCTTCCCCTATATAAAAAAAATATATATACACATATATATATACTCGGTTTTCATAAGATAGCTTCCAGGATATATGAACCTCTAGCCTTCGTTCCTTTCAACCAGTCGAGATGAGAGAAATTTCAAAAATTGCAGTTATTCAGACGTATCCGCTCGAGATGCGGATTGTTTCAAACAATAGAGCTCTGTCGGTTACGGTTACAGTGAAAAAAAATCGAAAAATTTCCGTGTCAACACCCACTTTTTTTCTACAAAAATTGTTCAGTGCTTCGAAATTTCATGAAAATGACGTTGAAATAATGTTCTTATGATGAAAATTGGAGGCTTAAAACATTTGTAAAGAATTAAACTCAACACAAATAGAAAGTGCATTCAGATAATTCACAAAAAGACATTGGAAGAGACGGTAGAAATGTTAAACTAACAGAAGGGAACTTGAAAAAATTAATTTATATTAAAAGCAGTTTCCCTCTCCTCTCTTGGTCTGTCGTCCCCACCATGGCTAAGCGAATAAGACTGAACATGGAAAACGGCTATCTGTGAGAATCCCTTTTTCAGGACAAGCGCGGCTGTCGATCTTACGGTCTGAATTTAGGTCGGTTTTCTCCAGCTGCAGCATGAATGCGCGTTAGAAACCCTTAAAAAATCCTCCGTCTAAACACCCTCGTAGGCAGTGTCCCCCATCTTGCAGGCTTGCCAAAACTCAAAATGCACACTCTTTTGGGCTATCACTGGTTTGTTACTGTGCTCTTCTTTACAAATGTTTTCTACCACCAATTTACGTTATGCGTGGATAGTTCAAATACCATTCATGGTTTTACAATCGCTGATGGACTTTCGTAAGAAAATAGTGTGCGTTTCTATCGGAAAATATCGAAAGTTTTTCACTGTGACCATAACCAAGAAAGCTCTATTGCTGTAAACAATCCCAATCTCGAGCATATACCTCTGAATAACTATATATGAAATCTCATTTCGATTGGTTTAAGGAAACGTCTGCTAGAGGTAAAAAAAATTGGCTGTCATTAGTTGTCATTAGTATTTATGACAAACGGGAGGATTTCGAGGATTTTGCATTGTGCCACTGGCTGTCTAACGCAGAGAAAAAAAAATGATAATGCATTGACAAGACAAATTTCGAGGAATTTTCGATTTTGATATTCAAAAATTGAACACGAAGCTTTCTTTTCTTTTTTTAATACTAATGGTTGTCACTTGGTTTTATTACGTTGTATAACATATTACTCAGCAAGTCTTAATCATTGTTTCTAGTAATTTTTCCGCTCTTCGTTACTGTTAAGAAATGCAATCCCGTTCCCACAGGAAAACTATATCATGATTATAATTTTTATATTATGTAAGTTATTGTATTAATTATAAAATAAGATAAAGTATTAAACTTGGCAGTGCTTACAACCTTACTTTTTCCGACTTTTCTCTATTACGTATTATTCTCTGATTTATGTGTACTTTCCTGGCATTTGAAAGTTGGTCCGGCATATGACTGAGATTCCTGGATATACCACCAATTGTTTTGCTTATGAATTGAAAATCAAATTAGCACAAATCTACGATTGCCTGAACGACGATTGTTTGGCTATGTTTAGAAGTAGTGATAAAAGCTTAGGGAAAGTCCTGTGCAAGTGCTATCTTGAAATAAGAAGACAAACATTTTAATTGGTAAGCCATTCCTACTCAGAAAAGCATAGTGTTTTTCCGATTTTTAGGAATTTTACGTGTTATATTAAGTAAAATAGTTCAATGAATGTTTTATTCTTATAGCCATTTTCAGAATTGCCTGGGTATCTAAAATTACCTCAAATTGCATTTTTATTCTCCAATCTTCTAAAAACCATGAATGTTTGCAAATTATAGAAATCCTTCTAATAAGTTTTTATTTGTAATTTCGGTACTATAAAACATTTATTAAATCCCTGGTAAAACCCCTGGTAATTAAAGAAAAAGTTAAATTGGGCAAGAAACACTACTTTTTCTTGTGATCGATGTTTCTAAACGCAAAACAAGAAGGAAAATCAACGCAGAAAACCATACTACTTTATAACACCGAAATGTAATCAAAGAATCCAAATTGTTTTTTGGAAGGGGAGGTGAAGTTGAATTCATGAAGTTTTTGAAAGTTTTTTCTGTCGAATCCCATTTAGAAAAGAGACAATGGAAAGAAGCAAAGTTCAATACTTCGGAGCTGTAGGAAGAATTAGAAAATTGAAGAGTTTCTTGGAGAAAACAAAATAAAAACAAACTTCAAGGTAAGTTTTATAGACGCGTTTCGTGTTGAGTAATTGGAGAAAGCAATATATATATATATATATATAGTCCTGTGAGTAATTTATTTGTATATTTAAAAGTGCGTTGCGTTTAAATGGTTTATTGTACTTATTCAACATATTTATAAAATATGTATAGATTTTTCTCTTAAAACAGCAATTGTTTTATTAAATTTCAGAAATAAATATAAATGTAAAAATTTAAACGCACTGGAACTGAAAAAATTACAATTAAACACTTTAAGTTAATTCTCGTCTTACGGGCGTGCTTAACCCATTTGTGCCTGGATATTTTTGCGACTTTCTTCGATTTTTACTGATAACAGAAATAATAGATAAATTTCTGAGGTCAACTTCTTGAACAAGGGATGATTTCTTTTAAAATCCTTATGCATAAAAATCGAAGTATCAACATCCTACTTGGTCATGTTAAAATGTTTTGTAGAGTTGAGGCTCAATACTCATGAATAAAGGCTAGGAAAGATAAATAACGTTTTCAACTATTAGCGAAAATGCCGTCCCAAAAAAGGCACGCTAGGCATAAATGGGTTAAAAAATCTAAAACACTAAATGAACAAATGAAATTGATTCGTATTATAACTAATTGTTTGTTCTGCTTTGCAAATTCTATCTCCAGTATATCGAATTTATACTAACAATAAACGGGTATTGCAATTGAAAGTTATTAAATCATGCTGGTTTAAGACAAGGATCTCTGTCTGCATTGTTCAAGTAAATCTGCAGCATTAATAATCGGATTTGAGTTAAATTTCTGTTCTAAATTTGCGGATATTTATAAAAAAATTGTGTAATCATCTGTCTTTAAAATTTTTAATTTTGTGTAACAGAAAATGATTATTAATTTTATTTAGGAATACGAAACATAACACGTTGCAATAGAAATTTTAATAATTAATGCACTTCGCGAAAAATCCTTAAATTGCATACTAGGTATTTTTCAAAATTATGGTCAAAATATAATTTCTCTTTTGTTAATTTCAACTTATGAACCTTGGTAAATTTAGTAATATTGAATAAAAATTCTTAACTTCATAGCATTTTACTTTATCGTCAGTCTGGAAGCATTATGATAACGGTATTATGATAACCGTATTTTGCTGTAAATATTTAAAAGACAGTGATTTTTGCACATTTCACACATCTCCATTTGTGATATGGAGCTGTAATTTACCATCATAATATGAATTTTGCTGTAATAGTATTAATTTTTCTAAATAGGTACTTTTTATGAAGTAGAGTAAGAGTTCTAAATGTAAATATATAGAAATTTCCTTACAGTACCGAGATAAATATCAGTAATAACTAACATTATTTTCGAGTTATATAAAATATGAGCATACATTTCAACAGGTTAAAAATCTTTCCTTTGATGGCAGGAAAAAATTTCTTCTGACCATATATTGTTAGGCAGGAGAAGAAATATGCGTAAAGTGCCCCCACTTTACGCCAAGAGTAGCATGCTTTTCTACTATAGATGAATTTTGAAACTATTTTTTTCCTCTAACATAATTTTTGCATTCGTCTATATATCTAATTTTGTATCATTCTGCCTAAGAGTAAGATATATGAACTGACGAATAAGCTTACATTTCAAGGTGTCCATTTACCTTTATAAGCTCCCGTGCAGGTTAAATCCCTTCCAGAACCACGGAAATATAAGAAATACCAAAGCAATATTTTCAAATGTGATATATGAAAATATGTTTTAAGTTTACTTCTTAACTACATCAAGAAAATATATTATAGTACTTCTGCCCATGCACTTTATTGTTTATAATATATCGTTCATTCATATAAACGACATATCCCTTCATTCTGGATGTTATAACAACTTAAATATCTTCTATGAGTTTTATATTCTTGCAGTGGCATCATAGATTAAGTAAAAGCCTTTCTGTAAATAGACATTTTAGACAGCTAGTTATTTCATGTCCACACTTGTAGATTGCATATTTCAAAGGATACGATAGTATACTACCTTCAGGAACGGCCTACCTATTTGGTTTAAAGCCTGTTTTAGTTCCTGAAGTGTCCTACTGTCCTGCTGAACCCTAGCCCCAGGCTCAGGTCCAGCAAGCAGCGGTTCCCTCAATTTTTTTTTCTTTTTTACAGCACAATTTTTGGATTACAATTGGTAAAATACATGTGTTATACAATATAAAAGCAGTTAGTTTACAATGTTTTACAATTCCTTACAATATTGTTCTTAGTAACATTTGACCATATATACAGATATTTAACACATTCCATTTTTCTTCTTTTTTTACAATTTTGAAAGTCGAAAAAAAGTAAATAAATATCTAAAAGTAAACAATAGGCTTGAGAATGATGAACTTTTAAAGTAATTTTGAAAAATGTAAACATAAATAAGTACATCTAATATTCGAAATTGTGCTTTAGAAAGAAGGTTTTTTTTTTTTTTAATTTTGAAAGCACACATATTCATATAATAATGTACTAATAAAATAATATGTACTGATAAAATAAAAAATAAATTTAGGCTTGGGTATGAGAAGTGTCTTTTTTTTAAATTCTAACGAAATCAGAGCAGCAACTGAATTTCTATGTCAGGAAATAATGCAAATAAATTCATAATTAAAAAAAGGTATTCTATTTAGAGTTTTCCTGTGGTTTTTATCAACTGAAATTCTTGTATTTATTTAATCTGAATCGCTTTCTGGCTTATGGGGTCTTATTTCAATCGGATGAATATACTTGGGTTGATTATTTTGTAGTTCTCCAATCCCTTTTATTATTTTGTTGCATAAGTTTTTATTTTTTCATACATATGCAGCCCACTGCTCATTGCTTTGTGAAGGTGATTTTAAAACTCTGTATTGCTTTAATAATGTACAATTAATGAAATAATGTAATGGATTTCCTTGCATATTGCATTTACAATGATCAGAGAAGGCTCTGTTTATTTTAAAAAAATATTCTGGGAATGGTCCATGATTGGTAAAAAAAAAGGTGAAGGTTCCTGTGTTCTAAAAGAAAATCCTCTGATGGTTTTTTAAAGTATTGGTAAGTACACCTGCCTGTAACTTCTGTGTCCCATGATATTTTCAATTTTTCTAATTTGTCCTTTTTTAATATGTATTTTAGATAAGATAGTTGGCTTGGAAGTGAAACCCTTTCTATTTCTTGGAGGTGACTACCATTTTTGTTTTTAGTGATAAAATTATTATTGTAGATAGCTGCTTATTTTGTTAATCCGTCTGCTAGCTCGTTTCCCATAATCCTAGAGTGTGCTTTTATCCGTTTAAATCTTACTGTTTTAGGTATTTCAAAGGAGCAAATCAACTGAAGACTTTCAAATATAACTTTCAAATAGACTTTCAAAGTAATACTGTTATTAAAGCAATTTGGTTAAAAATAATTTAAAATGTGCGTACTAACACGTTACGTATTATGCTGATTGTTTCGATTATTATTAACAACACTTTATTAAAAAGACGATTTTGAAGACTTAAAAATTTAAAAATGCACTTTATTTTCCTTTTTAAAAAGAATAATATTTTCCGAAGCAAATATTCTTGTTTACACAGAAATACACATTGAATTTTATGCAAAGTACTCCAGTTCTTGAGTTACATCCTAAAAATCGGCATCTGGAAGAAATTTTGTTGTCTACAATCATGACCAATTTCTAAAAAAGAAAGAAAACATTTATTATATTTCTTGTTAACTTTATAATATTTTTAGCCTTTACTATTAGACAGTAGTTGCAAGATTTATACTCACGGAAAGTTTATTACTGCAATACCTCGACTTACGCGAACTCGGAGTTACGCGTTTTCAAATTTTGCCGATTGGTCTTTTTTTACATAATAACCTCGGTCTACGATTTCAACAATATAACTTGTCTCATATATGTATTTGTTAAAGATTTAATTAAAAATTTTTCCTAAATTACTGTTTCCTTTAGTCTCCGGCTTCAATTAAGAGTAGTTTGCAAGTATGTATTTCATTGCGAAATTATACCTCGGCTTACGCGAGTTCGACTTACGCGGTCATCAGCTGGTCCCACCCATCGCACAGGTTCAAAGTAATACTGTAATTGTTTTTGAAAACAAAATATTAGCTTTTATCTTTTTATTGGATTAATTATCTTTTCTTGTGTCCCCAAAAGCTTCAAGAAACCAGTGCATTCTTGAAATTTTGAGTTCTACTGTAATTTTCAATTTAACAAAGGTCTAAACAGCTTACAATAGGAAAAAAAAGTAAAAATGTTTAAAAATATTTTTCGTTTTATTTATGTTTTAGTGTGGTGGGGTAATGTCAATGTACAGTTAGACTTAGTGTTATATAATGGTTTCTGAAAATAGAATTCTTTTTTTTTTTTAATTCAAAAAGAAATATTTATTCATTTTACTCTCCCAATTCCCCGAAACAACGAAATGTCAGAATACAATGTTTAACCAGCACCTAAGTCTAACAGCCCTCGCCATAATATTTTTATATTTGGGTAATTTGCAAGACCGGATAGGACATAAACTAAATTTGATGAAATGCATTATTTTTTTTTTATCTACTGCACATTTCATCCCACTTTTATGAAAAATATCTCTCAAGCTTAATGATTTTGCATTTATCACTTCAGGTATACAACTCTTTTTTAGGTCCGGAGCAGATGAATACATTCTATTAAGTAAAACAAAAAGTCGAATGTTTAATATTATGTGTAACATGAAACACAGACTTATACAAAATTGCTTGTATTTATGCCCATTTTATTCACCATACCCTATAAGAAATATATCAAAATATATGCAATGGGAAATTACGATAAAATTAATGGAATATAACTACACTTTTGTTCAGTGTAGAGCTAGTGCACTAGTACAGGACCTGAATATGGAATACAATACTCACTCTTTCTAGTTATCTCACAATTGAGAAGAAATTCTTTCATAAAGAAAAAAAAAACAGTTCAGTGCTGCTTTTTACTCAAACTTTTTCAATTAAAATTCTTAATCGTTTTAGGGGTCGATTCAAAAACTCAAAAAATTAAATGGTTTAGGTTTTATGAAGAAAATAAGAGTGATCCACATATGAGGACCTGAGCGTCGAACAATATATCAAAGTCAATTATGAAAGTTGGAAAATAAATAATTCATCTACAATCAATTTACATTTATAGAAATTAAAGCATAGAATGTCATGTATGCAGAGAGATGTTATAGGTACTTTCCAATTTTTTTAAAGATTATTTAAGCATATATTGTTTATAAGAAATAAATGTTAATTTCATTATTTTAATGATAAAATAAGCATAACAATTCCAAAAGGCAATGAACTAGCATGTGAACGAGATAATGAACGCAATCACTAAATTTTAATTAGTTTTTTCACTTTTGCTTACGTGGTTGCCTTAGTAAGAAATGAATAAAAAAAGAGGAAAAATGCTCTATCTTGAGACGGATGAAATTTTGAACTTATATCTTTTAACGAGTGCGTGTAACTACGCAGACGAAAAAGAGCTTTTCGTCTGCTACGGTGTATATTTACACCAGAAAATGGCTTTGAGTTCATTACTGAGTTTTATGTATCTTGGATTTAATATTTTAATATGAGTTTAGCTGAGATTTAAATCTGTGCAAAAATTTATAGCCACATGAAATAAATTAAAAAACTGTTTGAGTGTGATCGTCATTATAAACACTTTTTTATATATTGCCTTCTCTTCGTTGGCTACACCAACAGTTATCGAGTGAGGTATTGCGACATCTATATGCAATAATGGCTTTATCCAACTTTCTAAGGGAAGTGTCCGCTCGTAAAGATGTGTGAACTAAGAACTAAAGAACTTTGTGTTCTGTATTAATAATTTGTTTGGGGGTGATGCTTATTCGAATAAATGAAAATCGTTCGCATTTTGTGCAAAGTTGGTATTCGTCTTATGCAATAAAAAAATCGATATTGCTGTTAATGTAAATACGAAATATGTTTATATGCACGCTCTAGCCGCATAGATAATTATAACTTTTTCACAACAATGTGTTTGAAAAAATACATACACACACACACATATATATATATATATATATATTTTTACCGTGAGAACAACAGGTACTTCAGATAGTATTATAATAGATAACAAGACATACATTTGGCACTTTCATTTCAAGAGAAGTTATTTTGATTGAACAGACTTCAGGTGCATACAGATTTCAGGAATACAGTCTACATTTTAATACTAAAAAAATTTATTTTATGTAAGTATTAAGTTCAGAAACTAAGCTAGCAAAATGCCGACCTATTTTATTGCATGCAAATATTAATCACTCAAAAATAGCTATTGCGTGGCAGATTCTGCTGAAAATATGTTTATTTCTTGGACATATATTTAAATATGTGTAAAAGATATTTAAAATATTTGTATGCAAGTATTTTCTTTTCTTTTTAAATCATAAAAAATGATCTCTACTTATAAACATATGCTATTCAATAAAATTTCTTTTTAATTTACATGCCTCGTGTAAAGTTTTCTTTACTTCTGTGTAAGATTAAAAAAATTCATACAAATTTAATTAAACATTTAAAATAAGTGAAAATTTCCTCCACGTTGGTAAAATCTGCGTAAGTATCTTGCGGAAATATATTTTAGCTCTAAGCCATTAAGTGTTTTTAGCCATGGAAAATACGCTACTTTTTTCCAGAGAATAACTTTTAAGCTGCAACTTTATATATCTCGGACTAAACTATGTGCACAGAGGCATTATATTCAGAAGCCATGACTGAGATATTCTGGAGTTGAAAATATGGCAAGAATGCTTGTATGTTTCTGTTCTTTTTCAGATTTTATTAAAGCCGGCACGGTTATGACGTGCATCCATGCTCAAAGAATTTGAATTAATTGCAGAAACTCCACTGCGCTCTTTCTCTGTATTTCCTTGTTATTGAGAAAAAGAATTCACATAATTTTGGCGAAAAAATTACAAGCTTCTTTATTTAGTGTTTTAGTAGAAACAGGAAACAAGGAATAATATTATTCATGAACCAGAAAATGTATTTATATTTAAACATTCAGAAACAATGTTGCAATTCTCTAGCTTCCGTTAATTGAATAGAAATACAAATGTCCATATCTAAATGAATACATTACTTTTTATCCATACTTTAATGTTCATTTATCTCTAAAAATTCAAATTTTAAACATTAACGACTTATACGAAAAATATGCACTATATTATATGACATGTACTACACTGTTTTGCAAAATAAATAGCCACCAAGGCGGAAGAATGTACACACCCCCCCCCCCTCCAATTCCTTCATTGTCCTGAATTAGGTCAAGGTTACTAATCTCGCAAAAAATTCTCAATTCATTTTAAACGGCATCCAAATAATAATATATATATATATATATATTTCAGTTTTTCCACAAATGGCAACAATATACTGTAAGTTTTGCTATAATTATATCAGTTTCCACCAAACTGGCGCTAAACTCACCTGGGGCGGCGGTTACTAATCTCGCAAAAGCGGTCTCTCTCTCGGTTACTAAGCATCGTATTGGGGCGCCATCTTCGAAGGGGCACCTTTTCTAACTCAACAACTGAGAAAACTTGATCTGGAATTTTAAAAGGGGCACTTTTTTAGGTTTGGAGGGGGGCACCACGTACCCTATGGCTGCTCCTGAAACTCATACACAAAAATTAGAAAAAAAAGAACAGATAATATTGCAAGTTACTCAAAAGTCGTATGACCTGATAACCTCTACTTTCAATTGTGGTTATCGTTTTTGAAAGCTAATCCTCTATTGTCAATACTGTAGATTTTCAAAATTAAACTAAAATCACTTTGAATAAATCTTACGCCAGCTTTATGGAATTACTTCAATGTACATCTATTTCAGGAAATGGCTGGACTGTTGCAATGCATGCTATGATGACGTATTGGTTCAATTATAAAAAATCAGGCATATATTTAATTCATTTATGGAACTGTAAACTGATATATCTCTAATATTCACTGTTTGTTTTAACAGATGAGGGAAAGAAGCAGGAGTACTCACCAAGTGGAATTTTTTGTTATAATAATGAGACCTGAAAAGCTTTTTTTTTTATTTCGAATGGCAGGAGCAAAATGCAAAAGAGGTAAAAACAGAATGTACAGAGATAAAGTACAAATAGGATAACCGAAGGTTATCGCCTCAAAAGTACTCTAGCCTCCCAATATCGTGAAGAGTCCGCAGCACCATGGAAGGCTCCACAGGTACGCAGATTGTATTTGTCCATAGGCTCATTTCTGTCGCACAGAGGGCAGGCAGCCTCGTAACGAATGCCGATGTGATGGAGGTGGGCGGCAAGGCAGTCATGGCCGGTAAAAAGACGAAAAGCAGCCACTGCCTCTCTTCTAGGTTTGTCAGGAATGTCCGCTAGGATGTTATTACTTCCATATTTAGCTATAATTCTAGATAGAAGCTTTTCACGATAAGTCGACCGCATGATTTGCTTAATAAGTAATTTAGAGCTGTGGAAAGAGATTTCTCCTTTTCCATAGTGTTACAGTGCTGCTCACTTTTTGGCAAGAAAATTCACTTGCTCATTGCCATATAAATTGCAATTGCCAGGAATCCATTGCAAAACTAAACGCTTTTGGTGGGCCCTCAGCAAAATTAGTCACTGTTGACACTGGAAAATTTCTTTTGATAGAGGATCCTGAAAAGAACTGATGGATTGAATGGCAGCCTGTGAATCAGATAGAAGTACTACATTTTCAATATTAGACAGATGACAGGTTAGTTGATGAAGAGCGATGCGTATCGCCTCTACTTCACCATCAAAGGCAGTACCACACTTTCCAAAAGATGTATAGAAGGAAAATAGTTTCGAGAAAACACCAGCTCCAACGTTCTGAAGCCTTGGAACTGAGAACCATCTGTATAAATCCTTAGCCACTCATCCATGGGATATATAGTCTCAATAGACTCAAGGCTATGCACTTTAGAACATCCAAAGAGACACCCTTTTTTGATACAAGTTGAGACAAATTCAGGTCTGCTTCAACATTTGACAGTTCCATGGGGTTTCTAGGCTTTGTCAAGACCTGAAAAGATTAAGCCACGAATATATACTGAATCATAAATTAGAAGGGGACATAAAATGAAATTTTTATCTTTAGACAATTATGGAATGCTAGCTGAAAATTGCCAAACGTGTAAACTTATCCGACGTGACGGGTAAGAGTACACAGGATGTGAGACAAAGAGTACGTATTCTGAAATTTTGGCATTAGTCACATTCAAAGGGTCTATTGCCTTTGTAACTGAAACATTTCTCATGCCACCACTCCTTACATAATAAACACTGGAATTAATTTTCATTATATGGTTGCGAGCAACCAGGCATATTCAAATTGTTGAAAGAACATGATTGACAATAGGATTCAGAATATTTTTCTTTGGTTTGAAGATTTTTGTTTTTAGCTATACTGGCATTTTCATTTTTCTTAAAACTGTTGGGCGGCCACCATTTTGGATTCAGCTTGCTTTATTTTAACTTTTGGGGAAATTTTCTATCTCCACAATAGTATAAATCAAATTATTTTCAAAAACAAAATACTACTGGTTGTTCAGAAGATAATTGTCGATATAGAATCATTCATTAAATAAGTAAATAATACAGTAAATAATATTTTAACAACGGGGTTCAATTTTAAGTAAATTTTTTAAAATCGTTGAAATCGCAGGTATATATAGTCAAAAACACTTTTTAAATTAATATATTTGAAAAATGTAGAAATCTTTTCCTTTTGTGTATAACATTTTAATAACAAGGTTTAATTTTAGTTAAAATTTAAAACATTTTTGCAATAGCAGGTACATATGGTCAAAAATACTTTCGAAAATCAATATATGAAAAAGAAAGAAACGATTTCTCTACATGAGCAATTTTCTGCCTAACGATTGACAGTAATTCTTTTACTACACACATATTAACTACTCAGGGGTAGCGGTAGACATTGATCAAATAAATTCAGATAACAATCTCTGAACTTAATTTCTTGTATAAATGGTGCTTGAAAATTTTGGACGCTTAAAAAAAATAATAATATCTATACGCACAAACCAGGTATGGGAATGGTGGCTGACTTACAAACGTGCTAAATTTTCCTTTCCTGTAATTTTGTACCAGAATATCTCATAGAGGGTGCTAGGTGTCAAGGGCTTTGACAAGGGATTCAGAAAAGCCACAGTAGCAGACATTGCGACTGTGGCAAAGATTGGGCAATGCAATTTCGCGACAGGACGGCTTTCTTCCTTTTTGGTTAAGGTCTGTGTGCTATTGCCATATAAGGTCTGTGTGCTATTAATCCAAATTTCACAAAGAATTCGATGGCTCACGGTGGTCCAATTAAGTAGTTTCCTCGATCGTCGGATTTAACCACCTTGAATTTTTCCATATAAGGTTAGGTGAAAGATAATGTTTACAGGACTGCATGCCCAATTGTACACGAGCACAAGCACCAAATCATAGCTGCTATTCAACCCCTAACTCTGATGCTTACAAATGCTTGAAATGAAATCGAATATCATTTTGATATTGTACGAGCCGTCAAAGTATCTCTTAATGGAACCTCTTAACTGCATGCAATTAGCGAATTATATTTTAATGCGGCAGTGTTTAGATTCTTTTTATTTAATTTTATAAAGGGCCCAAGCAATTCCCGGGCTACCTGTATATCTATACTATGCATATATGTGTGTATGTATATGTGTATTCAATATTTATAAAAATTCCCTCTGAGTCCATTTTAACTTAATGCATTTTTATGCAATTTTTGAAACCTATAATAAGTTTCTTTTCCTAAACTAGTATGTGTTCGAATTTTGACAAATAGTAAAAAAAAAAAATCTTTTAAGGTGTTTTTTTGTTTCGATAAACGTGTTTCCCTTTCTTTACGGTAAGTGTATAATATTTTATGCACTGGAAAATGTAGGAATAAAATTGTTCCCAAGAGTGATATCATTCTAGTTTTTCAAAACGCACACATACGTTTCTTAAAGAATGCTGACTCACAATATTTAAGCCCAGAATAAATTTGTGTAAACATCGATAGTATATACAAATTTTTATCTAAGCATTAGAATTTATCGCGCTGCTTTAATTTTAGAACTGGTTTAAGAGAATGGTAAATGATACTGAAGAAGTTATATACATTTATGTAAGAGTTTGTTAAATAGTCAAATTTAACACCTAGTCAAAGATCAAATAATCAGCCACAGATTCCCGTCGTGATGAAGTCAATTTGACTAACGAAATTCCCAGAAATGAAGAGTTTCTTATCAGTGTCTCTCAGCGGCTTGAAAACTAAAGGTTTCACTTAAGGGGTAGGTTTCGATTTCGCCTTTAATAACTGTTCAACTTCATGTTTCCTTACTTACAATTTCTTATGTCTACTATGTTGCTCTATTTCTGTTTAATAAGTTTCCAGATGTAAATTTTCCGTTAAACACTTCTTTTTAGAGGTGTCAATAATTAGTACTCCAAAACAGTAACCAATTTACCCGATTATTGACACACCTGTCAATAACTGTGAATTTCACATAAATATGGTCAATGGCATTATTAAGTTGTTTTTTTTATTTCGAACACAGATATGCTCTCTTTTAAAAATAACGAAGGGATCCAATTTTTTACAGGGAGTGCCAGTAATAGGCTCACGTATCAGTCAATAATCCCCGTTTTAAGAACCAATTATTGACAGCTTAAATGTTCAGATATTGCCAATTTCGTTCTAAGTATACATTTATGACTGATGCAATATTCAGCATGATTACCCATTTTGACCTAAATAGGTAAGCATAATGAACAATGTTAACAAGTATACATTTTTGAATGAAGCAATTTTCTGCATGTCTGTGAATTATACAAAACTTATGACTGTGATTTGTTCTCGTTTTGAGAACACGATTTAGTTGTGTATATTCATTCTCGCATTGTGTAACACAGTTTATATCTGTATTTGTTCTCGATGCGAGTAAAGAGACTGAATCTATTCTCTTGTATATTTTTCAGTAGATTTATTAGAATACCACCCAGAAATGGGTGGATTCTCTTTTTCTCAGATTAATAGAAGTTTAAAATGGACAAGCTTATGTGTTTTTCGTTTTCAAATTAGTATTTAAAATACTTCCAATAAGCTCTTTTAAACAAAAGAGAAAAGCTTCAATTGAAAGAAGAAAAAAAATTAAAGGGCACTAAAGATATTGCAACACACAGTATTGTGAATTCCGTGCTGCCAATATTTGGTGTAGCCTCTATAATTTTCTTTACAAAGCAACTGGTAGATCTCCAATGAGTCGTAAGCCTGGATCTGTAAGTACTCCAGCGCTTATGGAAACACTCTTTTTTTCAAGTATTAGAAGATCCAATAACAACTGGGACAAAAAAGCATATTCCCTAAATTCTGAATGCAAAAAGTATAAGCTCCTAAGGTTATAAAGAATGTATGCATTACAGTAAACAATGAGGACAAACAGTGCTTAATTGTAATTATTACAACTAATGCTTACTGGGATTCAGCTCCAGCAATAATTGTGTTCCAGTATGAAAGTGTACCTGATATCATCCAAAGCGTTCCTGATGTTTCGGGAGTTGGAAAATCTTAAAATGAGAGGACAGTTGGTGCCACCTTTTACGAATGCTTCGCTGAAATTGTGAAACATAATTCGAAAATCGAAATGAAGGTTCATGATTAAAAATCCGTCAATTCATTCAAAGAATCACAAAGATTACAGGATAAACCTCCAAGACCAGCTCATTATTTTGATTTAAAAAAAAAATTCTGCTCTCGGATATTTTGGTGTCTAGCGGAACACCAGATAAAGGGTCTCGCGCCAACAATGCAGCAACTTAAATATATATATATTTTTAAGTTTACATTGTTTTACCTGTATTTTTTTCATTTAAAAAAGGAACTGGACCTACTAAATATTTCTTTATATGGTTTATAGAGGCAAGTAATGAATGAAGGCAATTAACGAAGATCCTTTGGATGCTACTGGAGAAATCAGCAACCAGGAGTTTATCCATGCTCGCTAAATATCCCGAGTAGAACGATATGTGGTGATATGTGTCTAACAACCAGAAACATTTATTTGAATTCACTAGAGAAACCAGTACCTCTGTCATATCATGTCTTTCCAAGAGAGCGTCATTAGTCCCTCCAGTCCAGTCAATGATTCCAATCAGCTTTGTCTGAACCAAATAAGATAAATAAGAAAACAAAAGAAGAAGAGAACAGAAAATCCGAGAATTAGAGTAAGCTGAATAAACAACAGACTAAATTGTTGAAAATAGTAGAGACAGAAAAGGGAAAAGCACAGCGATGCAGTCAAAATAGAAAGTACCAGAGGCAAGAAACGATCGAAAGTATATGAAATCTCAAACAATCATGATGAAAAACAATAAGAGTGGAAACAAAAGGAGCGCCCAGAAATTTTAGTTTAAAATAAGTGAAAAAATTAGTTTAAAATACTTAAATCGAAAGCAGCGAAATTTTAGTTTAAAATATACCAACCTATCTTGAAAATTTTATTTTATTTATTTATTCATTTTTCTAATGTTAGCTATTTATTCAAAATGATATTGCTCAAATTTGTATTACATTGTCAATAAATATGTCCATTTAACTAGCAGTAAGTAAATATGCATGCCCATAATTGGTTGTTATCCATGATGATAATTAGTTTATTCCTGTAAATAATACAGGAAAAATATTACTGTTGAATTTCCGATTATAAAACGAAAAGAATTTTTAATTTAACAAAAGTAATCAAAGGAATCGAAAGTTACAAAGAGAATACAAAGAGAAACTTTGTTTCTTAAATATTGCTTTATAAATACAGTTATTAAGAAAATAACTCGAAAATTTAATTAAAGTGTCAATAACTGGTGACTTTACCATATATTATATATATATATATATATATATATTCGCAATTATACAGTAATGTAACTTCTCTGTCAACGTCGAATTGCATTTAAACCTTTTAGAAAGCTGGATGGTCGTCAGTACCGTCTAATAAAAATTTTGAGTGTCTTATAATACTGAAAAAAAAGCTAGTCACAGAGCGAAATTAAACTTAAAAACTTAATCAAATTAAAGTGCAATATTTTTTAGAGATCAGTGAGTAAGTCATATCACATTAGGAGTTGAGATTTGATATGCTTATTTGATTTTATTTTTACAAGATTTATTATTTATTTTATTTATTTTAGAGGTGTTTTATAGACGTCATTAGCTCTTGCAGTAGGCATCATAACTAATGCCCACATCAACAGAATTATTGTAAATACTGAAATAATTTGAGAATTATCTGCGGAAAATGGCAAAGGTACAAACATGCAAACAGAAAAACAGATGCAAACTGATTTAACCATATAAATACTTTAGCTTTTCCATAACTCTCAAAACACATTTCATGTAATCAAACCAAACCTAAGGCATACTAACACTACAAGAGATGAACCTATCTGTCTGGTAGCTAAGATTATCAAATTTCGAAACAATTTTCCTCCAAAGGCGAGGTATTGTTTCACCAAGCCATAGTTAAGGCATCGCTGAAAAAGGACATTTATGAATGAGAATGGAATAAGTGGTCACCATTGTGACTAATAAGGACATCATACACAACCAAGTCCATGAAGAAAATCGAAACCAGGCCCCAATGCATAGTACTATGGTACGCTAGCTACTACGTTTCAGGTGAGGCATGTCGTAATGCAATATATATCACAAACTTATATTGCATCATATTTCACATAAGCATGTTGAATCATCCAAATTTCAATAAGGAGAGAAGTAGATGCCTCTCTAAACTGTGTATAGGCATTTGAATGGGTTATTCCAACAGGATATTGAATTTCAATTTTCAGTAATGCCAATTCATCTACGGCTGCACCACGCATTACAAGTGAAGAGCCTGTTGGCAATGGCCGATAATTATGTTAGCATTTTTTAGAAAAGGCTGGGAAGTGTTAGACAATTAGGTATCCGGATAGCCTGTAAAATCCACAGTCTGAACTCATCTCAAGATTACATTTGGTGAGCTAAGAGGATCTTATGTTTCAGAACATACAACAGTTTTTGTAGATGAGCTATTTTATCTCATTAATCTCATTTTAAGAGCTCTAGAAATTGTGCATGTGCAAGGAATTATAATTGAATTATTTAAAGCTTTTCTAGTTCATGCCTCAAGAAGTTATAAAAAGCGACTAATACATATACACAATTTAAAGTATTCCATAGCTGTATGACTCTGAAAATGTAAGTATAAATACTTCAAATTGATATTGCAAATTTATGGTTGCTAAAAGTTATTTTAAAAGAATACAGCGAAACTGCATATCTCGAAAGTAAATTTCAGTCGTTAAATTTAAAATCTTAAGGAAAAAGAATTCAATCTTTAGACGCTTCCACAATTTTTTTTAGAACTCAGTATTGTAAAATTCACAAGAAATAATAAATATAGCTTCAAACTTTTCTGAAATGAACAAGAAATCTGAGTCTTTCATTCATTCTCCACACCTTACATTTTATGTATTTATTTTTTCCCCCTCAGCGGATAGATTATTTTTTGTTGCTTTTCAGACAACGAAAATTTTTCAATTTTTTCAAATGCGTTGACGATGGAAAAATAAAAATATTTCAAAAATTGAAAGAAGCCTGAAAGGTGTTTTTTTTTTCTTTCTCCCTGCTGCTCTACTTCCTCTCAGTCCTTTCTTCCTCTATATATGCGTTGTGACAGAATGTGATTATATTTCATGGGTTACAAGTAATAGAAAATTAAAATACTTTCAAGCGCATATTTTTTCTTTTTTTAATCCGTGTAACTTAAAAGGGCGTGTTAAAGAAATAGAGTTACTTAGCATCCAGAAAATGCGGAAAATATTTTTCTTTATTGATAAAGAAAGAGAAACTGGAATTCAGAAATGCATTAACGGAATTGAATTTATTTCTTCAAAAATTAATTTATAAATGGATGTGGATATTAACATTTTAATCTTTGGCTAAATGCATGGAGAGTATTTCTTTTGCTTCTTTTTTAATATTTAGAACATACATTTTTAAAATCTGTATCAGAAATGATTTATTAATTTACAAGACATTAAAAATGTGAAATTTTAGAATTTTCCTAGTAAAACAAATAACTGACAATTTTTTATTCATATTCTTGTAGTATTACCATAGTCAAATATTAAATTTAATAAATTTATTCCTCGATTTTCTTCGTTAAGTACAGCTGGCCACGGACATTTTTCGTACGCCGCATCGTGTGCTTGACTTATTTGCTGTCGTTTGCAAATTTAAAGTGTGCTGCATGAAATCCAATATAAACCCTTCCAAACAATATGTGAACCAGTGAATGAGTAACGCTTGGGTGACACCAGCATACGTTCCATAATGTCTTCGAATAGGAGAACCCTGATTTCCAGCATCAAATACGGCAAGAATGAAGTAATGGATTGAACGTGCAAAGCAAACTTTTAGTCTCGTTTTCTAGCAGAAAAAAATATATAAAAGATACTAGTAGAAAAATATATACTGATTTTACTAGTATCTTTATACTAGTATCTTATTTTACTAGTATTGATTTTACTAGTATTTTACTAGTATTGATAGATATATTATATGATTTTACTAGTATCTTTACTAGTATCTTATAGTAAAATATATATACTGAAATTGTATAGACAATTTCAGTATATATATTTTAGAGTCAATTTCCTGGTATTAATACATAAGAAATACAAAGCAGAATCCTCGCAAAAAAATCCTTTGTTGGTTGTCATGAATCCGAGATGCTCTATTTAGTGAGAAAACATATACCTGAAAAGAGTAGACGTTTCCCAGTTCATACCAAACGACAAATCTAAAACGTACTTTATTAAATTTATTCGAAAAAAGGCCCTAATTCGGTCACGTGTTGTTTTGTTCAGTACACAAAACAGCATTTAGTATTCAATATATATCACAAAATTTACTTCATGTGTAACGTTGTACTATAAATCAAATATGAACTCATTATTTTTTTTTAAATGCTGCGCACTATTTTTAAAGCTGATGAATAAATACATAATTGTGGTGGATGGAAGATATTTCAATAACTCCAGAGGAAAAAATGTATTTGAATCTATATTTAAGTTAAAAAAAACGATTAAATGAAATTTGGCTTATAAAAATGCAAAACAAAAATATAAAATACTGTTTTTACAGATACTTCTTAAGACTGCACAGTAAGCATATAAAATGAAGAAGTGATATACTAAACAGATATCATTGTTACTTTAGAAATTATAGGATAAATTACCCCCAAATAAAGTGCTACAAACGTATTCTCTCAGCTTTCGATAGATAAGAGCTCTAAATTTGTGATTGAAGGACGCATAAAATTTATAATACTTTATTGTCATATCTGCACTGTATAATATTTGATTAGGGTGGCTTTTAATGTTGTTCAATCTCTACTTATTATAAAAGAAGGTGTCTGTGTGTGTGTGTGTGTGTGTGTGGGTGGGTGTGTGTGTGTGTGTCTGTCTGCAGCGTTACGGACAAACGGCTACACCTAGAAACACCAAATTTGGTATTCGGGAAGATGTAAATATGTAGTTGTGCACCTCGAAGCGATTTTTTCAAAATTCGACGTAGATTTTTTTTAATTTTATGTTTTATGCGATTTTTGGCATTTTTTCTCACCTAATTCGTAATAACGGCGGAAAATACGCTCGCAGCAAAACGGCATTTGTATCATCGGATAGAGGAGAAAATTTTCTTTTAAAAACAGTTTGTTCTGAATACTTAACCTGATTTACCGATTTTTAGGAATTTTTTTACTAAACATGTGCTTCGCGATTTTTTTTCGTAAAATAATTTTAAAACTGTCGCATCTTGAATTCTATCCGTCATAACTTTTAGATATTTTGACAAATCGTGAAACATTCTTTTCTCCCTCTTTTAAAATAAAAACGAAAAAATTATGTAAATTAGATGATTTTTTACGAATTTTAATGCAGCCTAATGTTTAGAATTTAATAGCATCAGCGCGATCTTACGCCATTCATTACATTGCGATCACGGCACGAGAATTTATGTTCGGCTGTTGCCACAGAAAGGATTAGAAAAAAGGGTTTTTTCAACCAATGGAGTTTTTAAATGGGATATCAGAATTTCAATTCGCAAGTGAGGATCTATGACGTCAAATGCTTTAAGATACCTAAAAATTACGCCATAATTTTAACTCATTTATTCCAGCTCTATTTTCAACACAGGGAGACGATATTTTGATTAAAATTTACTGTAGAAATAAACTAAGAAATTCACGATTATTATTATTAGAAGTGGTATTTTAATCCGGTGCTTATTTAAAAATTGAAATGTTTTCACGGCGCTGAAAATGTTCATTTTAAAAGTTACAAAGTTCGTTTCAAAGCGCGATATATTAAAATTTTTCTATTTATTATTTTTATTTTTGGCATTTAATTTAGCGCAGGCGTTGCCTAACATACGCATGCAGGTTGCGAGTATAGTTTTATTTTAACGTTGAATTACGTTCCTCCATAAAGGTCACGCAAAGTTTTAATGATACCGTTTGAAAACAATTATGCGAAATATCGAAAGTAACTCCGAAATTAATCTACCGGGGTATCCTTTACGGCAGTCAAACAGTGACGTCATAAATTAAAAAAAATGTGTGAAATTTGTAAACTCTGCAACTCTAACGCCCTGTCACAATTAAAATGGGAATAAGTAGCTCCTCGAGATTACACAGTTTGATGTTTTTCAGGAGACAGGACTATGGAGGATATAAAAGATATCGCTATTGGATATTTAAAATGGCACCCCTTGGATATTTTCTCCCCACAGTAAGATGAAATGGTTTACGGCGCTAAATACGCCAATCTTATAAAACTATGTATAAATTAAATATATATGGAGAGTTTCCTTAATGGCAACCATTATGTGAAATGATTATTATTTATGCTAATGCGTAAATTGCAAAGAATCGCCACAGAATCAAAAGATCCCATTGAGGCCAAATAATCTAAGCTGTTTCTTTTAAGGGAGCCTTGAAGAGGGAGAAGCGAGTATAGATAGTAATAATGTACGTAATAGGTAGTATTATTAGATTTGTAAAGATAGTATGAATAAATCGCAATGTACCACGTTAATAAATATTTCATGAAATTAAAAGTGTTTATCCGTTTTCAACGGTTGTCTTACAACCAACTAAACGAAAAGTAATTCTAATTTGCGTTAATATATCCCGCAGTCATTTCAACAGAGGGGATTACTTGAACTTTTTTAAAAATGAAATTCTGTTTTGTCACATGCAGATATGATTTTAGTAGTAAAATATTCCTTTCTTCCCGTATGAAGAGCCGGTGCGCAGCTATTTTAAAAACATCTCTTGAAAATAGCATAAATGAATTCAGAAGACCTCAAAACGTGTAAATACACCAAAATCTCGAAGTCGAATTTTTTTCATGATTGCAATACTTTCCTTATATGGTACATTTTCGGAAAGAAATAAATGGTGCTCCATTTCATGTAGTGTCTTAGGTATTTAATGCTACAACTTGAGCCTAAAAAACAGTATGATGTAGAAATAAGACATTTTGAAAGCCAGGAGTTCTCCAAACTATTAAGCTTTCCACTTTTTTAATAGTGAATGACACTGACGTAGTTTTTTGAGTCATTATACTGCAATGATCAGGTTAGTACTCATGACACAAACTTTACATTAAGAGTCAAATAATTTTGCTCTTTTTTTTTTTAAATTCCACATCACGAATAATTTCGAATTACACATGTAAGGAAAATTTTCGTTTCCTACTGTGCGAAGAACGGGCACGCAGCTAGTATTTCCATATTTCAAAGCTGCGTAAATCAAATATTCTAATGGAATGCTATGTAATGAATTAATAATGTTTTAGACTATAACAAATTATTTACTCTAATTACTTGCAAAATAAATAAAGTTTTCAGTAGAAAGGAAGGCAAATGTTAAAGGTATTTTACCAAGAAAGGCAAGCTTTGGAACTTAAAGTGAAAGCAATAACACAGAATTATTTAAATGTACGCATGACTGTATCCTTAAATAGTGCAATTGTGCGTTTAATAATATATTACCATATTTATAAGAAAAATTCTTACGCTTCTAAAATTTCTTCTATGTAGGAACGTCTCTAAAGAACATATTTGGAGATTTAAATAAATTACCCAACATCTGAAGCTATAAACATGCAAATAACTATTTAAAGTGGATTTTTTCTTCTTGCTAGCCGTTATCAATTGCATTACTTGGGTCGGCTATAACATTTTAGATTGCTGCGTATATAAATATTTAGATACATAATCGTTACTTTGTGTTTCAGTTTCTGCATACTAAAATATTTCCACAATAATTGTCGTTTCTTTTTTTATGTGTCACCGAAACATTTTGAATAAATTTTATTCTTTTTAATTACAGTTAATAGAAAAAGTATTTGTACATGCAAAAAATATTATTGCAATTTAATATTGTGATGTATTGGTTAATTCTAGAATTCATTAGGTGTATAAATAAAAAAATTAAAATTATTTTTATTATACAGGAGGGCGGACCGAAAATGCACTTTTGCAATGATTTTCGAAATAGATGAGAGCTTAGCGAGAGAAAAAAAAATGTCTCTTGGGTTGGTTAATAACTGTGTATTTTTCGCAACTGTCGCACGAACGATTTTGATTTTGGTGCGTATAGGATAGTTTATTACAGAAAGAATTATTTTACATGACGGCCTTGGAAATTCTTGAAAGTGCGATAGCGTCTAGATGGTGCATTCGATTGCGATGAAATTTAGTACATATATTATAGACCCTCCCCGCACAACCAGTATTGATTTGAGTGTGTATAAGCCTTTTTTTTTTTTTTTTTTTTTTTTTTTTTTTTTTTTTTTTACAGGGCTGCAAAAAATAATTCTTTAAAATTATGATAATTCTTTAAAATTATGGCTCATAAACGACAATTCTTGAAAGTGTGCTAGCATTAAATTGAGTGCAAATTGGGTATGTATATTATAGGCAACGGTCACATGATCTGTATAGAGTTTAGTGTGTGGAGCCGATGGTTTGTTCGTAGGGTTGCATAAGCAATCCTTTTAAATTACGGTCTACGCACGCAAATCATTTAATGTCTGCTAGTGTCTAAATGATGCATTAAAATACGTTTAAATTGGGTATTTATATTATAGGTCACCGTCTCACAACCTGTACAGGTTTGGGCATGCGTAGGTTTTACAGCCTTTTGTACGAAGCTCCAAAAATTTCTAATATATTGCGGCGCAAATTCTTGAAATTGCGCTAGCGTTTATATCATGCATTCGATTGAGCTCAAAATAGGTACGCATTTTATAGATCACTGTCTTACATTTGTGTAGATTTTAGTATATGTCGGCCTTAATTTTTTTTACAGGGCGGCAAAAAATATCTTTATACATTGCAGTCTTTAGGCTAAAACTATTTGAAGTGCACTGGAGTCTGAACATTACATCCGACTGAAATGCATCAAATTTATTTACACGCTTGGTAAAGATAACGTGTTCGGAAAGTCAAGTGGAGTCACACTATATTTTTCAGCTGCCGTCCAGTTGTATTGTTGTTATTTTATATAAATATTTAATTAACATATTCATTTATTGGATGTACCATTTGTTATTTACTGAGAATGAAATACTTGCAATTGTTCTAGGGAAACTAATAATACAAATTTTATATAACTAAATTTCCGAACAATATTAATTATAGCATAGAAAAATGCAATAGCATTCACAAACAAATATATACATGAATACATATTTTGAGTCATTACAATAAAATTTTTCTTTTATCAATATTTATGCTAGATTATTTCTCTAATCTGTGTACTTTCATGTTCCTCCTATGTTTCTCAGTTAAATTGTTCATTCTTTAAGTTATGTTGTTTACAGAGTATACACTTACGAATATCTTTTTAGAATGTTGGAAGAGTACAGCTGAAAGGAAAGTATTTATTATTAAATTACATTCATTAAAATACTGGATAGCATCTTGTTTGCTTTATATTCTTAAGGTATATTAACATAAAATAATGTATTATTTATGAAAAGAACAAATGGATATTTAATTTTTTTTCGAAAATTGTATTTTATGTGAAATACAGCATAAAGCAAATATTCATTATAAGTGCTTTAATAGAATTTTTTATTAGAATGATAATTTCTAAAGCATTCAAAATAAACTCTGAATTCGATGTCATTTTCTAAAAGGACAATTTAGTCGTGGAGAATATGCTATTAACTATATTTATTTAGTATATTTTAAAATTCTATTCTACGAAAAATATCAGTAAAAATATGAATAATTGATTTTCATATTTAATTATTTATAGTAACAGAATGTTTGTAATGAAACGGTTTAAAGTGCTGTGTTATTCATCAGAAATATTATTTTAAAATAATTGATAATCTGTACATCGAAATCCATACATTAGTAGAAATTGTTACCAATAAATGAAAAGTCAAAAAATCATAAATGCAATCAAATGCACATGTTAATAAAGTATATTGTAAAAATTCTTTTTCGAGGAACAGCAATTTGATACAAAATGCAGAAAGATCAGAACTGCCATCTATTATTAAAAGTAGGAAGTATTTTAGAATTAGATTTTAGCCATATGTTTATACTTAGTATTATAATGTTAAATGAAATAGATAATTAATTAGATAAAAGATTTATTTTCAGATTATTTTAACGGTGTTTCTGAAGTAAATACAAAAAATAAGAGTTTTACGGGGAGCGGCACTCCTCAAAGTATAACCAATACTGTTAAATAAGATATAAAAAATTGTCTTTACCTTTCTTTTTGTAATTAAGTACTTGTTGGGTAATTTTTAGTTCAGTGGCTGCTAAACTTGTGAAGCTTCTGGGGAAGTGCACCGTTTTTGAATCCAACTGCGAAATACTATATTTTTTTTAATTTAAGAATTAAGAATGGTAATATTTAGTAAAAATGTTAATTGTCGTCAGTTCAGTAGAGGAATCAAGGTTAGACAATCGGATTGTTAACAGGATCTACTGAAAGAGCCTCTGAGAACTACTAGTAGTAAATTACGGTTTGGCGAACACTGCTCTAGTTCATACGGTGGAAAAATCAAACTTTCAGGAAATCAAAATCTATTCTTTGCTGAAATAATATATTTTTTCTAAGATTGTGATTTTTGCATTTACACAAAGAAAATAAAGAAAGAATACAGAAAGATTCCTACTACAGTAGAATTGACTTTTCTTGTCCTTAAGTAGATAAATTCCAATGAATAAACATGCATTAAGTGTATAAATATTACAGGTAATGTTAAAAGAAAATTAACTTTTTTATGTATTTAATATGCAAATTTATCTGTTAAAACCCTACATTCATTTCTTGTATTATAGAATAATCAACAACATATTTTTACAAGAATATAACTTAATTTAAAGAAGATTTAAGGCAAAAGCCACTGTTTTCAGCAGTTTTATTCGTGTGCGATTAACAGAAACTATTAAATAAACCAACGTTTCTTTCCAGTTAGCAGCAGTACATATATAAAAATTCCATTTGTACAAGCATATCAATTTTATTCCCTCACGTAATCATACGGCTTTATCTTTTAATTCTTTACTAATTTAATTCTTGATAATTGCATAAATGCTAACATGCATTTAAGAAATTTGAAAAAGTGGAATCCATGAAATCTCTTTGGAATTTTTGTGAAAAATATTTTGTATGGATTAGTGTTTATTATGCTAGGTAATATTTAATTCCCTCATGAGATATATACACATATATACACACTTGCATATATATATATATATATATATATATATATATATATAGTATACATATATAAGTCATATTAATTTATTTGAGTCGATATTTTGTCATTCTACTTATAAAACAATGTAACAACATAATTCGTTGAATAAATGACGATGTGTTTGTCACCAAAATGTTGGCACTTATTAATGCATAAGCACTACGTGTACAACACCGTGCTTGATTTATGCATTAATTTACTTCTCTTGTGAGAACATCAAAATTGAGTTAGGCTGAACTGGGGCTATCTGAAATGAAGCATTATGTACTCCTGTGCACATTCATGTTCTGTATCGAATGCGACATCATCACTCACGCCGATTTACATGCTTTTCAAATCTTCTACTAAAGTTTTACTATTGCTCGGGGAAACTAGTTAGCCGTGAACATGCTATTGGTATTTATATACAACTGCTAACACACACACACACACACACACACACACATATGCACAGTGTGCCCCAAAAATGTGGTAATACGAATTGATTCTTTATCTATTGGAGATAACTGGGCCATGTAAATTGAAGAAAGGTTGAAAATGCGATAGGAAAAAGATTACGTTAAATAAAATCTCTTGTTAATTTTTAAAATGTACACATTTTAAATGTGTATACGACGTCCATACAAACAAATTCCAATTAGTAAAATGTGTTCCATAAACTAATTAGGTGATTCACAAAATTTGAGAATTATATTCTGAAAAGTCAACAATATAAAAATAAATACATTCTCACTTAACCACTCTTTAATGACTCCCGAAAGTAAAAAATCATGTCGATAATTTCATTTCAGTGGTCTAACAGAAGAATAGAAAGAAAATACTTTTTAGCTCCCCAGCATAAACGTTTTCATTCAAACCCATGTGTAGGCCCTGCACATCTTTGTTATAAGATATTTTTTAGGCGTTTTATGATGTAAAGATTAAATTTTGTACATCTCCTGATTAGTGTATGGGATACATTTTACTACTTGAGAAAGAATTAAAGTATGTTACCACCTTTATGGAACACCTTGTAAATGTAAGTTGCATTATGACTCATTCATACTGCTTTCAATCAAGTTACTGACCGTAATGTACAAAGGAAGTATTACTGAAAATGATTTCCTATACCCTACAGTGAAGATACTGACGAAAACGTTAATTAGTCATATTAGACGCACATTAATGGAATTATGGTTGTAATCACAATACATGCTAAATATTTCATGGAAAACTAGATAATTCAGTCCAACAATTTATTTAATATATATTTAATACAAAATTTCAAAAAAAAATGTAAATTATACAGGATTAAATGAAGGTTTTGTAAATTTTATTCATTTAAAAAAATGTATGCGATAACTAAAAATTGTTTCTGATGTTTCTTTTTTATCATTTTACTCAGATTATCTACAAAATTCAGTTTTCAGTTGCTTGAAAAATGTGAACACATACAAGCAGCAATAACACGGATACACTTAAAAATAGGTGTAAAAAACCTTGCTAGCGTTTATTATCAAAATTTATGGATTAATAAACGCATGCATAAATGTAAAAAGAAATATGTGTAACTCTGTTTGCAGAGTTTACCAGAATTCTAATTTGATATCCTTGCAATTCTTAGAATGCATTCCTGCCTAAGGTGCAGCCGCTTATAAAAATATTCAAAACTTAGCAAACACTGCATTTTTTTTTCTATAACTATGAGTAGTGAGATGATATTTATGCCAGGAAATAATATGAAAATAGATACTTAAATTATTCGTGATTCAAAGTTAAAAGCTTGTATGAAATTCACACTGCTACTCAAAGAACCTATTATTTTTAAAGAATCAGAAATGTCTCTTGTTGTTAGCAACTATCAAAACTAATATTTAAGAGACAATTGACAAAATTTTTAAAGTGATAAAATGCCACTATTTTTATATGTTTGGTAATAATTTTAATAAATTAATATTTTTCTTAAATAAATAATAAATTAAAACACAAATTATACCTTGTGTACCGCATTTGCCTTGCCAGTAAGCACCGTTCCCATAAGAACACTTAAATTGAAGCAGCACTGGTTTGGCCAGTGCTTTGGATGGTGAAAACCACTCTCTGCTGGATTGCTGTGGAACCGTGTACATTAATCGGGCAGCACGCCCGAAAAAATCGTTCGTTGTTCCAATGTCCTCCGTGCTCAAATGATATCTCTGGGTGAGGTGCCAATTTCAGGTTCTAGTTCTCTCATCTGGAATTCGTTCAAAATTAAGAGACTCCCAGCAAAGTCGTACTTGCGTCCACTGGGGATCATTAAAATGGAAGCCGTGCCCTTTCGTCCACCGCCGTTCTATATGTAGGATCTGCAATCGATTCTTGATTACCAGAGGACGTAAGAAACAACACAACAGTAAACTGTCACAAGTTGGAAAGGTCACGAATTAACATGCATTTATTGAAACAAAGTCTGTATTTGAGCACTGCCAAAATCGACGGGTTTAAAAGGTGATAAAAATAGTTCACTAACTGGCGTATATTTATTCAGGTGTTATAAAATTGTTTATTGAATTTACGTTTAATGTGATTTAAAATCTCAGCATTTGTCTATGGCTTTGATAACAGTATTCTTTAGAATTTATATCTATTTGTTTCCGTGATCCATTTTACGTATGTTTCGCCCCGCGACGACAACACATACATCATTAGTCGATGCTGAAAATTATCAATAAAATTGATTTTTCAACTAAAAACTAGTAAAAATCCATTAATCAATGAAAGTACATGAAAAGAGAAAATTAATTGCCTAATTAAATTAATGGGCAGCAACAATCAATAAACCACTTCATGACTGCTTCCTGAAAAGCCAAATTTCTAATTCATTCAAATGAGAAATTAATTTGAATATTTATGGGAAATCGGATGTAATTGTTCATAAAATCAATGCTGTGAAGCAATTGCATTTTTCTTCACTTTCTTTTAATAGTGTGCTTAAACGTGGAACATAATGTTACTTATGCTATTCTACTCTTAATAAAAATACACTTTTTAAACACAGTTATTTGATATACTCTAGTTAGAATTTTCGAATAGAAATCTTTTTTAACTCATAAACAAAATAAAATTTTTATTTATAGTTAACTTTACTTCTTAGTTTATCTTAGTTTATCTATATTACTTAGTTTATCTATCTAAAGATGTGCATCTTTAGATGAATCCATGTGTAAAGCTGAAAACAACGTCAAAGACATACATCATTGGTATGCTTAAACAACTTTAAATTTCAAATTTATAAAATTTTCTCTATTTTTTATTTTGAAATTCATTTTGAATTTTAAAATTAATTCCAAGTTCTCTGTTTTCAATTCTTACTATTCAAAATTTTCTGTTAAACATTTGGAAGGAAAGTTTGGAGAAATTGGAAAAAAATATATTGATCGTGGCTACATTAAAAACCTTAAAAATTTTTTCATTAGATTATTTTTGTGACAGTTTTAGCATTCTTAAACCACGAAAAAGAAACATCTCTGACACCGTTAAAAAATTTCCTTGAAATTTTGCATGCGTGGGCAAAGCGCATAATACTTCTCTATTTACTAAACAATATTTTTGAACATTAATCCAGGTGTAATGGAGATTATGCTCATACGGCCGAATTATATAGTTGTCCAATTTTGTTTAATAAGAAAGGAGAAAACTGGTAACATATTTTAAAACACAGAAATAAATAAACAATATTTCTTCTGATGAAACATAAAACAAATTACATGCCCACCTATTTACTAAATTTTTAATCTTCTGAAAGAAACGTACTTTTGGTACCTATCTATCTAAGGTATAATACACTTTATTAAAGCAATGTAAGAATAATGAAAAGGGAGTTATCTCATCAAATGGAAAGTAAAAATAGTAAGTAAGCTTAAATGGTAAGTAAAAATAACCAACATGTCTTGAAATAGAGTTTTGATTTGTTAATCATAATATATGAACAAAAAAGACGAGAAATGCCACTTCATAAAATTAGGTAAATAACTGCAATTGGGTTTTTGGAGAATTTTAACTTTTTAAATAGCTTTTGTTTGCAGTTGTCGTTTAAGTAAGATCATCAATCCCTTTATTCAAATACCTGTAAGTAGTTGCAACCGCGGCTTCATCTGTTTCTTAATTTTTTTTAAAATATGATGCTGATGAAACATAAACATTTTTCATAAATACATTATACGCAAATATAAGTATAAATAAATGATGAAAATTCGTAACTTTTCATAAATAAAAAGGATAGTCTTTTCAAATATAGTTGTTTAATTGATATCAGTTATTTAGTATTTCAGAATAGAGATCTAGTTTTTTTTTTTTTTTTACTTATGTACTTTAAACAATATGCTTGTTTATAGTTAATTTTGTTTCTTACTTCTTTTTTTTTCTACTGCATTGAATGCAGATATGCACGCTTAAATTAATCGATATATAATGCTGAAAAACAAAGTTAAAGAGAGAAACCTCTGGTACGTTGAAACACTCTTCAAATTTATAAAATTTTCTATATTTTAAGTGTTGAAATTAATTTTAAGTTCTCGATTTTGAATTTGAACGCTATTCGAACTTTTGTGTTGAACATTTTCAGGAAAAGTTTGGAGAAATTGGGGAAAAAAAATGTATCTTGGCTAATTTAAAAGTCTAAAAATCTTTCCATTAGCTTATTTTTTTGCGGCAGCCTTGGAGCTATTAAACCAAGAAAACAAAACATCCCCGACACCGTCTAATGAATTTACTTGAAGTTTTGCAAGTGTTATCAGAACTCGTAGATCTTCTCTTCGTACTAAACAGCTTTTGTTAACATTAGACTGAGCGTTTTTAGTGCATTATGAGGATACGTGTATGGCCGAATATTATAAAGCTACACCAAACGAAATTGCGCAACTGTAAAATTTGGCCATATTGCGCAATTCGTGATTCGTGCATTTCGTTTGCACTTGAAATACCGAATAAACGCCCCCCTTAAGGTGTTATCATACTGGCCGGAGGCTAACTGCGGCTAAGCGTACGGTCGTGGGATCGATTCCCACTCCTACCCCCTTTGCAAAAATTACTAAAAACTTTCACTGTTATACAATAGACAACACCAATGAAATCACGCCATATGCCAGCGAAGTGTGATGTCAGACCAATGCTCTCCGCTTTCTTTCGCTGAGTGACGTCATCGCGGCGTCTTTTAGTACGAAACGGACAGTATGAATCCAGCTGCACTTGACAATAGAGGGGGCCCTTGAACGGTATATTTTTATCCGATTTTTACCGTTTATCTGTCCCCATAGATCGCTATTTTCCTTGAAAATTGAGGGGGGGCACTTTTCCGGTATTTTCCAAGGTTGGTACAAGTCCTGGATTTGCTAAAATTCCGAACTATCGAAATATTGCCCTAATATGGTGTGATATTTTGAAAGTTGTTCTGTTTTTTTTTTTTTTTAAATATATATAAAATGCCGAAACAAGTTCTCTTAAGTATCTTTAAAACAGTTCAAGACATTTTTTTTTCAAACATTCACCATTTCAGTAAGTTTATGATTAATTACGAGAAACTACACGAACACTTCTACACATCTTCCAAATGAATTATTAATGGGTAAAAGACGACGCTTGCGACCCCGAATCGCTATGTGATTCAGAATCCTCTGTACGGATCACCATCTATTTAATCGGTTCAATGAAATTGCAAAACGCGTATATCTTCCCCTTTTATAACATTTATTTTATTGAAATTGTATTCAGAGTGCGCAAAAAGACCTCCCAAAAATCAACATTTCTCGAACAAAATTGCCGAGACAAATCCAGCAAAACTCAGAAACGTCCCATAAGAATCGAACTTCTTACAATAACTGCTATAAAAAAGGAATACGGAGGTCGAACGACGTTCCGTAAATACGCCATAACTTCGCTTATTCCAACAAATTTGACGCAATGGTCATCCTATGGAAGCCATGGTGGTAGTAACAAAGACTTTCCAATTTTCTTCCAACGAAAAAATCTACATGATGCCTTTTTTCTGCTCCATCGGAAAAAATAAACCTCTATTTAAGACGCAAAAGACATTCTAGACGTAGGGAAAGACATTCCTTTGATTGCATGTTAGAGGCTTTATCCTAAACATTCCTTCTGACTCCGTTCAGTTTTATTTGATAGGATGGGGAGAGGAAAAAGCATATATACTGTGTGTATTTCCAGCCAGAAAAGTATTGAGCTGGATTTATAACGGTATAACGGTTAAGAAGGATATGTAATTACATTGAATAACTTTATTTATACTTTAATTTGAATTTAAGAATGGAATAAAGCTTTAGGTGCGTTCTCGCAAAAAGTATTCGAGTATAAGTCAAATTTCCTATGTCAGATTCATATTTAAAATAGTGTTCTCTGTAAAAAATGAATCATATCCAATTATAATAGTAATATCGCATATTTCTCCTAAACTGTGTGTTTTAACTCATTGGTGCCCGACTTCTTTCGTTACATTCTCCAATTAACGTTGTTTCCAGAAATGATAAAGAAATTTCTGGCATTTGTGAGGTATAAAGAATGTATTTCTTTTTTTTTTAATATTGATAAATAGTGAAAGATTCGTATGGGGACCTCATGGCTGTGTAGGTTGGCTCGCCCATCACTGCCATGCGGTGCGGTCTCGGGTTCGAATCCCTTTAACTCATGGTTGTCATCCCCCCCTCCCCTTCTCTTATGCTTGTACTTCTGTTGTGTTCTGTCTTTGTTAATAAATGTTATTTATGGAATTAAAAATGTCAAACAGATATTCTGGGGTATAAGACTATCTTCGAGATTGCAGTCTGAAACCCCAAGAAAGATCCTCAATTCAACCAACGATTCGCATTTTACTTTGTTAGTGCTAAGTATTTTGAGAGAAACAGATTTATTATTCGAGAAGTTGAAATAGGAAAATAAATATATTTTGTGTACTTTTTTTCAAATAACGAATTTTGCGACTGTCCTAAAAATAGGACGCTGGGTATTAATAGATTAAAAAATTAATTAATTAATTAATCACAAAAATCAGTTAGGAAATCTCTATATTGTTCGAAAATATTTTTCAGTGTGTTAAACGTTATGAAAAGCATTTCAGCAAAACCCAGAACTACAGCAAAGTTTCAAAAATATATTGAACAAAGTGTTTATATTTTTATATTCTGGAAAATGAACTGTAACGGTTTATGACAAGTTTTCGTTTTACAAGATTCAGTGTTTAACAATTAGAACAGTAAAGATTGATCGTTTTCATATCACATCTCTTATTTTAGGCACAGAAAAGTTTTTTTTTTCTTTAAATGCTGAAAACACACTAAAATTTAGGTGCTAGTAATAACAATAATAATAATAATAATAATAATAATAATAATGTTTTAAATTTTCTCATCTAATATGTTTCAGAAAGTCATGAAATGTTTCAAACTTTCATTAAAAACAAAACAAAATATAATAAACAAATTTCAGTTTCAATGTAGCCTAGTCGCTTTCATATTTTCCAACTCTACCCATAAGGAAGTAAGAAAGTGTTTGAATTGTATGGAACTTTTGAACTCTTCTCTGAAAACATTGGCGCATGGTATGCAAAAAAATTGCTTTAAACTAACAAATTTTACTATTCTATAAAATTAACCGCAACATATTTTATAAGTATTGTGTGCGTAACAAAACATTGTACGTTTGAGAAGAAGGATAGCATTTTGCGGATATTGTTCTGCAAAAGAAAATATACATAAACGAAGCAAAGATGCTTTTAACCACACAATTTCTCTAATTTGATCGTTTGTTTTATTCTTTCACGCCCCAGTATAAAAGGATTGTGTAAAAAAATAAATTTGTTTTATTCAGGCGCATAGTTTTATAGCATCGTGTTTATGCTGTAATAAGGCTGGCTGTTGAATTCTCGCGAAGATACTTTTCTGGTTGTTATTTAGTCGTAGCTTTTATAAAATCTGCATATTAAAAAATCTGTATTGTTACATGCTAGACAAAATATAGAATGAAACAAAAAGTTACCAATCTAACATTTATTCCAATTCTTAAAAGATTTATACACAAACCATCTTTAAATTGACTCAGTAATGCGACAGCTATTTTTATCTTAAAACTTCGATAAAATATTTAAAAAATATTTAAAAGCGTTATCTTGTTATGGACAGCTAATAAAACATGCATAAATTTGAATGTACTCTGAATAAGAAAATATGAATATACTTTATATTCGAGTAAAACTTGAATGCAAAATAATATGTAAAATTTTACATTAACTAATAAAAAACATCCTTTAAATATAAATGGGAAAAAAATCAAAGTTTAATCTTCAACTTTTGTGATATTTACCCGTGAATCAGACAAATTAAATGTATATTCATGTATCATATTTGTGTTTAACTATATGAAATTTTGATTTGTTAGGAGAAATTCATTAAGCATTATAGTACTTCAAATTCGAGTTTTATTTTTTACGAGTAGTTATATGTAATTCATTGGGATTATTGTCGAATATATTTCACATTTACATTTCGAGATCTGCTAACATATGAAACACTTCTTTGAGATTTTAAAAATTTTAACACACACATGTCATCATAATTAAATATGAAAATTTCTCAAATTCATTAACTAATTCAAAAATGTTATATTTTAAAGTTTTTTTAAAAATAAAAGATGTTGTTTTTATTTAATTACGCTTTTAAAATCATACTTTAGTAGATTATTATTTTAGGTAAAAGTACTATTTTCCTTGCAACAGCATAGTTAAGTTCAAAATTGTAATAAAACTTTTGTATACAGGGTGGTAGGAAAAATATTTCAAAACTGTTAAAGCTTTGAACAAGGCTCCAAAACGATTCAGAACTATATAGCAAAGTGAGTTCATAAAAATTTCCTGATACACATGTTAAAAACCACTTTGAAGAAGGTATTAGACGTTAGTTAATTTTCCCATTGGACTTTATTGAAAATTATTATGTTTCCAAAAATTGCATCGTTTAAAATAAAGAACAATTTATAATTGTCCGTTTTAGTTTAGTATTCTTTGAGAAAGCCATAGAACTTTCATAAGTTAAATATTAGCAAAACATACTTTCGAAACTTCACGAACTCATCGACAACTTCCTTTGAAGATATTAATAAGGGACAACGCTTTGGTCTCTGAATTGCAGTATATTTACTAATTGTTTTGGTTTCTTTTTCTTCCTATATATACATAATATTTAAATGCAATAAACTAAATAAACTAGAACGTAAAGCACGTTGTGCGGTTACAACGGGCGCAAGAAAAAAGCATTTGACAAAAAGCCATAATCTAACGTTCTACACTGAATACATTTAACCTTTTTGCGCTTAAAATAAATATATCCATATTTTATTTTTAATATTATAGTTACCGAAATAATATTTCTTCCACTGAAGTTGTTAAATTAGCTCTAATTTCAAGGCTACATGGAAAAGAATATCTGGATATTTTAGAGAAATTATTTCAAACGTAATAAATCTCAGAAAAAAGAATCAATACGTTTGAAAATGAAACTATGACGTACATACGACCCATTTTTAGCTTTTATAACAAAATGAACCAATTTTCTGTTGTAAAGAATTAAAAATAAGCTAAAAATTCAAGAAAGCTTGAACTTTCATATTGTCATAGCATTGTAGATTATTTTGTGTGTTTTTACTTAATTATGAAATTTTCCAAGCTTATCGCACAAACTGTGTGGATTTTCTAACGGTTTTTGAGCTTAATTTTTTCAATTTCTAGGAGATAAAGCCTTTATTCTGGAGTGGTTTAACCGGAAACATTCAAGTCAGTGACTCAGCCAATCAGTTATCAACGGAACTTTCTGTACATATCATCAAGAAACTCAAAAACAAAATATCTCTTTGATAGATTGCACATGTCTGTGATAGAGTAATATATAATAAAAGTACACGTACCGTAAAGTTTCATGATGTAAGCATATACCTTTTTACACTTCATTTCCCTATCACATACAAATTGTGTGAAATGACTTTTATTATATGCACTACACCAAATCAGAAGCTAAATAAGCAGCAGCTATGGTACGAATTTCATAGTACAGTATGTTGTATTTTTATGAATAAAATTCAACATAGCTTTTATTCTGTTCTCCATCAAACACAGAAGACTATTTAAAAGAAAAATACTATAGTATTCGACGTTTGAAAGACATTCCTCTGATTGCATGTTGTTCTTTTACTCAGCCACTATATTTTCTGCGTATATCTGTTTCAGTTTGAAAACAGAGAAAAGAAAACAAAGCTATTTTATCCGTTTCAGTTTAACGTGTTGAATTCAATCCCGGTTTATCCGGGAAACAATTTTATTTGTTATAGATTGCACTGCAACATTGATTTCTTAATGAAAGTGAAACAATAACTTAATCTTCCATTCCAAATGTACAGCTATTATTTCTTTTGTAATGATGTATAAAAAATATGGTAAAAATAAATAATATTTAGGGAAAACACATGCTTAGTGTAACTAACTTTAGGGGCAACATGCTCTTTGGGGGAATAAATTAGGCCAAAATTCGTATTCTACACGTCAAATAATTAAAATGTACATTTTGTCGCATTAAAATCGGTTAATAAGAGAGCGAGATAGCAAGTTTCGGGTGTCCACATTCTTTAATTTAGTGCTTTATTGGGTTCTGGAGAAATATTGGCTGTATCGCTTAGCTGACTTTGGTTTTGGGAACTTAATTTTGGCACTAAATTCGGTGATGTTTCGCCAAAACTTCGCGAAGTTTGAGATAATTTTGGTGCAATTTTATTAATGGGGAGTGTAACTTTTGCTTCCCTGAAATAGTATTTAGCAATAGCCTAGTATCAATCAATTGTATTTCGAATGCGCAGTCAGTACTAGCTAATGATTTTGATTTTTCTAAAAATAAATATCGCAGAATTTTTTGACATGTCGGCGGAAGACATAAAAGAGCAGGGTCACTTCAAAGCAGTTCAGTTCGCAGTAGTTGTAAAGTGAATGATCGTTGAGTTCACTGCATTAGTAAGGTTCTGTGTTGTGTGCTTATATAAGCGATCATTTGCTTGCTTCCAGAAGCTTATTTTTGAAAGCTGTTTGTAAATTCTCTAATTAAGAGAAAACATATGCGTATTAATAACGCCAGGTTCAGATCACCTAACAGGGGAAATCATTCCTTCCCTACTAGCAGTTTTGCTCGGGTCATCATCGGCAGGGTACGTGGCCGATGGCACCCAGAGCAAAATTGCTAGTAGGGTTCAGAGGCAAATCAACACACACAGGCAGTATAGATGAGACGGGCTCAGTCCGGAGCCATCGTGATTATACAGGGCCTGCTTGTGCACTCCGATGAGTCATCCAAAGAAGCCTACGGCTGCTATTTATTGGTTACAGCACTTTGATACGTCATCTAACGGCCGAATCTAACCAATGAGAAAACGTCCACAGGCTTCTTTCGGAGTCCACAAGTTAGGCCCGGGAGAATCACGATGGCCCCGCTCAGTCTCCCATTATGGGTCCGAAGCAATCTCAGATACTTGCTGTTGAGTTCAGACTCACGCTCTGCAATCAGCTGTTGTATTTAGACTCTGTTATTAGCTTTTGTGTTCGGGTGTGGACTCTTAAGAAATTTGCTTTTTATTGAACTTAATCTTTCAGTAAAAACTAAACATGATAGAGAATAAATAATGACGAAATCTACGCTTATTTAAATTATCATTTATGTCCGATGTAACCTTAATTGTCTGAACGTGGATGTAAGAATTTATTTACAACAAAAACAATGCTCTTTTGATGATGCTTTCTCTTGATGCAGCAAAATAAAAGCTTGCGAATGCATTGTAATTTAATATTTATCTTTCAATTTGAACGTCTTTGGATAAACATTTACATTAATGATATAACTTGATTCTCTCATTAAATTCGACATTTCACGAACGTTATAAGTACACTCCAAAAATACATGAAACAAACTGAAAGTAAAGTACACATTAAAATCCTTACATAAAAATGATCAAAGGGAATTCTAAACTATTCTAGGAAATTTACTAATAGTAAAATAAATTATTGAAAAATAGAAATCCGTATATTTAATATTTTTTCTATAATTTAAATTCTTTGAAGTAAATATTTACAGGAAGCGAGACGAAATATAAATTAATGTACATTTTCGATAAAACTATTTACCTACTCTGAGCAATTAAATTCCTGTGAATACTTAATTTCAGTTTGTTGTTTAATGCGTGCAAGATATTGGTAAAGGAATGATTTTTGAAATTTATATATAAACTAAACTACTTTAGAAACTGCAGTAATACTTTTGGTTATAAAACCTAAGCTAACCCTAGGGCAAAAGCACTGGTAATAAAACACGAGTGAAAAATTTTGCATCACAGTTCAATAGTTTTTGAGGCTAAGTAAGTACAGAGTAAGGTGGAAATTTTCATAGATGAATAGAGATTAACCCTTTTTGAACGGGCACTTCTTGTACGCCTCAGTGTCAAATTTACCGTAAAGAGCGACGAACGCGCCTATGTGACGTCATCATCCGAAGGTAATTAATATGGAACACAGTATGATATTTAAGACTTTCGTTTTTAAGACGACGTTTCAAAGGCCGTAGATAAATTACACAAAAAATAAGAATAAGAATAATTTCTTTGCATTCTAGCAATAAACGCTTACATTGAAATTCATGCAAGCCCCTGACCATGTGTATTTAAAGATCGATACTTTTAGACGTATTATAATGAAAAGCTAAAATTTTGTTCATCCCTTCAATGATGTATGTCCCACATTTTAATTTTGGCATTTTTACGGAGTTTCTATATAAATTTAGAAGTGTATTTTTTAAAAATTAACAAGACATATTTTTTCTTAACTTATTCTTTCTTCCGTGCCTATTTTCAAATTTTTTTAATTTACATTGTAAACTTGTCATAGATAAGGAATTAAAGCGTGTTATCACCTTAATTTCACATTTTCTAGACTGCTTTAAGAAATATATTGTTATCATTACAAAAGTCTTGCATGTGTTTAAATATTACTGAAATGAATTCCATACATGTAATTTTAATTAAAAAAATAGTCACAGTTATAGTTCTGATACAACTTATGAGTAGACAGTTACCAAAGACATGACGCAGAAGTGCAAAATATCGTGTTCTACGCTCTCAGATGAATACGTTAGCAACTAAATTTCCATTTCTCCGCATTTTCGATCATGTGCCCCTTTTGAAATATTCACTACTTGTTATACAAGGCGAACAATAGATTGAAAATTCTTGTCCCGAAGAAAGTAAACAAAACACATCCCCGCTGAACTTGAATTCCAGGAGAATTCTCACTTTATACTTTTACAGCGATGAGTGAATGCTACAGCGATGAGTGAATGCATCGCATTTAGTAGTAATGAGATACGAGTTCGGCATTTGCGTAACGCAGTTTTACGGGCAGGTATAAAGGAATAATCTTGGAAGTCCGAGAGAGAATCTTTGAATTCTAAATTTAAGATATTGAGGTGACGGAGCCTGTGTAATTTTTTGTTTTTCATAAGCCATAGTTTCCCCTCATTTCAGTTTAAAAATTCATAAAACGGCAATTTCATAATATGATTCTTAAGACTGTGTTCAGATTTCATTCTTGGAAATTTTTATTGATAAATCTACGAAAAAAGAATATATGATATAAGTGATAAGGAGTATAGAATCATTAAATTTTGTTATATAGGAGAGAGTGGTCTAAAGCGGGTAGGTTAGCGCTAAATATCCAAAAATAGTTGTTTTTGGGCTTTTATCATCAACATGATTGATTTATTTCTTAGAAGGGATCTTAAACTTCAAAACAAAAAAGAGTATTGCATTATTTTATTTATAATAATTGTTTATTATCAAAAATTAAACATGCTTAAAAAAACCGACTTTGAGCTACAAGGGAGCCTAAAGCGAGTAGCCGTTCGGGCAAAGCGGGTAAGTACAATATACTTTACAAATCTAAGCACATATTAATTTCCTTACGGATTACTATTTAAAGTTTAATTGAACTAACAATTATCATTAAAAATAACCTTCATAGAAAAATTGTTGACTTATTTTATCAGCCTTATTAAAGGTCTCAATGATATATATGATTATCACATTAACTTATTTTGTTTTGGTGCATTTATTAATTAAATATAAAGTAATAAATTATTAAATTATTAGATTAGTTAACTGTCAATATGAAAAAATAACCTTTCAAGTTATACTTATGTCATTAATATTCAAAATCCCATTTGGCATGTCTATTAATAAAATAAAATAAAAAATAAAAAGTGAGTAAATACTCAAGACTAGTTAACTGCCATTATAAAAAATAACTTTTTAAGTTATACTTAACTAATTTAAATTTTATACTTATTTTAAATCAGTCTCAACTTATAATGGCTTATTCTTGACTTAAATCACAAAAATAAGATTCTCTTCCTGAGTAATTAGTACAAGTTTCATGAGCCCACTCTTGACAATCTCCACATTGCATCCAATCTACTTTAGGTGGGTCTTCAAACAATCCATCACAAACAAGACAAAAATATGCTTTCTCATTTTTTTTCTTCGATACTCTTTGCTTTCTAGTTGAGGCGGGTATCTACCCGGCAGATACCCGCTTTGCTCTACCTGCTTTGCCCGAAAGCACATTTTTACTTGAAGAATAATAACCTCAAATGAAAAAAATATAATAAAACACAAAATCATCATGTTATTTTATATAGGTACATAGAATCAAAAGAATGTAGAAATATTGGCAATAAAAATAATAAGCTAGTTTTCGACTAATCAAGAATTGGATATCTTCAGTTTTTTTAAAGAAATCCCCAATTATTTTATTTTGTGTCTCGTTACGCCATGTTGCTACACCGGTGGACCGTTCGGACTGGATGAAACTCGGGAGGTTTCGTGTACTCACGGCACATGTCGATATTAGGGCATGCGCACTATGCGGCAGCATACGAAGGCCTACCCGCTTTGGGCGACCTATCCGCTTTAGGCCACTCTCCCCTATATACATAGATAAAAACCACTGTTTTTCTGTTTCTTAAAAAAAAGGGTTTTATTCGACAACGTTAATTAAGAGAAAATAACGTATAACTTATTTAAAACTTGATGCGAAATTTGTTCTACTTACTTGGCGCGATGTTCCCGATGGGGCTTGTAAAGTTTGTTTTTCTGCATTAACATGCATAATAGCCTACTGTTTCTCTTCTATGACGAGATCAAAATTCCCACTTTATGTGGATATTTGAGAGATACATTCTTCTAGAAGCTCCTTGTAGCTTCTTCGTCACCTATAATTACAGGTATAATAGACAACCCCTGTCAGTGTGGATCGAGCTTCCGATGAGTAAGCTGCTTTGCTTTGTGAATGTATTGTGCTATAGAAGTGGTATTTTAGCTTGCCTTTTTGAAGCTTTGTTTTTAAATGTTGCGTGGAAATTCTTCATTTCTGTATCTTGAGGGACTTTTTACGAAATCCCTCTATATTTCCAATGAATTTTTGCCTCTGGAAGTGTTTTATTTCTTGTGAGAAATACAGTATTTGTGAAAGTTTATGTACTAAGTGGACTGTTAAAAGCACATTACTGGCTGATTGTGCATGCGAATTTTGTACAGCTGATTGCTCGATGAAGTTCTAGAAACAATAACGTTTGTGTTCCATCCTGACAAGTGGACTCTTTTCTAGAACTTTCTACACCTACTGGATTTTAGAACGCCGAACCCAGGAAACCAGCAGAGTTTTCTGCAACAATATATACATAATTATATAATACTTACTTCTATGCATGATCTGCCCATAAAATCTAATACCTCTTCTATAGGTAATAGCTATGAACTAAAAATAAGATTAAAGATTTATATAATGTGAATAGAATTTTAACATATGACTTCAAAGACCTATTCAATAGCATACTATTAGATGATTTATATACTGCTACTAATACTAATTATTTCCTAAAATTGTTAAAGTTCATTGTTTGTAATAATTATACACTCTGCATAATAAATTATATAAGCAAGTTTTAGGAATCCCACAAGATAGATCTAACTCTAGTTACTTAGCTGACCTATATTTATATCACTGTGAAAAAAATCACAATAATCAGTCTCTTATAATATATAGGTACATAGATGACATAATTACAATAGATAAGACAATAATAATTAGAGAGATTCTCATAATTTACCAATAGCTTTCCATACAGTTGTATAATCATTTTATGCGGCTGAAAATCACCAAGAATGGCAGCCCTGATGCTTTTTTTTCATTTTTATGTAACCATCTTCTAAAATAATCAGAATTTCGAAATTTAAATCAGCTGACTGACATCCTTGAATTTTTACCAATTTTTTTAATACTCATTGCGTGATCCCTGCGAAAATCGCGTGAAAATATGTTTTGAAGTAAGCGTACGTCACAAACAACAATGAAGTAACCCCAAAGACGTAGTAACTTAAACCTGCATTTAAAAATAATAATAATACTTATAAAATTGCGCTGTGTTTCATTACACTGTAATAAAAACGTGGAAGCTGGCTGTGTCTAGTTCCATACGCGTTTTGACAGATTGCAAAAATATTTTAGTCAAACTTCCCGATTTCCAAGAGTCATCCGCCTACTCGGTTTGGCAGGCTTCCGTCCTTACTGACTCAAATATTTCTGCATAGATGCGCACTTAGCGGAATTCGCCGTATCAAAAAGCAGGCTTTCTTTTAAAAGCATGCAACAAAATATTCATTGTATGAATTCGACGATTTAAGTACTAAGGAAGAATAATAAATAAGAATGGCAATTTTTTGGCAGCATAAAAATGATAAATTTCATTTACTTAGCAATGATTTTATTAGCTAGTAGGTAGATTGTCCCAAACTTTTACTTTCTATAGGAAGAATATTTTTAAAATTAGTATTATTCAAGATGTCAGTGGACAGTCAAAACCATCAAAATAGAATATTGAAAGTAATTGTTCAATTTCTTTTAAATTAGTGCTAAAATATTTTTCTGTTCATAATTTATTTTACGACAAAAAACACTCGCAATTACGGGTGTTTAACATAAAATAATAGCATAACAACACCAGACTTACTTGAACGGCCATACAGCTGTTTCGATCGAAACAACTGTATGGGCGTTCAAGTAAGTACCATTTTTCGTAAAGGTTTTTTTTTTATTTATTTTATGGCTATTACTAATTTTTAATCAGTTAATATGTGTTCTGGCATAATTGACTATTTACTTTTAGACGGTTTTGTTCTACTTATAATGTAAGCCTCAAAGAAGAAAGTTTCTGTTAAGGAAAACGGCAACTTAGTTTTTTACCAGAATTGAACTCGATGTGTTTTTAATTCTGGTTTGTATTCGAAAGTCGCATTTGTTCTCTTTCAGTCGCTATTGTAATTTCCAATATTTATGATTCAATTTGTTGGTGCTAAGTTGTAAATATTCGAATCTATGCATGTCTAAATAAATGTATAGAGTGTTAATGTTATTCTGAAGTTATTTGGTTTATTGAGTGGCCAGTTCTCGTTTTTTTTTTACAGTCTGGAAGCGTATGGGATTCTGTGGAGGATCGTTCTAAATTCCTTATTTAAGTCAATATATTTTTCGCGGTTTTTCTTAGAAAGCAATTATTTTCAGTCGCCCTCAATTATGTTGGCAATATTTGTTTACAATATGGAAGAAATTAATTTTGAATTTTACGGATGAAACCTTTTCCTATAATAAAAACTATATTCGATATAACTATTTTATTAGACGCATTGAAATTTTCTGCATGGAAATATTATTTTAAACTTTGAAATATTTTCAAATAAATGCCGACAGCTTAAACATGATATATATTTTGAAGTACTTCTGAAGTATTTTATTCACTTATCTAATCTCAAATGTACTCGTTAAAAGAAAATAAACAATATTTATTCAATTCCTTCGTTTACCCATTCCAAATAATTATAGAACTGCATCCCATACATCGCTACGAATAGTAATTCAATTTAAAATTGCCGTTTCTATAATTCATTGCACAAAGATTAATAAAAAAAGAAATATCTCAGAAAGAATTTCTATGTAGCTTATATCCATGCCTTCGGCTGCACATATGTTCTGAATTTTTTATAAACAGAATTCTGCATTCGAAAGTAGCGAGATCGGGAATTTAAACAGAAAATATGACGTCACGTCTCAGCGAGTCCCAAGTTAATATTCGCTTTGAAAAATGCTAGGGTAAAATATGAAATGGTTATTTTTATCACGTCTACACTTTTCTGTTAGTCGGTCGGCACTGTTCCTTTATTGCCATAAATGGTATATGTATGGGGAATTTAATAATATACATGATATTTGTTTTTAGGATGCGAGGCATTTATAATACCTAATAATGTACTGAAATGAAAATGTTATGAATGTTAGTTTTGTAATTCGTAGCTTTATTTAAAAACCCACATAGTTATTTTTAATTTAAGGCTAATTTTTCTAATTAAAGAGGATAATTCGTTTAAAATGAATAAATTCAAATTATCATTTTATAAAATTGATTATGCATTAATGATTTTATATTATACTAATTTTTTTTCATATTTTACTACTAAATAATTTTGATCTACCTACTTACACCTCTACATTACAATAAGTTATCACTCTTGGATGTTTATTTAATACATTTTTTACGAAGTAATTTCAGCATAAACTTTATAATATTTTTCTTTCTCCGATATTCCGACTGAATGTCAGCTTCATTATGTGGTTGAAAAATGGAAACTGATTTACCTGTGAAAAATTAAATCAGTCAGCTGTCCTACGTTTTACTATAATGTTACTGACTGACTGAATTTTTCACGACGCTAAAAAATGAATCCTAAAATTATTGAAAAAGTTAAAAATTGTTTAATTCTTTTGAAAATTATGTGTATGAGTGATAAGTTTGTGGTAATAGTATTTTATTTATTTTAGGCTTAACAAATTAGATGAATTGATATGAAACTATTAAATATTTTACTTTTAATTAAACATAATAAATTGGTTCTAATGCTATGCTATAAATTGATGTATAATTCATGAATATTTTTATATATTTAATCGATAATATACTATCTTATAATATGAACAGACAGGGCTAATAGCATTTCCTCTTTTGGTTACTATAGTGCTGACTTGAGAATTTCTGTGAAAAACTGGCAGCACTTATGAGCGTTCATTTTTTATATCTTATCCCATAATTGTAAAATTAAACCAGCATTTTAATATATTCTACAGAATAAAAATGCCGTAGTTAAATTTACTTCAAGAATTCTTTTATAGTTAGTTATAGAATTGTTTAAAAATTATCTACTTAAGAAATTTATTGCTGCACAAAGCTCTGTAATTTCATTCCTTTTTAATTAAGCTTATTGTACTGAAAACTGTAATTCCATTATTAATCAGTTCTATGTATATATTTAAAGTAACGTGCATTTCTTTCTTGTAGCAATTCTTTCCCTGATCAAAGTGATATATATAATTAAATTTCTCTTTTAAACAATTTTTATATTTACTTATACTCGAATTCACTAAGAATAAACACTGCATTATAAAACAATAAATATTAAATTTAAATTTATTGAAATAAGACGTAACATAATAAGATATACTTAAATCATGCATGTATTTTATACAACCTAGGGAAAATAAATAAGTACATAAATAAATAAATATTGATTGAAAAACAGGAAGAAACAAAAAAAAATCGTATCAGATACGAAATGTACAATGCATACACTTCCTAATTACAGTATATCTCAAATAATTCTGTTTGCAAAATGCATTACACTGCCCACGTGCAAATCGAATTACTCTTTGATGTAGAGCATACGCATTACTTTCTAATTACGAGATATGCAAAATAGTGAAGACTCGCATGCGAAGAAAGTACATTGTTTATTTAGTTTGATGCAGGAACGACATTTTAATGCGTTGAGTGCATTAGCTTAAGATTTTGAATTTTCGCAGATCTGATAGTTGGATATAAAATACACATGCAATTTTGTATTTTCAGAAGCTTTTGTATAACTGCTAATAACAACGGAGAGTACAACGGAGAGTAAGAACAACGGAGAGTTTTACAAGGTAGTCAATATTAATGAGAAATTTATGTACATATTTATACATATTAAAAGGGAAGAACTGCTTTAAAAAGGCGTCATAACAATAAAGTTATTCATCATTCCCTGTTTATTCTGTCTTTGTGATCAGCAATTCAAAAATCACTTTGCGAGAAATGGTCACAGGATGACAAGTTTGAAGTAAGTTTGAAACGAGTGGATTGAATCTACCAATCTGCTGTTTACAATAAAATGAGGAACAGCAGAATACCACTGCTAGAGAATTTTCTCGGACCTTCAAAAGAGGCAGGAAGCATTTTTCGTCGATTTGTTTAAACAGCAAAAAATATATGGTTGATGGATTCCTAGCGATATTTTGGCAAAGCAACATGAATCATTGATTTCTTTTGACTGATAGTACAATTCGTTGAAAAACTTTTAAAGAATGGTTACCAGTTTGGCTCCACCTTGGACGAGTGGATGAGAGACTGAAAGTCGTAGATGGTTAGAGCTTGAAAGTCCACTGCTCTGGCCTTTCGCACTATTTCCGATCTAATTGTCTAGAATGCTAGACCTTTTTTCTTTCTTTTTCCAAGTTAACGTGAATACACTGAAGAGCCTCTTAGAAAAATCCTGCTTCCCCAAAGGCAACGACACCTCCGCAGATATCTCTCGCTCACATTTGCCTACGCACAAACTAATTTATTTTTCATCGTCTAAGAGTCGTAATTCTGGGCTAAAAATAGATTGCGTTACGTCAGTTTGCACTCATAACGAATTTTTGATTTCTCCTATTTTGGTACCGTTTTGGCATAAATCGTTCTTGATGCCCTGCACCATCTTTAAAATGGCTTGTTCGCGGTTTCACTATTTTAATTTTATTGGTTTAAATTTTATGGTTGCTCTGAAATTGGCGTTGTTTATTTGGCCAAGTTTTTGTTCTCGCCAATGCGAAGTTTGGTGTTGGCGTAATTTTTAAGGCATTCCACCTTAATTCTACTGCTGCGACAGGACGTATTGCATATCTGGCCGCCATCAGCCGTCATTTTAATATGTTTATTCTTCAAAAAGTCCTTCTAAATAAACAGTTTAAGTATTCTAATGTCTTCGTCTTCTATTGCAACTTAGTGTTCCGAACAACGCTAGTTCATAATTTTAAAATAGCACAAGCAAAAACTCCGTTACGCATGTTGCTAGCTACAAACCTTCCAATCGAACATATTACATATTCTCCCTAAATCTCGGATTTCGCAGACAGCGTTTTGCATCTTTTCTGGACGATAAAGAATCACCTTGAAGGTAGACGGTTCCAAACCGATACCGCAGTTCAGAACACCGTCATTAAGTGGCTCAGTGAAAACTGTACAAGGCCTGATATATTCAACAGGGTTTCGTAGAGAGATGGAACAAATACATTGCTGCCTACGGAGGCTGTGTTGAAAAACAATCTGTATCAAATGCCTTGTTAAATCTATATATTTCGTCTATTTCATGAATAAAAATTTCTGCCAAAAGGATTGTTACCTTACTTTTTTAACCAGCTTTGTATTAATGATATTTGTCCCGAAATCAGTAAAATAATTACTTTAACTAATCGCTTCTTTTATATCTTAAGACCTTTGTTGAAATCGTATTTGATGCAGAGAGGTCAGAAATTTTTTTATACAAGGTTCTGTTAAAATAAGTCTTGACATATACTTAAGAAACTTGACTTCTAAGGTTAAAAGAATAAAAGTCCATAGCGGTCTTTGAAAAGAAAAGTTTTGAGAACTATTTTGGGGGTATTTTGGAGAATAATACTTTATGTAAAAGATAAAATTTTAAAATGTATAAAGCCTGTAATGGCCGTAGTTTTGTTAAATACATAAAATTGAATAGAATGAGCTGGAGGAATCAGAAAATGGATGCGAAATGATGCACTGACCGTCGTACATACCTCTAAAGCAAAACCTGCAGTTTATGAGCCTGCGGCAGCCCGCCAAATGCGGGATTATCCCCCGCCAACGGCACTCTTCCACCGCCGCTGGCGATAAGCGCGAGCGCCAGTACAGCAACCATAGGAAGCGGACTTTTCCCTCATTCACTGAGATTTGCGCGTGCCGATCGCTCGCCTAGTGGATGCATTCCGATGTATGCAGATGTTCTGTTGTGTTCGCCGGATGGAAGCATGCTGATGCATTTGTTATGTTAACTTGTGTACCTAATTGTTATCCGCTCTTATATTAAACAAGAAATGTTTGTGTGTGTGTGGGTGTGTATGTCCGAACGATCTCGAAAACTGCTCTAAGGATTCTTTTTAAATTTCGTACCTGGGGGTTTTTTGGGCCCCTGAAACGATTGAGCTAGGTCAGTTGATTTAAAAAAGCTCTAAAACGCTCAAAATTTAAAATTTTTGGACGGTAGCGCCATCTATTGAGCGTTTGAAAAACACACTTGATGTAATCTTCCTAAAAGGGACGCTCAAATAAGTTTGGGGCGGATAAAAAAATACACGCCATCGATATATAATAGTAAAAATTAATTTCGCAAAGAAACAAAATAAATGGAACACAGTACACAGACAAATAAATATTTTAGTAACTAGATATATTACACCATTCAGCTACATAAATTTGTTTAGAATTAAAAAGTTATTTTTATTTCAAAATATCGTCCTGGCAACCAGCGAAAGAAAAAGAGAAAAGAGTCTTCGTTGCCATCCCCGCAAGCACCTTGATGGAATATACGTAAATAATTTAATTATTCTTAATTCATAGTTATTAATACAAAACTATTCGTAAATCTTATGTGAAAAATTGCATGAATTTATTACAATTATCCTTTTGTAACTAACGTAAAGCTAAATGTATTTTCGCGTATATACTAAAATAATAAAGATTTTTCATGTATTTTATTGATCCATATGATGCGAATTTCAAAAGTGCATAAAAGTTTCAGCTTAGCCGAATAATTTAAACGAAAATGACATCCTTTTCAGTCATTCACAGTAAGAAAAAAGATCCAGTGACGTAATATGAAAATTCCATTTTTTTTTTTTTTTAAATAACGGCACTAGGTTGAATTCTATTTTAACTGCCTTATTCCGCCAAGTTGACGATAAATATTTAAATGTAGTTACCCTGACGATTTTTTTTTTTTAAATGGGTCAACCGTTTAAAATGAATCGATGTTCGAAACTCCGATGAAAAAATTATACGATCGATTCCTAAATTGGGCTCGCAGCCGATATTCAAATTAATTTTGCAGATGATCAGCCATCAGTTTAGTTTTCATTCACTGCAGTTGATGATTTCAACTCATTTATTTTATCATCGTATGGACAACTTTTAAAAGTTGCGGGCAGAACTTTACGATATTGGCCTCATGGGCCTGACTTCAGGATGTTAGCGAAATCGCGGGCCGTATAATTCGGATTTATATGGAAGTTTGAATGTTTTATATAGGTTTCATACAGGATTTTGACTTGTTCTGAGGGCTGGTCCAAAAGCCATGGCGGGCCCCATCCGGCCGCAGGCTGGGAGTTGTCCATATGTGGAAGCAGCAAATTGGGAGGCTGAAATCTGGTTACTAAGATTTTTTCTAATAAATTTTCGATTCTTATTTACACGTGGATTAGACTGTATTGTGCACTATCATTAAACTAAAGGATGAAGCCCTTTGTGCAGACAATTACAGCGGGCGATAGAATGTCTACACTCAGAATATTTAATATTTACCCACTTAAAATCAAATAACTTCATATTCAATTTTTATTATACATCGAAATTCGAATTGTATAATCTGCAGAAACATTTCGTATTCGAAACATTTCGTTTGGTATCAACATCCTCTCCTATATCCATGCTTAATGCATAGAAAACCGTTTTATTTTTGAAAAAAAGTTAAACTGAGTAGTAATTTAGAAAAGCTATCTTAAGCGAATTGGAATCGTAATTTTTCCTCCAAAGCCTGATAACCGTGACTTCAATGTAACGTCAATGTCACTTGCAATAGATATTTCTGACACTCAAATGATTAGCTTTGTTTATTCTCTTAAATGAAATAGAGCTAAAAAAACAAAAAAAAAACCGCTTAAAATTCAGGGAACGGGTGGATTATCAGATTTTTTCTTTCTTTTTTTTTCTTTCTTCTTTTTTTCTTTTTTTTAACATAATTATGATAATTTTCAGGCTGATCGTACCAACGAACCGTGTAAATTTTAAGTTATTAGACAATACATTTTTAATCTGTTTGGATGGTAAAAGTTTTATTTTGAGTGATTGAACTGGAATTGTGACAGTGTCAGGGATCAGCGTAACTACATAGGAGCGATGTATTTTTTATTTATTCGAGGTTAGAAGTCCATTTTCTTCAGTCCATCCGTTTGTTCTATTATTGTCAACGTTTAAGTAGTTGTTAGGGTTATTATAAAAGAATATTTTTGATCTATTCTGTTTTTGATTTCATGATTTCGAAGTGTCCTTTTGTACTAATAATTTAAATTGCGTTACACTTTTTATTTTCTTAAGCGTGGGTTTATAAAATAAAATTATGTTTAAAGCATATTTATGTAAGATTATACTTTTATGGCATCTATATTTATGTATCTATAAGATTGAATTTACGTTTGTAGAATTTGTTTATGCATGATGTATTTTCTTTGAATTAGAAAAAAATAAGTGTTTTATGTTTGAATTGAAGCACTATAGAGAAATTTACAATTTCAATCGTAAAGAATTATCATCATAGATGTATTATAAAGACGTAAATGCATGAAAGTGTAGCTCAAAAACGAGCTGTGGAAACAAATGATGACCGACAGCAGCACTTAGCCCAAATGTGTGAACGTGCAGTTCAAACACAAGCAGATGAAACAGATGATTAGTATTTGGAAGGAGAACGACATGGAACAGCTAGACGTCGGCAAATACTTCGGGTAAACAGTCTAAGTATCTACAAAGCTTTCACAAACGTCCGTACTTATTATCATAGTTTAAAACTTTTTAACATGGATTGCATTCACCCTGGAGCTCTGCATTTTTCTGAAGAGTAAAAACAAAAATTAACCGAAACCATTTTGGGGACTGTAAGATTGATGTAGGACATTCCGAATTTCCTAATGAATTGGTGTGGTTGTTTCTTTGATGTCACCCACATTTCAAAGAATTCGAAATTTGAAAGCATACTTTACAATGGCTTTGTTCACAGTATATGACGAGTAAAACTATTAACGATTTTGGTGTGTACTGCTACGTTGCGAACAGTGTAGGACTTGATGAATTTTTTTTATTCATCTGACAGTTCAACCAACTCAAATTCTTGATGCTGAATTTGAACGTCCTCAATATGGGCAGATATATTTCTGAAGTAATGAAGACGCTGTTAGTGAATGCATCGCCCAAGATCTTCGCTGATACCCTCGCTGATCTGCTACAGAAGGAAAGGAGGCACCTTACGTTAAACCACTTTTTGCTCAACTCTGATGGCACCGACCATCGAATATTTAGCATCCCTCTTCAAAACAAAGTATATGCCATTGTAACATTGAATGCCGACCAAAGCTTACCTGATAATGTATGTGTGATCCGACAGCGATGAAAATCTTTGGCAACCATGAAGATTATTGCTACGTGCCAAGGCATTTACATATTCATAAATTTTACACTTAAGGAGCCTTTAGATTCTGAGCATGGCTCGGTAACCTGGTACTAATAATTAAATGAGGATTATATATATGATTTGTCTGTGTGAAGTTTGTAATTTTAACCAAATACAGACGTTCCAAGCCGATGCAAGACACTGATAAGGGACTCCTCGTTTTTCGGAAGTTTCGTCATTCAAATTAACTTGATTGGGGGGGGGGGATGTGTTGCTTAGCTTTGGCTGGGTGCTAAATTTGAATTTCTAAATGGCCCCAAACGCTTATTTTTGAACATTGATGGAACAACTGTCAGTAACCGGGGTAGTGTCAACAATTGGTGCCTATACCCTATACGTTTTAGACAACTTTAATTAACATTTTATTTAGGTTTATAAATAAATATTTTAGTGAATTAGTATCCTTTCCAGCACTTGAAAGGGAATCGCATAATTAAATAAATAGAAAATTTTGTTGTTGCAGGCTGATAGGAATATTCGCACATAGTGAAGTTATTCTGCGTGCTTAAGTTATTCGTTATGAATACTGTCTGACTGCGTTTGGTGTGGAAAATTGGCAATCTGCCAGTACAGGTAAATCCAAATGAAACCAGTCGAGAAAGACGGAAAGCGAGTGGAATAAATGCGCATGTTTCGTCTTCTTCATTTCTATAGGTGGTTTTTCATGGTTATTGTGTTTTAAATTTTTAATATTAGTTCATTCGATTTGATTATAAATTGTAATACCTTGAAAACTGCGTCTGAATAACTTAGCGGCAAGCGCACATCTCACTGGCACCCCCCCCCCACCAAATACTAATGTACGAGCCCGTTTTCGCCTCTAAACCAGATGATTGCATTTTTATCTAATAGGTAGTCATACAGTATGTATTTGTACAAACTGCAGTTATCATAAAAAAAAACCTTTAATGTGGTGTAGCTTGTTCAGCTTCCATTCTTTCGACGTTGTCTTGTCTAGTAAAACATTTGTATTTGGAAGAGATTTTAATTAATATATTGGTCATATTTTATATATCAGTATATATTTTAAATCCGAATATACATATATATGTGTGTGTGTAAAAACATTGCCGATATTCGGCAAAATGAACTATGTTACTTAAAGTAGCAAGTCTAAATGTGCTACAAATGTGCGATTCGACTTAGTGATTTGCATCCACTTTTTTATGCATATCAGTTTCTTTTGTCACTTTTACATCTGTAATAATGGCTGTTACGTATATGTGTTCCTATCTGATATTTCTTTTTTAAAAGTAAGAATTATGTTTATTGTATAGTCAGGTGTGTTTTTGGCAATTTTTAAAGTCTGAGAATCCAGTTTTTTAATTTTTTTCTAGATGATTTATAAATGGATATTCATAATACGTAAGTTTAACTGTTTATATTATTCTAGCTAAAGCACCCGTCGTTCACGGGTTAATACGAAAAGCATATTTCCAAAAAGCCTGAATTTTCGCCCGCATTGTACGCATAAAAGAATGGAAATACTGTATTTGCAATAGTATAGAAAGCAAAATTATGAATTGAGTGTATGGTTAAAAGATTCCAGGTTAGAGAGTACCAAAGTGATTAATAACATTTACAATAGAGGATTTTTTTTTCAAAAATTAAAGTTTTATTCTGGTGTAATGAGCTTTACAAGTCAGGAGATCATTCTGAACCTGTAGCTAAATTTCGTTTAATTCATTTTAGGTATTTTAATATTATGCCTCAAAAAGATTTTGCACAATTTTCGCGAAATTCCCAGGTGATTCCCAGGTGTTTGAAACGGATAGAAATAACAAAATTTATGAATTCCAAGACAGAGAGAAGAGCAATCTTATTAATATAGATATTATCTTACGTAAAACCAGCAAAACATATTTCACATTGCCTGTAACAGTACTTTCTCCTTCCACATATTCGAGGGAAACTTGCATTTCTGTGTCAGGAGATATTTTACATTGCCTGTAAAACTACTTTTTCCTTCTTAATAGTTCGCGTGCTGGAAGCTGCATTACTGTGTTTGTGCATCTAATTATCCTAGCTCTTAATTATTACTGTCTAGAAATTTCTATGTAAATAAAATTAGACTTTTGTCTGCACATTTATTGGAATTAAAAAAATTTGCGATTTCTGCCCGTTTCAAGCACCTGGTCCATTAAGACTCCAAAAAAGGTTTGTCTGCCACTCTGTCCGTGACGCTTTTTTTTTGTTCGAGCATTACATAAAAACGAATGAAGCGAATGTAATGAAATTTTGTGACATGATAGGTGGTCACTCAACCTAAAATATAGATTTCGAATTTTTTAAAATCTTGATTGTATTCGGAGATTTTGTGAAAATCGTTTCAAACTGCCTAAATTTTTTGTTCACGAACCGCGTAATAAGATAAAAGCGAATGATATGAATTATGGTGGCATGATAGATGGTCATTGAACTTAAAATATGAGCTTCCTTTTTTTTTCTTCATTATATTTTGAGATTTTGCGAAAATCGTTTCAAACTGCTTAAACGTAAAAATGACGGAAGCGAATGAAATGGAATTGAGTGGCATGATAGGTGGTCACTGAACTTAAGCTATAGGCGTCTATTTTTTTAAAAGTTGAATTGTGTGAAATTTTGCGAAAATTATTTCAAACTCCATAAATATTTGTTCACGCATCACGCAATAACGACTAAAGCGAATGAAATGAAATATGGTGACATGATAGGTGGTCACTCAACTAAAACTATAGGCTTCGAATTGTTTGAAAAATTTGATTAGATTTTGAAATTTTGCAAAAATTCTTCAAAATGTGACAATATCTATCGATTACGCATAAACGACTGAAGCGAGTGAAATAAAATTTAGTATCGTCACTGGTGGTCACTTGAACTCTTTGCGTCAAAGTATTTTAAATATTCTATATAGATTTTGAGATTTTGTGAAAATAGAGTGCATATTTGCGCTATTCCGGAAATATGAGAATGGGATAGAATAAAATTTGGAATTATGTTAGATGCAAGTTAATTTGAAATCCAGATGCACAAACAGTTTAAAATATTTCATAGATTTTGGGATTTTGTGAAAATCGTGTTAATGTTTGTTCTCGCATTCCTTAAAAATGGATTAAGGGAATACAATGAAAAACAAATTGGAGATTTTTGAAAAATTTAAATAAATTTTAAAATTTTATTTGCTTTTTTAGATTTTGTGAAAATTTAGCAAAATAGTTTCAACAAATAATGTTAAAATATCTACAGTGAATCAAACAAAATTTAGTTACAGGTTAGGAATGACCGCTTGACTTGAAGAACTTATTCAACCACAATAAAATTTAATTTTTTTAAATAGAAAGAAGTTCTCTATAACAGTCAAAATTACTGATCACTTTGTTACCTCCAAACCTGTAATCTTTTTTAACAATACACAGAAGATATATTTTTATTTCTATACTATTGCTAGCATACTATTTTCATTCTTTATACACGTACAATGCTGACGAAGATTCAAGCTTTTTGAAAATTTGCATTAAGTACTAACCCGTCAACGACAGGTACTTCAACTAGTGTATATATATATATATGTGTGTGTGTGTGTGCGTGTGTGTGGAGAAAATTAAAGAATAAGTTATATCACAACAAAGGCACGAGCACTAAAAGAAATTTCATTCGCTTCCGTCATTTTTACCTGACGCGCGAACATCGGTGTAAGCAACTTGAAAGGATTTTCTCAAAATCCCCAAGTCTAATAAAAAATTTCAAATAATTCAATAATTCGATGCCTATAATTTAATCTGAGGGACCACCTATCATGTCACCCAACTTCATTTCATTCGCTTCACTCATTTTTGCGTGAAAAAAAAAAAAAAAAAAAAAAAAAAAAAAAAAAAAAAACGTCACCTACAGAATGACAGGACGACAGAATGACCGACAGACAAACTTTATTTTGACCGTCGTACTTCATTACCATGTACTGGAAACTGATAGAAATCGCAAGTATTTTTAAATCAAATAATTTACAGAGAAAAGTCTTTTTTTATTTATATAGATCTCTATATACAAAGGAAGATGTCCTGACTGACTGACTGACATGACATGAAATTTTAGGAGCTTATAGCTTTTTTGCCCAAGGCGTCATTTAAGAGGGGATTTTTTTTAATCTACCAAACGGGGGTGGCAGCCCAAAACGTTCTTTACGCGTTTTCCTTCATATCTCAGAGGTAAAAGAGTTAGCCGTAAAATTCTTGCTTAAAATGTAACTAATACAAATACCTAAAAGTCATTTTCAGGATTTTTTAGACCAAACGGACGTAAGGGGCCAAAACGTTATTTAACATTATTTTCATATTTACTTTTATATCTCAAAGGAAAAAAGAGACAACCATAATACCTTGCTGTAAAATGCAACTAACACAAATACCTAAACAATTTTCAGGGTTTTTAACAATTCGTACCCAAACGGATGTAAGGATCTCAATACAGTGCGGTTCACAAAAACTGTTTTTTACGTATTTTTTAGCTCTAGAGTGTTGTTAATTTCAGACAAAGGCTTGTCTCCTGGTGAAAGGGCGAATCTCTATTCAAGGGTTGCCAGATGAAATACGAAAAGTTTCCAAGGATTGCCATTTTTGATAATTTATCGCCAAGTTTGGAATAAAAAATTAGTCCCCAAAACTGGACCCAACTTATTGACTTCTTCCGTATTTGTCCAGAAATCGCATAACCCTACTGTCTATCTAATTGGAATATTGGTGTCTATATTCGTGTAAGTAAAGGTGAAGTATAGTTAAAATATGCCTGGCGAGGATTTTAAAACAGTTTCAGTAGACGATTTCAACGTAGATTTCAAATTTGAAGAAGTACTTTAAGGAAAAAGAAAAATAAATACGGCACACTCGCGGATTATGATTCGCATTCTCAACAGTATTTTAAGAAATCAAGTATAGTTAGAATATGCCTTACGAATATTTTAAAACAGTTTTTGTAGGCGATTAAATCTATACGTAAAGTATATTAAATACTTATTTACTTATTTTTCATTTGTATTAGTTGATTTAACAATATACATTCCGTGGAAAGCACGGGTACTTTAGCTAGTATATTATAATCCCTCTGGCTGAACGTACACCAGAAGTACAGTCTACAATAATGTATTTCATGCCATATCGGGCATTCTTCTTAGCGATTATTATTGAAATATCTGACATTTAATATACATCATAAAATGCATCACATTTTAGCCATTAAAATAAAACATTAAGTATTGAAAATACGTGAAATATGGAGGGAGATGCCATTTTATTTCTCTGCTCTTCACTAATGACACCTGCCTTAAAATTTAAACACGAATTTGTGTGGTGCTGCTATCTAGTGACTTTTTAAACAAATATAAAGTCATTATTACAAAAGCATTTTTAAAGCATAATTTACATATACTCTTATATATGCTCAAATACATGCACACTCAAACAGTGGCAGATCCACCGGGGGGGGGGGGGCTCTGGGGGCTCGAGCCCTCCCAAGAGCTAGAAATACACTATGTTTAGGGAAGTTTAAAAAAAATTTTTAATTTTCACATGAACTGAAATTTAAAAAAGTAGCACCGTATATACAGTTGACTCTCTGTTTAACGACGATCTCTTTCCAAAGACGATATTTCCAAGTCCCAGCAACTCCAACGTAAAAAATTTCTATTCATTGACGACGTCGTTTCTGTTTAAAAACGATTTTTTTTTCATCTTACGCTACAGGAACAGAGGACAAATTTTTTAAATGTTGGAAAAAAAGTGCGGGGAATGTCAAAAGTGCAATTCACAAGGCAATCTCAACTGCCTGAGTGTATTCTCAAAGGTATTTTAGAAGCAAAGAGAAAATTCTCGAAACAGCACAAAAATTTAGTTCGGGATCCAAATGCAAACTGCCGAATAGTCAATATGGCCGGTTGTAAGTGTTTGCCAAGTCACTTCTGCATGCAAATGGTTGCAATAAGCAAGAGCATCCAACATTCTAATTTCTGGGCCCCACCATGGCCGAGTGGATAAGACACTGGACATGATACGCGGCTGAAGTGTGAAGGTTGCACATTTGGGCCAACCGCACGGCTGTCTAACTAACTATCTGGAGTTTTTCCAGATGTTTTTCTCCAGATTTAACGTGAAAACGCGTTAGAACCACAGAAAAAAGGCAACCGCCCCAGAATGCAGATGCCTCTAGTATAGGCTTGCCACATAACATCAAGTAACACATAACTCCAATTTCTGGAGGCCCGACGAGTGGCTGAGCTCATAGCCCTCGCAACTGTGAGAAGAAAGTACCTGGTTCAAACTCAGGTCGCGTCCGTCAATCTAGCCGTTCGGAGTCTTACGCAGTTTTCTCCGAAACTTCTCATCAGTATGGATTAAGACCCCTTAGAAAAAACCCCACGTAGGGCACCTCGTACTAGGTCTAGATCTCTCATGTAGATAATTGTTCGTATTACCAAAATAAAATAAAATCAAGCAATTACTGCAGGGCTGTTATTCTGGCATAAAAATTTGGAATGCAAAATTTTCAGGCATCGGCTGGTTAGCTAGAAAAATTCATAAAATGGAAGGTGACGCATTTCACATTTGAGAAAATCTGGAAGAAAGAATAACGGGAAGGCAAAAAATGAAACTACTGACTCATTTTGATTTTCTTGAAACCTAATTTTATTGTATTGCTTGTGTTTACTACCTTTTTTAAAGGTAACTTAAAATAATTTTTTGTGGATAATAAAATAATATAATGATAATAAAAGTAACATCTTTAAACACGCCAATATATCAAGAAAAATATTCACAGTCCTAAGAATGTAAAGTGTAAAGGGTTGGTGTTGGTGCTGTAGGATTACGTCCAATTATCTGCACATGGAATCTAAGCCGATGGGTGGGATGCATTCCGTGGGGGTCTTTCTAAGAGGTCCTAACCCTTATTTTCTCTAAGTTTCGGAGGAAAGCACGGAAAACTCCGAACAGTAGGTCGGCGGACGCGAACTGGTTTTGAACCAGGCACCTTCCAAAGTGTAAAGGGAAATGTTATTCTTTTACAAATTCACAAATTCTGTTTATGGAAGATCTCTATTTCAGGACGATTTTTCACATTTTCACGGTTCCTTGAAAGTCATTAAACACAGAGCCAATTATATATATATATATAAATACATATACCAAGAATATTTACACCAATACTTATTGAATCCTTGTGGACTAAACATAATTTCTCTCTTTACAAAAATGATAGAGCTTTTATTTTTAAACAGCTAGTCTGGTTTTGAAAAAGAAAGCTAAAATTGTAAATAGCAGGTAATAGTGATAATAGTTGTAAATAACAATTGAGATTGGTTTACTCACAGAAAAGGATGGGAATTACTTAATCTGGAAAACTTAATGCCATCCTAAAATGCGAAAATGTATACTGTGAACACTGTATATTGCACGGTGGCTGTGAAAGGGGTTCAATTGCATTAAGCAATTATACTCTGTACACACTAATATGTTAATGGGTAGGGCCCGCGAACAACAACATGAATAAAGGTTGCTGATGATTAGCCACGTCTTGTCGTCACTACAGTGGTTAAGGCGACATTTTTCTGGCGAAATTTAGGACTTTTAATGACCAGTCGGGATCAAGCAACAAAAGATTAATGTGTTAAACAGATAACCCTGTCCCCCCACACAATGGAGAGAGCAACGGAGCATTTTTCCCCGTATCAGTCCCGTCGTCCATTGAAACGCATAAAACACGTGGCAGGAGCATCCGCCTTAACTTGATCGGTATAGGGTGCACGATAGCTCTTCCTCCCCCCCCCCCTTCCGAGTTTTCTTTCGACGGTTCTTGCAGCAGAGCACATGCTTATTTAGTTGTGATATACCATGTCTAATTATACATTGGTAGAGAAAGTATTGGGAAATCAATGTATCATCCTAATGAAAAACGGAGCCCCCCCCCACAGATGGTTTCTCTGGATCCGCCCCTACACTCAAATGTATGTATATATATCTTATAGATAAAGATGTTAGAAAAATAGCCATTCTAGTTTTATATGAAATAAAGTTTAAATAATGTGTAAAATATAATTCCTTTTTTATATAAATTAATCATTTCATAACCTATATACAGCCTCGAAACACATGAAATTCGTTCATTTATAGGTAAAGCTATATAAAATCAGCATGTATAGAACTATAATCTTGCAGAGCTTTTGAACATTACATTTTAGAATTTTTACAGAAAAAACCTTTCACGTTATCAATAATTACAAGCAGACTTTTACATTTCATATTGCATGAAAATAATTCTTTGGAAACTGTAATTACATTCCTGTCTAGGTATTATCTAAAAAGAGTATTCACATGTACAGATAAACATTAAAATTAAATTGAATTAAAGTATGTCGAACTAAACTGATATTTTGGAACGAAATATGAAACTGTATTTTGTTATTTATGCTTAGTCGGAAAACTTGAAAACTTGTATATAAGTTTCTACTTGTATTTAAAGTAGAAGCTTAATTTTAAAAATATCTCTTCATGTTGAAACAAAATCTTTCAGTTTTTCTCACGTATTAAAACTACTGCAGTATACAAAGCTTCCCGAAAAGGTGGCAATACTCTTCAATTCTTTATATATTAGAAATAGTAATTGGCCAATGTAAATTGAAAAAAAATCAAAATAATGTAGGAAAAAGGATTACGTTCAGAAAGATATACTCTCGCTAATTTTCAAAAAGTTAGACTTTTTTAACTTGCATTCGACCCCCGCAGAAAAAAAAAAATCCAAACCAATAAAAATTTCCCCATTTGCAACAAATTATAGTTGTCCATGATAATCTAGAATATATGGCGGAGAAATCTAGTATATGCTTTTGTAAAACAAGGAATTAAAATATAAAGAAACTATCAAAAGAAAATGCATGTATTTGTATGGATGTGTAAGCTTTTTTACTATGTAAAAAAAGTCCATGTCGGCATACGAGCTTAGGCTTCGGTCTGAATTCGGGAACAGTACGCTGCTCTTCCTAGATGATACATTCTGCAAACTCGCAAATGCTTGATCGTTTTCATTTATATATTTTTAAGAAAATTCACTTAAAAGGGAATAAAATATATAATAATTTTATGCATAGAAATTTATTTAAAACTTGACTTGCAATCATATTGTTCTCTTCATTTAACAATATATTTTTTTCAGGAAATCATATTATTTTGAAAATTGCTCTTGATATTTATATATGATCAGCAGTTCATTGTAAAAATTGTGAAATGTTACAAGATGATTTAGTTTAAATGAAGAATCTATTTTTTTTTAATCGAAAAGGAGCACCAGTTTAGAGGAGCCTAAAATATATTCAATTGAACCATTGTTCTTCTTTTATATTTCAACTTGCATGGCATTGCTGTTACTGTCCGAGCGTCTACAGGCTTGAGAAACCTCTACTAAACTGTATCATGAGTTTCTATTATAGAATAATCTCAATAGATGGCAGTACTATAATAGTAAGTTTCGAAAATCCTTTTAAATGCTGAAAGTAATTATTTTTAGAAGACGAATACTTAATTTGAAAAAGCTAAATTGAAAAGAAAATGAAATTACTGTAAACTTATCCGGCTTAAGTATAAAAAAAAATGAATTACTAGCTTGAAGAATTACTGATGTGAGCGAATCTTTGTAATATCTTTAAAAAGTCTCCCATACAAGGCCTCCCTCTTTTTTAGACAGATAGCTCTCGTATATTTGTCTTAACCAAACACCAAACGCAAATATGAATATAATCAAACTTTTCGTTATAAACAAGCAGAAGGTGGACGGCATTTACTATATCATGGATTTTAGTGGTATTCCCCATCGTTTTTACAGTCTTTGGAAAAAACATGCTTTTACCAGGATTTTTACAACCTTTGAAAAAACAAAAAGACTACTAACTACGCGAAAATAGTGGTTTTTAACCCTTTAACGTGCACTGAGATACATGTATTATCCCACTTAAGTTTAGCATGATTGCTGTTTGTGCGATAATGTATAAGCATTAGTCAAATTTTTTAAATTTTTATTTCGCGATTAATATACTTGATTTTTACGAAATTCTAAAGCGTTTAAAATAATGTTTGATTCCTTTAGGCTCTTGATGAAATTGTATTAGGAAACTAATCAGTTCTTCAAAAAATAAATGGCAGAAATATATTTTTCATTACAGGCATCCACAAAAACTGGAGATTACGTTTAAAACCAATGTCTTTCATAAGGTAAAGAAACATAAAAAGCTTGGAAAACTTTCAACCCTGCTATCATTTTATAAGAATTCAAAACTCTAAAGACGTCACTGTACATTTATCATTATTTAACATTTAGCAGCAACAGGATATGTACAATTATAAGGGCACTTTTTCATCTTAACTTAAAGTGCCTTCATCATTTTCATAAAATTAAACACTAATATTATTTATCATGTGTCGTTCATACTAATGGTAGTACAGTTTACAAGTGTATGTCCTTGGAGATTCTAGGCATTATGTAACAATATACAGTATTTACTCATGTATAGCGCTCACTTTTTTTTTTTTTTTTCAAAAATTTAAGGCAAAATCTCAGAATGGCGTTACACTCGGAATAATTTTTTACTGCTGCATGTAATCTATGATGTACGGACGAATAAAAAAAAAATATTCAGAGTAGATAATAACACTAGAAAAATCTTTCTCAATAAAATTACTATGGCATCTTACTGTACTCGTTACTTTTTTATATACCAAAGCACTAGTCTTTTTTAATATTAACACTAGAACCGGGGTTTTTCAGGTATACCTAAAACCGCATGCTGTGTCAAATTGAGCCATCTTGTATAATTCACGTTGCAATGCAATAATGTTATATTTCAACGGTAATGACATTACAATCTTAACATTCGTATTAAGTTTAACATTAAATTAAAAGTACAAAAATTTTGTTGTTATAATTCTTAATCGAACCGCGTCACTTGAGATAGGAATACCTAAAACCGCGGTATGAGTCAAATTGACCCGACTTGTAAAATTCACGTTGCAATGAAAATGACATAATGGTATGCTATTATACCATTATTATGTCATTACCGTTCATGTTATGAATGACAATGACATTTATAGAATTTGAACTTCGGATTCCAGACTCGTGGGAAGTTTGGGGTCAAAATGACCTATTCCGCGATATCAGGTATACATATTAAAAACCAAAAACAGATAAAAGTTAGGAGCTTAAATTTTTTACAGATAGTTAATAACATAAAGTTAGGTAAAGTCACGATTTTTTTTTTAATTCAGTTTGTAATTTTTTGTAAAAAACAGAATCAATTCTGGTTTTGGTCAAAATGACCCATTCCGCGGTTCTAGTGTTAAATGAGAATTCTGATTGACGCAATATTTGTTATCATCATGGTCCTTATCATCATTGGCACAATCATTGACCTCTTACATTACATCGTCGTCATCCATTTGATTGAAAATTTCAATCGCTTTCGAATTCACTTACATGTTAAATTTATGGTACGCATTACATAAGAGTTTAAAAAAAAACGCTTTTCTTCTGAAATACAGGCGCGCTACACACGAGTAAATAGAGTATGCTGTTTGCAGCTTACTGTACCCCAAATCTACTTGAATCCATCTTATTTTCTTTAATTTTATGCCTCGTTATCATGTATGAAGATACACCTGGCGTCTTATCCCATTTTTAAAAGAAAAAAAAAATTCTCTCTGCATTTCCTCCCATGATGAAATTTTATTTTACTTTTTCCACTTCTTCGCATACCTAAAATAAACCCAAATATATATTTGGGTCTCCTTTAAACGTGCTTAACAGGGGAATAGGAATACCAGCGGAATGTATAATAGATAGTCGACATCTGTTATTTTATTTATAGACTAGCTGAAGTACCCGTCCTCGACGGGTTAGTGAATGAAAATTTTCAAAAAGCAAGAACTTTCGTCAGCATTGTAGGAGTACACAGAATGGATGTAGTATGTTGCCAAAGTAAAGAAAGCAAAGTTATAATTTTCATGTATTGTTAAAATATTACAGGTTAGAGAGTAACTAAGTAATATCATTTCATTCGCTTGAGTCGTAATTATGGGATGCGAGAACGAATATTTGCGCATATTGAAATAATTTTCACAAAATCTCAAAATTTAATCAACATTTTTGAAACATTTGAAGCTTAGAATTTAAGTTGAGTGACAACCTATCATGTCACTCAAATTCGTTTCATTCCCTGCAGTCTTTATTTCGTGATGCTGGAACAAATTTTCAGCATTTTAAAACGATTTTCGAAAAATCTCAAAATGTAAGCAAAATATTTTTAAAATTCAACGCATATAAATTAAGATTAGCAACTACCTATCATATCACTCAATTTCGCATCATTCGTATTAGTCGTTATTACGTGATATTTGAAGAAATATAAACGTATTTTGAGAGAATTTTCACAAAATCTCAAAATCTAATAAAAAATGTTTAAAAAATTGGACTCTTATAGTTTATGTTGAGCAACCGTCTATCGTGTGACCAAATTTCATATCATTCGCTTTAGTCGTTATTACGTAATACGGGAACAAAGATTCACTCAGTTTTAAACGATTTTCACAAAATCTCGAAATCTGATGGATTTTTTTTAATTAGATGCTTATAGTTTAAGGTGAGTTACCACCTATCATTTCACCAAATATCATTTTTTCACCTTTGCAGTTATTACGTGATGTGCGAACACAAATTTACGCAGTTTGAAATGATTTTCGCAAAATTTCAAAATCTAATCAAGATTTTTTAAAAGTTCGACGCCTATGTTCTAAGTTGAGTGACCACCTATCATGTCACTCAATTTCATATCATTCGCTTCAGTCGTTTTTACGTGATGCTTGAACACAAATTTACGCAGTTTGAAAGGATTTTCGCAAAATCTCAAAATCCAATCAGAATTCTTTAAAAATTGGACGCCTATCTTTTAAGTTGAGTGACCACCTATCATGACACCCAATTTCATATCATTCGCTTCAGTCGTTTTTGCGTGATGCTTGAACACAAATTTACGCAGTTTGAAACGATTTTCGCAAATCGAAAATCTAATCAAGATTTTTAAAAATCGGACGCCTAATCTCAAAATGTAATCAAAATATTTTAGAAATTCAACACCTATAAATTAAGATTAGCAACTACCTATCACATCATCAAATTTCGTATTAGTCGTTATTACGCGATGCATGAAAAAATATAACCGCATTTTGGGAGAATTTTCACAAAATCTCAAAATCTAATAAAAATGTTTAAAAAATTGGACACCTATACTTTATGTTGAGCAACAACCTATCATGTGACCGAATTTCATATCATTCGCTTTAGTCGTTATTAGGTAATGCGTGAACAAAAATTCACTCAGTTTGAAACGATTTTCCGGAAATCCCAAAATCTGATCGGTTTTTTTTTAGATGCTTATTGTTTAAGGTGATCACCTATCATTTCACCAAATACCATTTTTTCACCTTTGCAGTTATTACGTGATGTGCGAACACAATACGCAGTTTGAAACAATTTTCGCAAAATCTCAAAATCTTATAAAGATTTTTTTAAAATTCGAATCCTATGTTTTAAGTTGAGTGACCACCTATCATGACACCTAATTTCATATCATTCGCTTCAGTCGTTTTTACGTGATGCTTGAACACAAATTTACGCAGTTTGAAAGGATTTTCGCAAAATCTCAAAATCCAATCAAGATTTTTTAAAAATTGGACGCCTATGTTTTAAGTTGAGTGACCACCTATCATGACACCCAATTTCATATCATTCGCTTCAGTCGTTTTTGCGTGATGCTTGAACACAAATTTACGCAGTTTGAAACGATTTTCGCAAAATCTGAAAATCTAATGAAGATTTTTTAAAAATTCGACGCCTATGTTTTAAGTTGAGTGACCACCTATCATGACACCCAATTTCATATCATTCGCTTCAGTCGTTTTTACGTGATGCTTAAACATAAAAAAGCATCACGGGCAGAATGACAGAATGACAGACTGACAGACAGACAAACTTTTTTTTGAGGGTCGCATCGGATTCCCGGGTTCTTTAAACGGATAGAAATCGCAAAATTTTTGAATTCCAAGAAATGCACAGACAAAAGTCTAATTTTATTTATATAGATGGAGAGTAGTAAATATGGCAAAATCTCTGTGATTAAAATATTATAACAGCAGCCTTAGAGCAGCCAAGTCTTTATTTCTGATTATGTATGTAGTAAAATACTTTTTTGTAACAATTAGAATTTATAGTATTGACTAGCTGAAGTACCCGTCATTGACGGGTTAGTACTGAATGCAAATTTCTAAAAGCAAGAACTTTCGTCAGCATTGTAGGAGTACACAAAATGGATGTAGTATTTTGCCAAAGTAAAGAAAGCGCAATTATAATTTTTATGTATTGTTAAAATATTACAGGTTAGAGAGTAACTAAGTAATATCATTTCATGCGCTTTAGTCGTAATGATGGGATGCGCGAACGAATATTTACGCATATTCAAATAATTTTCGCAAAATCTCAAAATCTAATCAACATTTTTGAGAAATTGGAAGACTAGAATTTAAGTTGAGTGACAACTTATCATGTCACCCAATTTCGTATAATTCCCTGCTGTCTTTATTTCGTGATGCTGGAACAAACATTTTAGCATTTTTAAACGATTTTCACAAAATCTCAAAATGTAATCAAAATATTTTAGAAATTCAACACCTATAAATTAAGATTAGCAACTACCTATCACATCACCAAATTTCGTATTAGTCGTTATTACGCGATGCTTGAAAAAATATAACCACATTTTGGGAGAATTTTCACAAAATCTCAAAATCTAATAAAAATGTTTAAAAAATAGGACACCTATACTTTATGTTGAGCAACAACCTATCATGTGACCGAATTTCATATCATTCGCTTTAGTCGTTATTAGGTAATGCGTGAACAAAAATTCACTCAGTTTGAAACGATTTTCCCAAAATCCCAAAATCTGATCGGTTTTTTTTAGATGCTTATAGTTTAAGGTGATCACCTATCATTTCACCAAATACCATTTTTTCACCTTTGCAGTTATTACGTGATGTGCGAACACAATACGCAGTTTGAAACAATTTTCGCAAAATCTCAAAATCTTATCAAGATTTTTTTTTAAATTCGAAACCTATGTTTTAAGTTGAGTGACCACCTATCATGACACCTAATTTCATATCATTCGCTTCAGTCGTTTTTACGTGATGCTTGAACACAAATTTACGCAGTTTGAAAGGATTTTCGCAAAATCTCAATTCCAATCAAGATTTTTTTAAAAATTCGACGCCTATGTTTTAAGTTGAGTGATTACCTATCATGACACCCAATTTCATATCATTCGCTTCAGTCGTTTTTACGTGATGCTTGAACACAAATTTACGCAGTTTGAAACGACTTTCGCAAAATCTGAAAATCTAATCAAGATTTTTTAAAAATTGGACGCCTATGTTTTAAGTTGAGTGACCACCTATCATGATACCCAATTTCATATCAGTCGCTTCAGCCGTTTTTACGTGATGCTTAAACAAAAAAAGCGTCACGGACAGAATGACAGAATGACAGAAGGACAGAATGACAGAATGACAGACAGACAAACTTTTTTTTGAGGGTCGCATCGGATTCCCGGGTGCTTGAAACGGATAGAAATCGCAAAATTTTTGAATTCCAAGAAATGTACAGACAAAAGTCTGATTTTATTTATATAGATATATACCGATACCCATCTGATTACACTCATCCTTAGCTTTCTACAGCTTTTCCTGGGATTTTTACAAGTAAAAAACTAGTTCTTGCCAAGTTCTATAAAAAACCAGCTATTACCGATAAAAAACCAAATCTATAACAAATTATACCATCACTGAGAGGTAATAAATTGCATGTTGAAAATATAAAGTAATAGTTGTTTTTAAAATTTAAACCAGTTTACGGGTGTTCCGGTGTTCAAATTGTCATATAAGTAAAATAGAAAAACCAATCTCGCTCACATCCACGTAATAAATATAATTCAGATGTATACTATCTCGAATGAGAATCCAGATTTCTGAGTATGTTCATTTAACTACAAGTAAAGAAATGCTGTGGAATGCAGTGTGACCAGAAAGTAATTAGCACATGACTTTAAAATGGGAAAATCTTCAAAATTCTTTAATTAATGACACAAACACAGATACTTTTAAATTCATTTTAGGGCAGCGGTTCTCAATCTTTTAACGTCGAGCCCTTCCAAAAAAGGCTAACTTACGGTGTCGCCCCCTCCCTCATATTTTTCAGCATACATTCAGTTTTTTTAATCTTTAACAATGAACATTTAGTCGAATTTTCTACAAAATAATAAAGTAAAGTTTGAATGAAATTTTTAAGCGAAAATGGATATATTTTTGAGTAAAAGTGAGAATAAATAATAAGCTGATTTTTTTTTTAAATAGTCATCACTACTTGCTATTTTGTTTTTCTCGCGCCCTCCCTGCAAACGCTCTGCGCCCCCCTTGGCGGTCGCGCCCCACAAGTTGAGAAACGCTGCTTTAGGGAATTCCCGGTCAGTTGTAGGCATCGTATGTTTCACTAAAAAGAAACTGGTATTTAAAAGGTAAAATAACTAAAACTTTGTAAATTAACACGCATAAAAGTTACTTATCAAACTGTACACGTGTTTTGATGCAAAAAATTGCGATCTTCTACAGCAGCAGCAGATGTCCATACACAGACTCTCCAAACATCCTGCTGTTGTCGGCGCCTTCTTAAAAAAAAGTGAGAAATGCTAATAAAGAATTTAGTTTTCCCCAAAAGTATTGCATTCATCTATATTACGAAAGAATGAAAAGGTTTAAGATTATGTAAATTGATATCGTAAGTATTTATATGTGATTACTAAACTGTACAAATTTTAATAAACTTTCATAGAAAATACAAGGATCAAAAGTTGGCTTTTGCCTAGGTGTCAAAAGCTTTAAGCTGTGAGTTTTGAGGGGATTTTGTGAAATACGTTTTCGAGTATTGTGCGCTAAGGCAAAGCTACGCAACGGCTATCTACCTAAAGAGAGGTGCCTCGGGCGGGGGACTTTTTAAGAGGTTCTAACGCGTATTTACATTTAACCTGAGTAAAACTGCCTTAAACCCCATATCGTTAGATCGATAGCCGCGCGATAAATCCCATCTCGGGACCTTAATACTTCAGCCATCTACAGAAATATGTTTTCGAAATATTGTGCTCTGGTGCGTGCTTGTGCAAATCGTCTCATCCCCCCTCCACTTTCATTTTAAAAGCAGGAGAATTCTTTTGACTTCTAAACACGAGAAAATATGTTGCTGTCTTTAAGAGAACTCATAAGATGGGAACAAATTATATTTTAAATAAAATTTTAATATCTACAAGAGAAAGATAACTTTTAGAGTTCCATAACCTAGTGCCACAGAAATAATTATATAAGTGTTTAAGAAAGTTTCGTGCAGAAAGGTAAGTTTATACTAGTCCTTCTAGCTTTTTTGCTTCAGGTTTTTTTCTTGTCAGAAGTAATACCTTCGAAAAGGAAAAGAATCTATATATATACATGCGTAAGTTTGTAGATGCACTGATGAAAACTGTTGTCACTTGCATTATCAGTAATTTATATGTTATTGTTTTAATGGCACTTCTTTTAGGGCAAAACAATCAAGAAATAGAAATTTAGTTGTTTGGTGCTGCCATCTCTTGGTATTGCTTCACATAGTAGAATAGACTTAATATTTTCTAGAATTTAGTGTGTTAAGATTAGCAAAAAGAGGTAGCCTACTAAGCTAAAATATTCACAAAATTGCTGATATGTACTTTCTATTCTTCATGAATCTATTTTTTAAGTTATATGTAAAAATAACATTTGAAAAGAACCAATTTTAGATTTCTTTGTTAGGAAATATAAGAAGTCAGCAAAATGTAGAAGAAAAACTAAATTATTTAATGGATAAGACATTTTTTCCCTTCTTATCAGGTAGAAAATAACAAATTGATTTTTTTTTAATTTTGCCTTCCTTTCTGTGTATATATGTGATATATATAAATGTCATTAATTAATATGTATGCGTAACTTCCAGTTTTATGCTACAGACATATATAAAATATACCATTTTTAAATGAAAAAAAGTTACCATAAGAGCAGCAAGAAAAGCATGTGTCACTAAACAAATCTAAAAAAAGCACGCATGAGAAGGATAAAACTTTTGAACAAATAGAATTTTTGAACTGTTTTTACAGCTTTCCTTCATTCTAATGTCCCCAAAAAAATAGATAAACAATGATTTACAACACCCACCCCCCTCACAACATATTAAAACAACGGTGAATAATACAAGAAAGTAATTTTTAAGGTACTCTAACTGTGAATCATATGCTTAACCCTTTAAGCGGTCAATTTTTTTACCGAAATGCTTCCAAAAAAGGCATATTTTGAAAGGCATATGATGAAATATTCCCGCTCTCTCGCTAGGCAGAAAAACCCGGATGAAAAGCATTTCAGTTACATTGACAAGCCAAGCCATCTATTCAAAAATATTAATACTAAATAGTCTCTTCACAATAATGAAATATACTGGCAAATCAGAAAAGGAAAAGAGAAAATATCGATGCCCGTACGCTATACGGGCAAACCAGTTGAGGCCAATTTTGGGTAGCACGTACACTGTACGGGCAAACCGCTTAAGGGGTTAAAGTATGACAAAATCCTGTTTTACAATAATAAAACATAATGCACTGCAATGCAAAACACTTCATCAGAACAATAACACTATTAAATAAAGCAATTTTTTAAAGAATAGTATAATCAACAGAAAAAAAATACTAATAAGCAAGACTGAAAATCGCTTTAAAACCAGACCAAACAGCGCACTAAATTTACGAAAAATAATCTTATAAAACGGTAGTAAACCAATGACAAAATATGTCTAGCCAAATAATGTACTTAAAAAAATTTAAGCAATCTGCTAAGCAATTATGGATGAACCATGGTAAATTTTCCTCTGTGAACCAGCGCCCACAGCATATATATTGACTAGTAATAACACACTAAAAATTGTCGGTCGCAATTCTATTTTTTAGGTTAAAGAGAATTTAATGCATTGCGGTAGATATCAAATATGGTTACTCGAATGAACTCTAAAGTGGTCAGAACATAAAATAGAAAGTCGTAACATGTGGGAATCCTCTACAATTTTTTTTTTTGTATTTCTGGAGTCTCTCCGATGATCTACCGTTTTTTTCTTTGTCTTTTCTTACTTTTCTCTGCGTTTATTTCAAGTTTATATTCACGTTATGTTGTATTTTCTTCAGACTTGTTTTAGTGCAAAGTGCAGCTGCTTCCAATAAGTCTCTGGTTATAACTATTAACTCCTCAATACTGACACTAATGCCGCAACTTCTTCCAGCTGCAAGTTCGTAAAACGCTGAATTAATGAGAATATAGTGAATGCGGTGTAAGTACACCTACCCCATGCTGCCTAAATTTCGTATTAGTTCCCAAAAAATGTCGTCTATCTTTTAAATTCGGAAAAAAATTATGTGTGATAAATCTGTACTTTAGAACTTTTGGCCTTTATTTTGCCATACACATCATACGGTGGTGATTTCGAAACAGCATTATTCATAGATTAATGTCTATACGGAGGATATAGATTTCAAATAGATTTCTATCAATATTATCTGTTGTCTAAGAACACACAGCAGAACGCCTCACAACACCGCATCTATGTTAAAAGGGAGAAAAGACAATATGGCTAAACCGCAGCAACTGAGTCAACCTACTGCTTCTTTTATAGGTTTTTATAACCCTCCATTGCTCTGAATATTTGCGTAATGAACCCCTCCTGATATTACCCGATTATGCTTTTTAAAGAAAAGCTCTTTATAAAGGGGTCATGCCAAAAATCACGTGAATTGATGACAATTTGTGGACTGTCGGTGAAATATCTCCAAATTTCGTGATATGAATTAGGTCACGTGACTGGTTGTATTTGACAAGTTATCGCATATTCCTTGAATTAATCAATGGGATTTTTAACTATCAATAGCACACAGTTAGTTTATTTGCAACAAAGTACAATATTTGACTATTTAATGCTGTTGTTCTTGAAAATCATGCAACTTTGAACAGCATTAAAAAAAAAATTAATTGCACTAATGAGACTCGGAAAAAGTTAGTATGTCACTTTACAAGTTGTACTGTCAAGTCAATTGCTAAAACAATGAACCAAAAGGAGTTATGAAACATTGAGGGAATAATGCTAAACATTTTGCAATATTTCTCTAAACAGGCAACTCCTCGGCCCATTCTTTAAGATCTTTGTGCTCATGAAACTTTTCTGCAAGTTGCGTGAGGCGTGCAGCTTTAATCTTTGCACTGGTTCATAATGCATTGGGTGAAGAAGCATTTTTAATTCGAGTGTTTGACATCATTGGTTTGTTTTCAAAGCTGTTCAGAAGTCCTGTAACGGTGATCACTCTTCCTATAGAGCACACACTTAACACTCTGAAAAGTTATTAATCGTATTTAAAAATCAGGGAAGTACACCAATTTACATATTTTAACAATATTTTATGCACATAAAATGTGTAAATATACAGTATAATTCACTGATTCCTAACCACTACATAAATTTTAAACTGAAATAATTTACTGTGATTTGTTTTGCCAAAATTCATAAAAATCAAAATCAAAACAGTCTGTATTACAATATTAATATCCTTTGTGCTGGTAATCATTATACTTGTGCTCCATCAGCCAGAAAATTTCCAATCAATTTCTCTCCAGATTATGCAATACATGCAAGCAACTTTATAATACTTCTTTATTTATGTATAGTAAAACCAACCCAGAAAATTATCTTCATGAACTCCTATTCCTGTCAATATGTATTCAAATTTTTAATCATAATTCCACTTTGGAATGTTGCGCCATCTGTTATCATTCTCGAGGATAAACTGCATTCCATTTAAACTATAAACAGAAAGATACTGCAACAGTAATTTTTAGGACTTTGAAAAGGTAAAATGAATTGTTTTATTCAATTATCATTGCTGTAAAATTTCCGAATTAGACGACCTGCATATAATATCCGATAAATGGCGACGGATTTCACATGTATTTCAACTGTTCCCAAAAATTGTAATTTACAGAGGATATTCATTTTTTTATGTACAATCCAGTATCTTCCTAAATGCAGTAGAGAAATTTTAAAGTCTTTCATATTACTGTTTAATCTTTCAATTAGATCTAGAAATAAAAGCAGCTAAATTCTGCAATAACATTTCGCATTTTTTCGTACAGTACAATTCTATTTTAAATAAGAATTAGGGATGGACGCGAGACGAAAAATTGGAGTCTCGCGTCTCTCAAAACAGCCGAAATGCTTTGTCTCGTCTCGCAAAAATCCCTATATCATAATGTTAAAAATGTTTGTCTCGTCTCGCAAAAAAAGCTCTAAATGTCCGTCTCGTCTCGCAACCATCCCTAATAAGAATAGCTTATCGTTTCTTTTGAATTGATAAATACATTTATTTATTTTAGTGGAACATAGACACAAAAAAATGTCAAACTAAATATAAAATAAATAAAAACTAAAAATAAATAAACTAACTAAAGATAAATTAAAAATAAATATTTACAGGGAAGTTCCCCTTTTCAGAGTAGTATACAGCGGAAATTATTGGTCAGATTGTTACCAAATTTTTCTTTTTGAGACCTCAAGTGAATTTTTTTTAATTTTTTTTCCTCAATGGGCGGGCACTTGCTCATCAAGCATTTTTGCAACTACTAAGGACCGAATTACTGACCATTTTATTATGGGAGCACCCAGTGGTCGGCCAGCGTTGCCCCCTACGAAGGGACGGACAAGTTAACATCTATGCCCAAGCCGAGATTCGAATCCGAACCCAAGGACACGATAGAATGATCCTTAAGCCATTACACAACCTGGGCAGCTCAAGTAAAAGATAAGAAATTAGGAAAAAATTAGTTCAAAAAATCACCCCCAGGTGGAGTTTTCTAATGTCATAGTTGCTGAAATATCCGAATTCTCCTACCGTGCAGAGGTACAAAACATCTGCTGCACAATCTTCTTAATTTTTTTTTTTTTTTTTTTTTTTTTTTTTTTGTATGAGGACGGATATTTTTCGGTTCTATTCGCACTAAAACGTTGTGAAACGTCAATTTGTGAAGTCACCACCAAATTATCTCTCATGGTCTCTTTAAGATTTCCTGCATATTTGATAGCGTTCTGACCCCTAGCTTGTGCTGTACATTGTTATGAATAGGAGAACTTTCATTATGAATACCGTGTATTTTGCTCTGAAGAACAGAAACGAAACAAAAATAAGAAATTTTAAGAATTTAATAGAAAAATATGAGTTTATTCATCTTCAAATTTAATATGTTCACGTGATTCACTTTTTAACGATATATACAACAGTTTTCATGAATCCAAATTATTCTAAGTGAAATATTATGCTAATATAAATTATCTCTATTGTTTTGAAAAAACTCAAAATTCATACATGTTTTACAATCTTAAATTTCAAGGAAGGTACTCTAATGAAAGTTTGCAACGCATATTTAAAAATATGCAATTTTTCTTTAGAAAAGAGAGTTCATAATGATATTTCAGATGATTTTTGGATGAAAAGTATCGCACCTTCTTTTACATCGCATGTCACTTTTAAATATAGGAACCCAAGAATCCAATTTAAATAAATTAAAAAATGATATTAATCGGTACTTGTGTGTTTATAATATTATTTTGATTATTATGCGATGATTTTTTATTAAATATTTTAGAGATCTAACTTGTGAGATCAAATTACAATTTAGAGACTCTATGCTGCGTAAATGCAATATTTAATTTCAAAAAATTAGTATGATGTGCCCCCTTTGTAACCAAAATAACGTGTTTAAATTTAATTCATAATTCTCGCTGTATCAAAACTTTCCGAAACTACTATCAGTTTTTGAATGAATATCACTTTTTTTTCTCTTAATTCGTTTAAAGTAACTGTTTTCTCCCTCAAAAATTTCTCATTTTTCGAGCGTGCTTGGTGTACAAGATTAAAAAAATTATCTAAAATAAGTGTACAGGGCAGATATTTCGCATTTATTTTTACATTTCTAAAATTTTTATTTATTTATTTTTACAATTCCTAAGAATTTAAAATTATTTTATTTTTATTTTATTTCATTCACGTTTTGCCGTAGAACGATGGGATTTTTAGAAATACCGGGTGACCAAAAAGTTCGTAAAAACTTTAAAAATTCATTAAAAAAGAACAAGTAATGACAGAAATTTGCAGTTTGCACAAATAGGTTTAGAGGCTGATCGGATTTTTTTTAATGACAAGAAAGTTTGTAGTTAAAAATGTTGCCGATATTTGGCGCTGATATGCACAATGGAGAGCCATTTTCTATATATATATTCAATTTAAAACAATCTAAAATCTTTCTAATCTTATCCGTGCAAAGTGCAATTTTGTATCGTTATTTGTTCGTTTTCAATGAATTTTTAAACTTCGATGGACCCAGGATGCGTCAAAAGCTCGTGAAAACTTCAAAATTCATTTAAAAAGAAAACAAAAATCATTACAAAATTGCAGTGTGCATAGAAAGGATTAGAAAAATCTCAGTTATTATTTTGGAAAGTTGCTTCCCGTTGTGCATGTCAGCGCCTTGTGAAGCGCGAAATGTTCTTTTTCGTATTTTGAAGTCGTGCTATAAGCAAGTAAAACCTCTAAGTTCATCGCTGTATTTTACCACTGAAAAATACAGTATGACACCCAAAATTTCAGGATGTACCGTTAGCTCAATCAAGAATCTATATTTTAAATGAGCATTCATATTCCTTCATCAATATTCAAATATTCTTCGATGTATCCATGTATACTGTCTACTTACCAATTTTTTGATCATTAACATTACGATTTACCACCTGTTAAGCAAGATGCCTAAAATTTGTACGATAATTAAAAATTCTCAACATTAAAAATTGCATACACAACACGTACTGAATGATCAAAAATTAGAGATATTACAACCATCCTACCTCTTAAAAACAAATACAAAGATATTTCTAATTTTTCCTTTAATGAATTTGGATGTCTTCTGTATACTCAGTTACAGAAATAGCGTCAACGATTTTATACGCTACTTCATTCGGAAGTTTTGGTATTTACTAAGATTTGCATAAACTTTTCAGTCTCTGGTTTCCAAATTTAAATCAAAATGTGCATTTCTGTCTAAAAAATAATTTAGTTACACCAAGGGAATGGATGTTTATTTTAGAATATTTAAACCAAGCTCGGCAACATCAAAAATAACACTGGTATTTTTTCTTACCAATAACCAGCAAATGATCTGTAATTTGCAAATTCATATGTACCTCACTTGCCTGATTTTCATAGTGGTAGATCACTTACAGAGCGATGATAATATTTTTTTAATAAAAGAAGTAATATTTTCATAAATATTACGACGAGTAATAATCCAACTTCAACTATTAAAGTCTATCATTTAAAAAAATTAATTTCCTACTAATGATGTAATTATAGATTTAGTAGTCAATGTATATCTTCTTAATTTTTTTGTAAAGATGTTCAGTAGAAGCTCTTCAGATTTATGGAAATTTTAATTAACGCAAACTGCCGATACTTTTAAAATATTAAGCCAGAACTACACGCTTCCATGCTTAGTACTGGGAATATAGTGTTTGTGTTTAACATTAGCACATAATAAGTGTTACTGATATGCTAATCAGACATCTTGAAATCTTTTGTCCTTGAAAAAATGAATTAGGACCTGCTTAAAACATTCCATTAGTGGTAGCAGAAACTTATTATGCATTTCAATCAATTATTTATGAGTTTACTATCATTATCACCAGTTAAGCATGAACGAAATGATTATTATTCATTAACTCTTTTTTTAATGTTTTTATTAACATTTTTATTTGACAGTACAATATACTACTAAATATCTGTAAGTCTGAAGATGTTAATGAAATTTCTAAATATAAAAGTGTAGATTAAATAAAAGACTTTTTCAGCTTTTGAGCAGACTGCTTTTAACTTCCGAAATATCCTGGGCTTAGTCAATCTTGTGAATAATAAGTTGAAGTACATGCTGATTTATTCTTCAACCATGGATTTTGTGAGCATTTGTGACAGGAGTTCGATGGCATATGCCATTAGCAAAATTTTTGAAAAAAAAAACTTTTTCGTTTTTTTTTTGTTGTTGTTAATCATCATCATAATGGTGGATATTTCAATACTGAAGCGATGCGGACTATCTCATCCATGAAACTATTCCATGATGATTCAAATTGATACACACCGGTGGATTGAAAGATTTCTTTTGAAAACCTAGCTTTTATACTGTTGATTTGCACGTTTCTAGAATTGGGATATCATTGATATCCAGTATTAGCTGAATAAAGCACAAATTATTACTTCGATACATGCAGCAAGCAATATCAATTACGTTCGAAAGTTTTAAGGAAAGGTTCGAAAGTCAATGCCGACCACGATGCTCTTGTTTTATTTCACCACAGACTTTTTCTGGGAGGGAGGGGAGGCAGGGCGAATCTACAACCAAGAAACGTGGCTATATTTTAATCTGAATTTCCAATCTCTGTAACAATATAGTTCCATTCAATGTTGCAACTCTCAAGTTCAGTTAAATAGCATAAAAGCAGTACATCGCGCCGAGGGTATCACGTTATTCTGAGGAAAATTAATCTTTACTGCACTGTGAAAATACCTTAATACTTTAAATTAAAGAATTATTTTGTTCTATGGTTTCTTAGGAATGCCATAAATACGTTAACAGATTGAAATGGGATTCGGTATTGTTTATAAAAGAGTTTCGAGAAACATTACTCTGTGGCGTGATTACACTGGTACTGGGAAAATTCTGTCATATGTGTCGTCTTGTGTATAAGATCACCGACTGGATTTACGGGCCCCAAGGCAGGTATTTACGATTCCACCCCCCACCCCCCAGAAGAAAAAGAAAAATAATTCTTTCATTTTTTTTATCCAAGTATTTTAAACACTTTAGAGTTGTACACTTTAAATTTACCGTAGGCCATGTATACAAAATATTGCACTTGTTTAAAATTTCATCTATATATAATTGCAAATTTTTTATCAGAATTTTAAAGTAATGTATATGTAATTCTGAAATTCTTTCTTAATGTACACGAATGCAGCTGCATGAGCCAAAAAACGCTTTGGGAGACACAAATTGCTTATTTTCCGGCGAGATTTGTACGTACAAATTTCGTAACATACGTCCGACAGGCTTACTCCAAGTCACTTTTTGAACTAACATTTTCTGCACAAATCTTTTTTTTTCCTGTTCTCATTAAGATTTCCAGAAAACTTGGTAGCATTGTGGCCATTGGTTATTACGCGCATCGCTCTCAAAAGGGAATCTTTAACAATGGACACTCTTTATTATACATACTAGCTGTGTGACCGTTCTCCGCACGGCAGGAAACGAATGGTTTTTTTTGTTTGTTTGTTTTTGTTTTTGTTTTTTTTAACATCATATGTACAAATCCGGGATAATTGCAGCTTGATATCACAAAAACTTATGTCAGTGTCACTTTTTGACCGAAAACGAAAGAACTTAACGGTATGCAGACGAAACTCTTCCTTTTCAAAAGGCCTTATTCCCACATCATATAATACTATTTTTTTAGGTTAGTTTATAGGTTTAATATATACCTCAGAAATAACATTGTATGATACGGGCAACTTTATTTAATCATGCAGTTCCTAAAGCGTAAAAAATGCATTAGCGCAGTCATGATGCAGAAGACCGTACTGAAATTTTATCTAACAAAAAACTCTTAACAATATTCTTGATATCATAAACATAGAACTCCTATATGAAATATTTGATGGGTAATGTACGGTTCGGTGCCACCATCCCTCCTTGATGGTGGCGTTTTTATAAATGTAAATGTTCGTGACGTAAAGTTCTGTAACTAAAATGACCTGTAATGAACGCCTAGTGCAGTATTATATTATAGGACCACGGATCACGTAGAATATTGGCAGGCTTCCAGTAAGGGGAATCCAAATGAACTGGTCGAGGAGGGGGTAAAGCTGGTCAATCTTCATTCATACTGACCGTTCCGTGCCGCTAAGACGCCACGATGACATCACTCAGCGAAGTAAAGCAGCCTTTGTGAAGAGATCTCAGAGGGTTTGCGGACTACCTAGCAAAAATATATTCCGCAGCGGCCGCGAAGCTACAACTACAACTAAATAGAAAAGAGCGTTTCTAGATCATTGTTCTGGAGTCACACTTCGCCGGCGTACAGCGTGGTTTCAATGGTGCATTTATTGCGGCAGCGCAAGCTCGCGCGTGGATAAGTTATGTTTCCAAACGAAAAAGAACGGTGAGGAAGCGCAGAGTCTGAACGGCATGGAATGACCAGTATGAATGCAGCTTTACTTCTTCAGAACTGCGTCATAATAATTCAGCGGCATGCACAGATCGGGGCCGTCGTTATTAGCAACGGGCCTGTGTATGAGTTGCCATCACTAAAAATGAGTTTATCATTGAGGCCTGTTTTCCCCCAGTGACAGTGTTCTATTTTTTTATTCTAAGTATTATAAATGTTATATTATTTTATTATTTTAAAACAATTTTTTATACTTTTGTCGTACTAAAGAACTTTAGATGTAGGTAATCGTTTTGTGAATCTTGCGCCATTTTCTTTTATGAAAATTTATCCTAAAATTCGAGCATTTTGCTCTGAATGTAAAGGTACGTGAACACTTTTATAATGTATTTAAAAATTCTAAAAATATGTATGTAAATCATGTTTAGTGAATAATTATTCATGTGTTATTTATAAATAAATTATTATAATCAGAAATTGCGTATTACTTACTTGAGTAGTTTTTATTCTTGTAAATAAGCATCACGTTGTGATACTATTTAGACAATTTAATTTTGCCAGTTGAAAATGTTATTTATCAGTTATACATGCCTTGATTATGTGATTCAGACTTACATCTGGTACAGTGCAGAAATACAGTAAATTATAAATTATTGATTTTTGCCCGTTTATACAGAAACTTCAATTGTAGTTAATATTTTGTACAAGCGTTCATTATGCTTGCTCAATTCCAAAGTTCGATTGAGAAAGCGACAAAAGAATAATATATACTACATGAAATTTCTTTATTAAAGAATAATTAATTCAGGGATCGCGCTATAGAGCGTATTTTATCAATTTTCTCCAATATACAGGATATCCCGAAAACACTGAAATGCGCTTTAATACATCATTTGTTAAAGATTAATCTTGAATTGTTTAAAATAACGTAGGAAATACGACTACGTTCATGAAATATTCATTATAAAAATGTCTTGTGTATTTAGTTATTTTAAAGTATATTAAATATCCACTTGCGAAACTAAAATAAGCAATCGTGAATCATGAGAGTAAGCGCTACTTTGTTTTTCCTTCAAATTATATGCATCTATTTTCTTTATGTCAATATGTATAGCAAGCAAATTAATCATGAGTTTGTATGATTGTTCGTTGAATTAGTAACACAATTACTACTTAAAACTATATTAAATAACGTTTGAAAGCACTGGGAAGGTTTAGAAATGCCTGATGTATACGTGAAGACTCGAGCATCCGTAGGCCTCTTTGGATGGCTCATCAAAATACACGCGCAGGCCCGTTACTAATTGCGAAGGCCCCGCACAGATCTGACTGCCATCCCCATCAAGTAATGCATATGCGCATTTCCTCCTCTAAACGGGATGTTTATGTTTCTATCCAATCCGTGGTCAAATAGTATTACATTCGTTTCTTTCTTTCTTCCTTCTTACACTCGAAAGAAAAATTACATAAAACTAACGTCGATCTCACTTACGATTTGCACTTAAAATAAAAGACCACTTTCATAGCCTATTTTTGACACAGTAGTTGCGATAGTGTCATATTCAATATTTAAACAAAATCTGAAGTCGTGTCTAGAGATCTTGGTCTCTTAACCCATTTGTGCCTGGATATTTTTGCGACTTTCTTCGATTTTTACTGATAACAGAAATAATAGATAAATTTCTGAGATCAACTTCTTGAACAAGGGATGATTTCTTTTAAAATCCTTATGCATAAAAATCGAAATATCAACATCCTACTGGGTCATGTTAAAATATTTTGTAGAGTTGAGGCTCAATACTCATGAATAAAGGCTAGGAAAAATAAATAACGTTTTCAACTAATAGTGAAAATGCCGTCCCAAAAAAAGGGACACTAGGCATAAATGTGTTAAATTGAAAATATATGACTATAAAATAAATAGAACTTCAGCAGTTATAAAATAGAATAAGCAGAAGTCATCTCTAGTGTAGTGTGTTCTAAGCACATCCGAGTCCATTATTCGGAAAAATTCTGCAAACCGCGGAAAGAGCAAATTATTCAATGTAATCTCAATATCATTTTCGTACACGATACATATCCTAAATTTTCTGATGATATATTATTGATTTCAGTGTGTAAGATTTTCAGCTCATTCGTTTAACAATAACGTTGATCTCGTCGTTTGGACTGGTAACCCACCAAAATTGTTTTAATAAAAGAGGGCAATCTGTATAATCAATCTAATTAGAAGAGCACATATTTAAAATTAATTTGCTCATTTTACTCTCTTGCATCAGAGCTTATGAAAGTTAATTTGGGAAGTTGGGGCTATTCTTAGCTAATCGGTATTTCGAACATTTTTCGGAGCTATTTGGGGTACTTACGTATTATCCCGGCGGTCATTCAAGCCAAATTATTTTTTTCTTAAAATATGCTAGCAAATTGTTTTCAATCGTATTCGGAACCATCAATAATTTCATGTGTCCGGCATTTATCTTGGCAAAAAATAGCTCGTCTTGGCGGACCGCCAGGATAATACGTAAGTACCCTATTGGACTAATGATGAAACTTTTGTGCCAGAGCTTGTTAAATTGCTAAAATTCAGCCAAAATAAAAGTATATCTAATATATATATATATATATATATATATATATATATATATATATATATATAGCCAAAAGTCGTCAAAACCTGGCGACATTTTGCGCAATTTTTGGGAATACATATATGACGACCGTCATCAAACCTATAGCGAATTCATTGTATATGTTAATTAGTATTTTCCACCTTCTGGCGACTTCTGAATTTCCTGCGATTTTAAGAAATGCGAGTTTCCTTTAGTTATTATGGTTACTGAAAAATCATCAAAAATCGCCAAGGGTATTTCGCGCACTAAACAAAATTTTTATAATAGTAAATTTTTACATTTCTAACTGCTTTTTAAACACATGACGTCAAAATGGCGTTTTTTTGAGTTGCGAAATCTAAGATGAATTAGTGAAAGAAGGAAAAAAAAAGCTCACGTTATTTTACTTTTTTACAGCATCTGAAAACCTAGATGTTTATTATTACGCTCGTGGTGCTATATTTTGTCAACGCTTGGTAACCTAATTGGTATTTCTAAGGCATTTTTAAACTCGTGACATCAAAATGACGTCATTTCATTTATGATATACCATTTAGTTATGTCTATCTCCAGTATATAGATGGTATATCACATGATCACTATTTTAGACAATCGGATATCGGGAAAGCTTTCAGAAAGTGAAAATTATCAAAAAATATAAAAAAAAAATCGCAGAACGATTGAGTTTCCAGAATTTTAAAGTTGACTAAGGACTATTCTATGTCGTTTTACATGTATGTGCAAATTTTCAAGCCGATCGGTCGAACCGTGTGGAAGGAGTTCCCGGACAAACAAACAAACAAACTTTCACATTTATATAATAGATACCCGTGCACTGTAAATGTGCATCCTGAAATTAACTGATGTATAGCTGAAATTTACATGTTATTTTCACTTATTTAACTGAGAAGTTCCTGCCGACCAGTTTGTGTGGTGGGTAAAGCACCGTACTACGGTTTCGGGTTCAACCCCCGGCGGACGAGGTTCGATCCCCGACTGGGCGTGGATGTCATTGTGTCTGTCCCTTCATAGGGGGCAACGTTCGTCCACCTACTAGGGGTCCCTATAATAAAGTGACCAACAACTCCGGCCTTAGCGGTGGCCAATGCCTCCAAGGCATTGTTTAGATCCGCCATTAAAAAAAAATAACAAAAAAAAAAAAAACTAAGAAGTTCCTTCCTGAATGGAACACGAAACTTTATTTGGAATGACTGGAATTTTCCAGTTTACAGCTGGTGAGGTAACAAAAAATTTCCCTAGTCCAAATAATGTCAGGAAATAAAGGAAAATTCCGGATTCTGAAATACGATACAGAACTGCAGCCATGTTGTGATTAAAAACAAATTCATTCTCTTTGGTTGTGCTGTATAATGAAGGCCTGGATTTATAAACAAGTGCAAAGGTGTTAGGTCATCATGATCAACGTCGATTTATAACTTAACAAATAATATGTTACAAGCGAGAAGTATTGTACCACTAGAGCTCACCGTACAATATTTTCAAAAGTACTTTGTACTTCTTACAATAATATAAACGTACTGAAAATGTAGTCTGACGCTCAATTAGCATGTATAAAAATACATGTTTTTGTACAATGAATAAATTGAATTGAAACAATAACTTTACATTGTTTTAATTTGAAATTTGATATTGTTAAGGTGTCTCACAACTTGTGTTTCCATTGTTAGAAACCTGAGTGTGATATATTATTGTGAACCCCAAAAATTTGCAACAATCAAAAATACAAATCATTTCTAACCAAGCTTTTAAAAGTGTGAGTTGGAAAGGCGATAATTTGCGAATAAAATCTGCGATTTCTTCGATATTTGATGTGAAAAGTTGCTCGTTTGTAACTATACTGACTTGTTGTATTTTCTACGACTTATTATTTTTACGGATAAACTACTATTTTACGCTTACTTTTAAACTTCCAACGAATTTCAAACATCAGCTGCTGATTGTGTAATACAAAGTAACTGCTCTCGCAGTTTTTCACGACTCATTATTCTGACTGTACTTCTGAACTTTATCCGAGCTGTTGACGATTATTTTAGTGTGGCTAGCTCAGGAGTGGACTCTTACGTAACAGCTCCGGAGCGGGCACCTGCCCCTCCAAAGCCTCCTCGGTGGGTGCCCATCGCTCCATTGCCAGTACTCTACCCCGGGGATCTTCTGGAGCGTTTTCTGGCTGACTGCGTCAGTCACTCTTTGCCAAGTGTATTTCCGCGGGCACCAGACGCTCTAAAGCCTCCTCGGTGGGTGTCCATCGCTCCTCTTCCAGTACTCTACCCCGGGGATCTTCTGGAACGTTTTCTGGCTGACTGTGTCAGTCACTCATTGCCAGTACTTTACCCCGGGGACCTTCTGCAGCGTTTTCTGGCTGACTGCGTCAGTCACTCTTTGCCATAATAGCAAATTCCATAAGAAGCCTTTATCACCAGCATAGAAACAGTTTCCATCGAAAATCTACATCACCAGCATGTCTACAAATTCCATAGGAAACCTTTATCACCAGCATAGCTATAGTTTACATCGAAAGCCTCCATCACTGACACTTCTACATAGGAAGCCTTTAACACCAGCATAGCTATAGTTTACATCGAAAGTCTGCAACAGTGGCATGTCTACAAATTTCATAGTACGCCTTTATCACCAGCATAGCTAGTTTACATCGACCATCACCGGCATTTCTGCGAAGTCCACAGAAAGCTTTTATCACAAGCACAGCTGCAGTCTACATCGAATATCTCCATCACCGGCATGTCTATAAATTCTATCGTAAGCCTTTATAACCAGCATACTGGCTACAGTTTCCCGTGAAAGCCTGCATCAACCGCAAGTCAATAAATTCCATAGGAAGTTTTTATCCCCATCATATAGCTACAGTTCACATCGAAAGCCTCTATCACCTGCATGCCTGCAAATTCCACAGGAATCTTCTATCACTGTCTAGTAGCAGATATTGAAAACTAATACAAAGCACACAAGCTACCATGTAGGGTTATACCAATGAAAATTCCTGCAGTTTTTTTCCGTCAGATTTGTTCACATGACAACTGAACACAGGAGCTGTTGAAGAACTCTTAAAAGCTGGGCACATTATGACAGGATAGCACCTATGGAAAAAAAACTATGGACTGTCTCACCAAAAAAACCGATTGATCCGAGCTTAAAGATATTTACTTCCACCCGAAACGTAAAGAACGGCTGTTCTACAGAACGGAAAAACATCTATGAAGAGTTTTCAAGTACAAAGGCATATTCTACCGATCTCTCAGATGCGAAGTCTCATTGAAATCAGAAAAATCTCTTGCACTGCACAAAAAGAAAAGATCTTAAACAACTCTAAACAACAGAACACTCTTTCTTCCATATAAAAGTCACATACCGAGTCTCAATATGTATGCTTCCATTGCAAATACAAACATTTATAGAAGTAGAATGTAAATTCCAATAAATTCTTAACAATAAAAAATAAATTATTTACACTATACTTTGTAGTTTCTTATATTGTAGTTTTTTCTCTATGTATAACTGTCCACTAATCTTTTTAAGGGTGTATGTTGATAAAAAGAAAAGAAATCTGTTTTAGTCTTCTTACACAAATTGAAATAAGCTAATAGCACCATGGTTGGTCTCCAAAAAATTCCAGACGGTTCTTCATAAGCTGCTTTACACACAGCAATAAGCGAAAGAGTTGTGGCTTTTTGACACAGTGAAATTTTCAGAAAAAATTCTTAAACATGGATCTGAGCTGCAAGATTTTTCGAAGAGTGACACGCTTTGCGAAAATTTCCGATTTTTAAGAATTTTTTCTAAAAGTTTTGAAACGGATACAGAATTATCGTTTATTTCAGTATGTAGTACAGCTTGTAAAGAGTCAGTTTCAAAATTTTGACGTGCCTGGCATAATTAGTTTATTTGGTACTTATGTACCAAAATCACATGATTTTTTCGAATAACACCGTTAAGGATACATGTTTACACCATCGCAATAGTTGAGAACGAACGGGTCGGTTACGGAACATGTACGCAATCTCCAAATATTTCAAAATTACAACTATTTCCCTGTTTTTAAACAGTTTTTTTCCTGTTGAAGAAACTAAATAAAAAATAACTATACGTAAGAATCTAAGAAAACGTGTAAGAAGCTCCTCTATAAAATCGCGCAATGTATGAAACTTGGAAAAAAGAAAGGAAAGAAAGCTGCACTACACATACTACCACATTGCTTTAAAGAAAAAAACAGTTGAAAAGTTTTAACTTTAAAACTTTAACTACGCAAAAATTTTAATAAAACTATCTGCGTACCCGTTCTCCGCACGGTTGGGAGCAAAACTTTCTCTTACATGTATAATTCGAATTGATTCCAGTAATGTGGAATCTAAAAATAAACAAAATGATTTGACTCTTGGCGTAAAGTTACTCATTAGTTATTCGTAAAGTTAGTATAAATACTGATCTGAGAACATTGTTAATATTATGAAACAAAAAACTATGTCGGTGTCATTGGCGATCAGAAAAAGAAAAGCGTGACGGTTCCTAAAAATTTCGAACTTTCAAAATGCCTCACTTCTACATCATACTCTTTTTTAGATTTAAGTTATACCATTAATACCTTAGATACTACATGATGTGAAGAACCGTTTTATTTTATAATTAAATAGTTGTGTGTACCCGCTCATCGCAAGGCAAGAAGAGAACATTTTCCTATAATGTGATCATAACTACTTGTGACAAAACAGAATCTCCAAGAAAAAAAAAGTTCAGGTACAGAATTTTCTGTTGAAATTACCGCGGGATATATTAACGCGACGTAGAATTATTTAATGTTTAGTTAGCTGTGATGTAAGATGGCTGTTATCGGCAAAATATGTTACATAGTGAAAACAAACTGTTTTCGAAAGAAAATTTTCTCCTCTATCCGATGATGCAAATATCGTTTTATTGCGAGTGCAATGACCCGCGTTATTACGTATTATGCAAGAAAAATCGCTAAAAATCGGACAAAACATAAAATAAAACATTTTCTAATTCGAATTTCAGAAAAATCGCTCCGAGGCGTCTTAGGATCTGTCCCAGTGAAGCCGTATGCAAAATTCGGTAGGTCTGCGACCAACCGTCTCGGCACAATGCGATCTAAAGACGCGCGCAAGAACATCGGTGGTCACAAACCTACCTGCCTACCTACCTACATAGCTACATATAATGTTTGCTCTCGGATTTTATTATGTAAGATTTTCTTTGTTTCAGAAAAAGGGGACTGAATTTTGCAAAAAAAAAAATACTGAATTTTGCAAATAGAATTAGGAAAACTTCTCTACTAGTCTAAATTTGTTTCTACAAACACTGCAGTGCCGCAGAATTGTTTATTTATCTTCATGACGTTTCCATAGATACTGGTATGTGCATAGAAATGCCAAGAGATAGACTGAGGAAAATAAAAACCATGAAAAAATGTAACTAACTTTGCTCCTGTTAAATTTCTAAAGCATATGTTCTGCAGTATGTCGGAAATTCAAGAGAAAACACGATGATGAGAAAACCTTTCAGACAATGCGAAAAAATAAAGCTTTGGATGATATTTCCAGAAAATCGGAATCCTTCTCTGGCGAAAAGTTTTCGCAAGGATTGCCCTTACATATCCATTAAATGCAGAATTAAACGTTCCCAGAGGTATGTAGTGGGATAAAAGTTCACTGTAAATGCCAACTCCAGCTCTTTGATTCGTAGAACTTTTAGAGCCGTCTGTGAAACTCCACAACCGGTCTTCACTGGGGTAGCGAGTATGAATTGTCTCCGTCGCTACTGAAAACAGAACTTTGGTGTAACTCAATCCAGCTCTTCTCTCTGATTATGCATTGGAAGAACCCATCTTGCGTTTTAAACCTTCGTGGGCCAGGGACAAAGGTAGCCAATCTCTGACTATGAGGAAGCCTAATTAGCTTTTCGTATAGTTTTAAGGCAAAACTAATAACCTCTTTTTCCATACTGAGTTCTCCGGTGCAGAAGAGCATTGCAGTAATCGGTGATGTCTTAACTCCTCCAGTAATAAAGCGAAGAGCCTGATTTTGGATTCTTTCCAATTTTTCCATAAGTTGGTTCGAGGCAGTAACAAGGGGAGCACAGCAATACTTCAAAGCAGGTTTAACAAAAGTTGTATTAGTGAGGAGAGTAGATCTATCACAAGTTGTGATAGATCTACTCTCCTCACTACTTCACAATCCCATCTTCATCCAGCCAAGCGCTTCATTATAGCAAAGCGCTTTCGGGACCTTTCCTCTAAATTTTCAATGTGTAGTTTCCATGAAAAGCGGTGGTTAAAAGTTACCCCCCAGCAATTAGTACTGTCACTATAATTAATAAAGATGCTGTCATAGTAATTAGTTTCGCTATTCCAAGCTGTAAACGCCTGTGGCATAGCGAAAAAAATCTGATAAACAGTTTTAGATCTACTTACAAACATTGCACCAATCTTACACTCTCTATAAGGCTCAGTTCAGAATACAAGAAGACCTATCTTTTGCATTTTTCTTACTTGTTGAGGCCCACATGACTAAGTCGTTAGCATACATTAGGACATTTGCATCTTAGTTAGTAAGGTGGTCAATCAGGTCATTAATGAAGATGTTGAATAGAGTACACTTCATTTCCGCCCCTTGGGGTAGTAATTTTCACATATATTCAATAGTTTTTTGGGCATTTATTCACTAATTTGGGTAATATTTGAGCTGATTTCATCATGCAAAGTGCCATCTAGTGGACATTTTTCAAACTAAACGTTCTGAAAAAATCCCTTTGGCGCATCTCGTGTACAGTCCATTTGCAAAATTTGGTAGCAATCTAATCACCGGTTACAGCTGCAGAATGTTGTTCGTAGGGTAAGTTTAATTATAGCTACTCTGTATATATATATATATATATAACTCGGCTGTCCGATCCTTGTCAGGGGGAGACCCCCCTGAACCCCCCTAATTTTTTTAGTTTCATTATTGCCACACTGAAATGATATTAATTGATTATGTCATTTTATCTCTCATCTTTCGAGTATTTCACCTAACCCTATGTTGAAATTTTTATGATTGTAACCTATTTATAGAAAAATACACGTGATGCATATTCTACAACTTACCAGTAGCGCAGCCAGAATTTTTTTTTAGGGGGGGTCCAGAACTCGGGAGATCAGACTCGGACTCGGGAGATCAGACCCCCCCTCCCCTTAAATGATCATGTTGCTGTTCACAGGGCCCCCGTAAATGACACCCATATAATTTTTTCTAGGGGAAGGGGGGGGGGAATGGTCGTCTCAGACAGGCACTCAGCAGTCATCCCTTCCCCGGAAGAAATGTTTCACGAATTTTACCTTTACAGAAAACATTTGAAATTTTACCCTCAGGCCCCCAGAAAGCGCAGAATCAGTGGGAATACCTATATTCTCCCCCCCCCCCAGTGGCGGACTTTGCTCTTGAGAGGCCCGAGGCGCAACTCAATTTTGAGGCCTCCCTCCTCCAAAAAAAAAAAAAAAAAAATCACTAACTCTAACTCCTTTACATTATTACTAATTATTTTAAAATGCTTTAATTCCTTTTATATGTGGTTTATGTCTACAAACCAGGGCCTGACTTTCACTATAACACTTTTGTGCCCAGGGCACTTTTCAGATTTTGTGTCCTTTAGCTGGCTCAATTTTTGTGCCCCTGTATATCGTGTTAAACTCAATTTTTTGGCTTATTTCTCCATGTGTGCCCAGGGCACGAGCACCAAGTGTCCGTCCGATAGTCAGGGCTTGCTACAAAAGGAGTATTAAAATTTTAAAATAATTTTTATGTTTATAGATTTGTTCATCTTAAAAAACATTTTTTATCTCAATAATTTTTGTACTACGTTTCACTTTTCATGATTAACACTAAATAAACACCAGCATACGTCTAAGTATAACCCAGCAACTGCAGTTTTATATTGATTATTTTTCACTGTTAATTAATTACGTCAAATTACTTTTTGTGGACCACTGGCAAATGTCTTGTTTCAGTCATGAAAATTTTAACTACATAACAGGTACTTTTGAAGGTCAGAACAAGGGAAACTTGATCAGAAACATGACTTTGACATCACAAAGTTCAGAAGAATTCTTTACTTGGATAAAATGAACCAAAAATTTAACATTCCTTCAAGAACATATATTTATAAATATTTAAATATATTCATAAATTTCCCGTTTGGAACTGCAAAACTAAGCAGTTTAAAAGTAAACTTTCTGTTTAGTCTAATTTTTGTCTTTATTCAAAAACTGTCAATAAGTTTAGGACTATTAATAATGAGTAATTAGGTATGAATAATATACACACATTATTCTATATTTTAAATAGAATTAAAAAAAACTACAAGAGAAATTTAAAAAAAAACAATACTTTAAGTAGTTAAAGTACAAAAAATATTATTGACTTAAAAATAAATTCCACTTTATAATGGGTAAATGGGTATGCTCTAAGCTTCGGTCCTAGGCTTATTATTAATGTTTAGCATTTTCATCTGCGACTATAAAATACATGCCGTATTTATAATATAGTTATCATAAATATTTTCTAGTTGAAAACAAAAAATTAAATTAATCATCATTTGTTTTTTAAGTTTTTAATTAACTGTGTATGACATTCCAGTTCAAAATTTGTCTATCGATTTTAACCCACTATCATCCGATCGAGCTGAAACTTTGCACGCATGTGAAATTTCGGTGACTCTAAGTATTGCTTTCTTTAATTTTTCAATAATTTTTTTAACTATCAAATATCTTCCCCCAATCCCCCCCCCAAAAAAAGTGTTATCGCACATGTATGAGCTCATATCTTTTTAATTATTGGTCAGCAATTTTTTAGCATTGCATACTCGGAAAGTTTCGATTCCAAAAAAAGATAAAATCGGTTATCCCTAGCTTAAATTTCTAATTTTTAGTGATTTTTCGAAAGAAGATAAATTATTGTTTCCAATTTCTTTTACATCGTGACAACCAACAACAATTATATATTCTAGGTATATTTGAAAATTTCACTGAATACAGAGTGTCCTTTCCTAAATCATTTAAATGAAGAACGGCTGAAAAATATAAAATATTTAATTTTTGACAAATTTTTCAATCTCAAGCTGTAGAATAAAGCGGTTCAATCTTTTCTCTTTTAAAATGAGAAATATTCTTATCAGACTGTACACTTTTTGATTTGGGGGTGGGGGGCGGCAATCTATAAAGCAGGTGTATTTGAATGTCCTACTGCAATACCAGCTACTGAGCCGCAATCTGATTCAGTGCGGCCCAACCAGTGGCTGAGCGCATAGCACTCTAAACTGGGAGACGGAAGGTGCCTGGTTCAAAACCAAGTCGCGTCCACCAACCTAACCGTTAGGAATTTTTCGTGGTTTCTTCCAAAACTTAGCATAAATAGGGGTTAGAATCCCTTAGAAAGACCCCCCAAGGGGAGCACCCACACCCATCGGCATAGATCCCACTTGTAGATAATTGGCCGTAATCCTCAACCCAACCCAACTAATTGATTCCGGATAGGAAAAAGGCATAGGGACCCTCTGCACCTGTATTTTTTTGGATAAAATATAGTGAGCAAATTAAAACAATGCAAAAAAATCTAGGAATTTTTCTTGGGAATAATGGACAGTTGAGGGCCCTAAAATTCCAAGGAATGTTGCATGAAAATACCAGGAACTTTATTGAACAGCCCAGGAAAGATCCACTGAATTGCATATTGTTCAGTAAAGTTCTTGGTATTTTCGTGCAACTTTCCTTGGAATTTAGGGCACCTCAGCTGCCTATTATTTTCAAGGAACACTACTGGAATTTTTTTTAATTATTTTTTTTTTTACAATTCTAGTCATTTTTAAGTGAACTGCCTGTTTTTTAAGGTCGTGAGACCACTATTCGGTTAAGTGACGGGTTGAACGAAACAGTAAAGTTTTCAAAGGGAAATGTATACTTTCTGTATAGTATTTGTAAGTCTAACTTATCCTAATTTCCAAGGAACGTTTCTGGATATTTTTACAGTGAAATACGGAATTAAAGCATCAATTACTTATAAACTAAAAGTATTCGTATTATAGTTTAGATTATGGTCCAATGCTGTGAAGAGGAAAGGAAGTCCCCAAAGAAAAGATTGTTCAAAAACGCTTTCTACTCTAGAAGCAATCCTGAAACTATGAACAATGTCTCTTGAACAGATATTTACATATAGTTTTTTTCTTTCTGAATACCGAATTTGGAGGCCCCTTAGAAATATGAGGCCCGAGGCGCGCGCCTCATGCGCCTATTGGGAAATCCGCCACTGTCTCCCCCTTTTGGCAAGCCAGCGTATAGCCAGGGGGATATAGGGATTCATATCCCCCCCCCCGACACTTTGGCATAAATTTAACGTTAGCTGTTAGACTTTTGTCTTGCAGAAATTTCAATTGTTCGGTATAATGCAAATCAATCAAATAACGTTTGCCATTATAAAAATGTATTATTGTAATAAAATTGCTAGTTATAAAGCTTTTATACATTCTTATAAGAAAAACGAAAGAACTAACGGAAAACTGTAAGCCTCTAATCGTTAACGACCGCTTTTCGAGATGGTGGAGTTCTTTGTTTCTTAACACTAAATAAAATACATTCAGGTGTTCTAATTCTAGTCCTATGTTCATATTTATTCTATTCATTAAAAAGTATCTCTCCTCTTTTAAAAACCTTTTTAATAAAACATAGCTCTAATAAATACACACAAACTCCGCATATCGTGTACTCTTATACAAAATATATCCAAAGAAAAATACTGAAAAGAAAAATTAATAAATCCCGTTCAAATTTTAACTAAATAGAAATTGTAAAATATTATTTATATACAATTATCATACAAACATGAAACATGCCAATTGAAGAAATTCATTATTGAAGAAATCAATTCACAAAATTATACATCAGCTCACATACATAGATTGTAGGTCTATTCAGGGACGTAGAAAGTAGGGGAGCTGGGGGAGCTGTGGCTGAAATATTTCCCTGAAATATTTTAAACGGGCTCAGTACACCCGTGAGAAATTCTCCCATGTTTATGGTACATTGTTTACCTCAAACCTGATTTCAAAAATATAGTCTACTTTTTCTAGGAAATTCACACAATATACCGCAAAGAGTCAAAAGCCAAGAGCCAAAAGAGCAGCTCTCCATATGTATTCGATACTTGGCTAAATATTTGTTTTTCGCATAGTTGGTAAAAAATAAGAAAAATTACCCAGCCTGGACACTCCGACTTGCCTAACTATACAGTCATATTTTGAAAGATTTATTACACCGAACATTTAAATTCATGTACTAAATAAAGCTCTTTTTTTGCGGGGGGGGGGGGAGAGATAAAGGAGATAAAGGTGATTTAAAACGGGGACTGTTTAAGAGAACTCTTCCCCAGTGGTCTTTAAAAAGGAAGATAATAAACAAGTAGTCTTATGTTTTTCAAGTAGTTTATTCTAGCTATCGCACTTTAAAATAGAATTAATAAAAGAATAACTGTAAATTTAAAAATTACTCTCCATGACAACAATTAAAGACATTATTTAAATAATGGTATCTCTTGTAAAAGTAATATTTTATCACATTATTCACGCAATTTTAATTTTCCTATTAAAATTCTTTAAAACTTTAATGTTTAAAAATTTTTTACTCAGAAAAAACTGAAATTAATTTTAAAAAAAACTTTTACTTTTTAATATATCTGCTGCAAGTACAAAACATGCGTTCACTATTTCAAGTTTTGTAAAAAAATAAATGCAATAGTTGATTCTTCAATTGACAGGAAAAAAAATTTCAATAGGCTAATTATGAACTTATTGATTCATCATGTATGATTTATTTAAAAAACAATGAAAGAAAAGGAAATTAAAAAAATGTGTGAATCTCGTCTTGTGAGTCGATTGTGTAAAGTCTCAAAATCCTTATTTGTTATATTACCTCGATCCTTCATTACCTAAGAAATTAATAAAATAAATAAACAGCTCTTCATATATTTTAGCATAATATGTGTTTAAAAAGTAATAATATTTGACACAAACTGGAATTCAAAAAAAGGTAATTTAATGTATTTGTTATCATTGACTACATTGTAGTTGCCAGTAATAATAAGCTTATGATATAGTTTTAAATAATCTTTATAAGTTGGATCATTACATCTTGTATACATGCAAGTACGATTGTCTATGTTTAGAAAATTCTTGGCTAATTATAAATAAAAACCACTTCAACCATCTGCTAGATTATACTTGAAAGATCTTTTTATATTAAGATTTTTACTGATAATAAATTATGAACCACGTCTGTGTGATTCCACCTCCTCTGTTGTGTAAAGTTATTTTGAAATTTAATCAAGTAAAGTTTACCTCTTTGTTAATTTAGAGCCCCATATCAAGAGGATGAGCTTGAGATTCAGCACCCTCAAAGGTTTCTTTCGGTGCAACAGATTTTTCACCGGGTCCGGGCCCGTCCATACTATCAGCAGTCTTTGATGCTGCACGATCACCATCATCGGCTTTAATTTTTCTTCTCGAAGAAAGATAAAAACGTTTCACTTTGGGTTTTCTTTCTTTTTAAACTGGACGAATTCATGATCGTTAGAAACAAAGAACAAGAACCCAAAACTTAAACTTCTGCTTACAAATTAAAGGCATCCAACTTAAGTGAATTCACTGAACCATTCGAAATTCAGTTATACCACATCTAAGCTCCCAGCAGACCCTCTTTTTTATTGTTTGTTGTGTGTGTGTGCGGTGTATATTCACTATTTGAATACTGTGGCTTGTTTATCTCAAGAAAAGAAGAGTGGTGTGATTGAAGACTACAATATACGCAATATATTTTCCGCTTTCCTTCATGACAATTTTGTTATCAGCTAATTGTAGCATGATTAGATTCTTTCTGAGGATATTCCGTTCCTTTGAGCTACAAGGGTGCGAATTACTCCCCTTTACATTGTCCGATTCGTCCATCCTAGCCCCACAAATTCCCTATCAGAGACACGACTGGAGATTTATTGCCTAAGGAGTCTCTATGACGGTGCTTGCTGGAAGCCTTTGATGATTTTATCTTACGTCCTCCTTTTCAAGCCAACTATGGATACAAAGTTTAAAAAGATTTTTTTTTAAAGAAAAGACACTTTTTAGAGAATAAATTTGGAAAAAAAAGAAGCAAAAGAGAAAAAATGGGCCCTTTTTACAGAAAAAAATGGGCCCCTTAAATTGGTGGCCCATGGGCCCCACTCGCCCTGTAGATAAACGGACCCTGCTCATAGCGGCCCCTTAGCTCATAGGGGGGGTCCGGACCCCCTGGACCCCCCATCGCTGCGCCACTGCAACTTACGAAATATTGTAACAATAGTATAGCTTCAGAAATCACGCTATATGTTATTTAAACTTCATTAATTAAACCTGTGTAATTACACCTCTTAGTTTCTTTTCTGGAAGCATGCAAAGTCCCTCCGAGATTTTTATTATTTCATTTGGTGCTCTTGCACTGTGGCTTTTATGTAGATATTGATACCACAAATAGATTCCCAGACAGCACATAAGCTTAAATCAAGCTTGACATTTGGCTTGGCAATGCAAGGTTGGCTTAAGCTGGATTTTCGCTTGCAAAGTGCGCAGTGATGGCGCCATCTGTGAAAGAGAATGGACATTAATTGTCTAGCGTCCTCAAATTTGCTGAAAGTTCGTAAAAGATGTGTTTTATTTTTTTACCAGTGCCATATTACCGGCAGGGCAAACGGAGCAACTGCCCAGGGCCAACAGATTTGAGGGCCCAAAAATCTTACATCTTACACTTTTGTAATTTTAAAATAAAAATACAAAGGATAAAAAAAAATTCAGAAGTTAAATAATTTTTTTAATTATAAAGTATAAACAATGAAAATAATTCAAATTTACATTTGTATAAATTAATTTAAACTTATTTTTAATTCTTCGAAATGCTCTATATCGATATAGCATACCAATATGTAGGAAAATAACTACATTTGTAAAGACAATTTTTAGCGTTAAAAAATAGCAAAATTTTTCAATTATTTGTTATTTTAAGAAATATTTACAAAAATGACTAAAGTGTGTGTATTCCATACATGTTAGCAACTGTGATATAGCATTTCGAAGTAACGTTTAACTATCTGTTTCTTTCATTTCAGATTACTTAACACAAAATTTGTGTTAAGTAAACCCATTCTATATTTCCAAATATCAAAATAAAATACAATTATAATACGAAATTGATTTCAAAATCAGTCGTATGTCTCGATTTTGGCCAGCAGTATTGCTCATGAGTGTTGCGGTACTGAAAGTTTTAAAACGTGTGCTGCTCTTAAGTTTATATTATGTTTATTTCCCTATTAGTAGAGTCTCTAAATCACACATAACATTATTTTAATTTTGATGCATCCGATGGGAAAATAAAAGAAACAAATAACACATCGCCCACTTATCAATCTGGCGAGAAAACAGCGTGGCAAGTCACTTCAAACTTTAGTCATAGCTGCACAAGGCTCCAGTGGCTGACTGGATAGCGTGCTCGACTGCGAAGGAAAAGGGCCCGGGTTCTATTCCAGCCACGAACACTCGATGGAAACAGATTAAATTAAATTGAAATTTCAGCGTAGAGGGGGAAAATGCGCGGAAAAATAAATTATGTGCGGCGCGTTAGGCAGCGGGTGCCCCGTGTCTTTAGAAAATTTTTCAAGCTTAATGCAAGCTGTGCAAGTGTAAACTAGAACACTTGATTCAAGCTTGCATCAAGCTTACACGCTTGGAATTTTCAAGCTTAATTCAAGCTTATTGACTTGATAAATCAAGCTTGCCGCAAGTTTGATGCAATTTTGCTGTGCTGTCTGGGTTAAAGCTGTTGTGAACTAATAGTATTGTAAAAAATACATGAGATTCATATTCTACAGCTTACGAAATATTGTAACAATAGATTAAAGCTGTCGCGAACAAATAGTATTTAAATAGTATATGTAAAATTATGTCACTTTATTGGGACAATTTTCAAATGACATAGTCATTAAGATATAATTAATAAGTAAAACGCAAAGAATATTACTGCAAAAATGACATACCAAGTAGGAAAAAAAATATAAATATATATATCAGAATCAGTGGGCCAAAAAAGTATGAAATTCAAAGTGCAATGGGCCAAATTATATCAGAATTATACTAGTAGCTGCTACCCGCGACTTCATCCACGTCGGCTTTAGAACTGGGTCCAGAGAGAAATGAAGCATATGTGAATAGCAAATATGTTTGCACTGTAGACATACAAACGTGACTCTATTTCAATATTATTTATTTTTTACATATTTTAAATGAAGTATAATATATGGTAGTACTCTTCATTTAAAATAAGAGAGTATGCAGAATTAATAAATTTAGATTTTTTTTACGCATTTGGCGCATAGAGGCAATTACGACAGTATTTGAAAACTATTCTGATCGTTCTTGTAAAAGCAATATTTATGCTATTTGTATGAATTTTAGCCGATATTAATCAGGAATAGTGCAGCTTTCTATTAGCGAAAATTTTTTACAATGGTTCTGCAGTCACAGAGATACCCATAGAGCGTAATGTACTGCAATCCGGTAAAAGAACTATTTATGCTACATGCATGAATTTTAATCGATAATACTCAGGAAAAATGTAGCTTTCTATCAGTGAAAAAGGTTTGGAATCGGTTCAGTAGTTACAGAGATATACATAGAGCTTAATGTAATTCTTATGAATATCCCTGTAATTTTTTTTATGATATATGCATGAAAGGTAGCCTATAATGCTCAGGGCCCCACCAGGGGCTGAGAAGTTCTGCTTTCGAAACTGGAAGGTGGCAGGTGCAGGTTCAAACCCCGGTCGACCTAGCCTTTCGGAGTTCCTCGTGGTTTTCTCCGAAACTTCGCGTAAATACAGGCTAGGCTCCCGTAGAAAGTCCCCCAGAGAGGGAATTCCTCATATAGGTCTAGGACCCTAGTGCAGTCAGTCGGCCTTAATCCACAAATGAAGAAACAATAATACCCAGGAATAGTGTAACTTTCCATCAGTGAAAAAGTTCTAGGATCGGTTCAGTAAGTACAAAATGCTCATAGAGCGTAATGTATTAGAATTATTTGAGTGTCTTTGTAAACGAATTATTTATGCTATGTGCATGAAAGGAAACGTGCATGTTAATCCAGAGTATAAACTATCTTTATTCCAAATTTTATCCAAATCCGTTTTCGTCATTTTTGTGTGATTCAATCACAAACATCCAAACACACAACCTTATACATTTATATTATTAGTAGGATTTGGAAATTTATGAATTTTAAGAAACAAACTTGGACTTTTGTCTCTCATTCTTTTTCATTTGGAGTAAAACCAACGTAATTTGCATGGCATTTTATGTTTTTCAAATGCATGCGATTCAGCAAATAGAATTTGTGCTTTATTTCAAAAGCAAAAATCATTTTGCTTATATGCTCAAATTTTCAAAACTCTGCGTGCTGTAGATTTGTCTGGAGGACATTCATTTTTATTATTATAGGTAGATTGGTAGATTTTGCGTAAAACTGGCATAATTTCCGTTGTATTTCATGTTTATCAAATGCACGCGATTCTTCATTTAAGAAATAGTATTTATGTTAGCTCAAATCATGAATCATTTTATACCGACCAAACTCGTCAAGCATGGCACCATAAAAACGTTTTTAATTAATAATTACAAAAGTAATGAAAAATCTAAAATTCTAAGTAAGCAATAACAGTCTCGAGGATCCCATTTATCTCGAGACCAAAATTCATCATAATCGATTCAGCGGCTTAAGCTTGAAAGCGTAACAAATAAACAAACTCACTTTCGCATTTATAATACTGGTTAGGATGAATGGAGTGGAAATTATAAACTCTGGGACATTCTTCAGGGGCCACACCCAAAAGATTATAACTAAACATACAACAAAATAGTAGGACTTTGGTTGTGTGCCATATCAAAACAGATATTCACCCCACACAATTGGGCCCTATCCTACTGTAGAAAAACAAAAAAATAAATACATAATTATTTTGAAAGAATAATAATCGAAAAACACTGTAAAATAGACATACCCTACAGGAACAGTGGTGATCACATTGGCATGAGACAGCAAATTTTGTTGTAAGACTGTTGCCAAAATCAAGAGGTGAAACACTGGTGTTTCCAGAATTCGAATGTGTAATATTAGAATTAAGATTATAAAAGCTTTGTCAGGAACAGTAGTGTAAAATTATTTGACAGAGTTAAAATACAGGTATAATAATTAAAGTAACATAAAGGTATATTATTTAAATTAAAATTATAATTATTGAATAATAATAAATAGATGGTATAGCCAATTATATATTCATAAATTATTGTATTTAAAACTCTAATGGATATATGTACTAGCTAAATACATACATTTTGTTTATTTTTCAGAAATTTATTCTAATATCGAGAGAGAATATTTAAAATCTAATATTCGAATTAAAAATGTATAGTCACTGAATAACTCGTTTTTTTCTCTCCAAATACATATATGCTTGCATATACACATCCACAGTTTTTTATGTTTTACTCTTTTTATTTTTTATGACATATATATATATATATATATACACCGGGTGTTCTAAAAATGACCGGTATATTTGAAAAATCGATAAAAACTAAACGGGCAGCGATAGAAATAAACCGTTTGTTGCAATATGGTTGGAACAACTGTAAATTTTCAGGCAAACTCAAAATTAGTTAGAATTTTCAACAACAGATGGCGCTGCAGGCGATTTGAAAGATATAGAAGAAACGCAGTCTGTGAGTTCGACGTGCGGATAGGGGCAGATGGAATCCTAATAGAAAAACTTAGACTTTTCTACCCACCAGTTTGATACGGGAAAACACGCGCCCGCGCAGGGAGAAGTGCATTAGAAGATGGGTTCGTGGGGAAAAGTACTTGGACGTTTTTAAGCAAGGGTCGCATTGCCTATTTATTAATCGTGCGGCCTGTTCTAGCTTTTTTTTTTTTTGTTATTTTTTTTCTTTTGGTAATTGAAATGAAAAAATTTTCACAAATGTATTTATTATATATTATGTATGTATACTTAGAAGTTTTTTAGCATCGGTTACATGGCCACAGGGACCGATCTACACGGGGCCCAGGGCACAGATACGTTTGGGGGGCCCTGCAAAAAAATTTTCTGCAGAATATTACTTAATTAAATTAAGTTAAAACCGATTATCATTCCTAAGTTAACCATACGTAAACATTTACAAATCAATAAAATGTCACGACAGATACCACTTATATGAATTTTTCGATTTTGAAATGTTATTATGGGTATTTACAGCCGTCACACACCTTTGAAAAGATAAAAGGAGGAGCATGCTGAGGTGTCCGAACGAATTTGCGAATATCGAATTTATCGAATGGCGAATCGAATGCATAATTTTTAGCGTTACAAGTTACATTAAATTAAAAATTTTGAATATTTGTGATGAAATGAAGTAATCAGAAATTTTCCTCTTGAGAGATAATTTTAGTAGCTATTGTGATTACATAAAAGGAAGTTTTGGGGGCCCCTAAAAATCGGGGGCCCAGGGCACGTGCCCCGAATGCCCCGCCGTAAATCAGTCCCTGCATGGCTAATTAATTGTGCAGTTTGTTCTCTCTTTTTTCTACACATAATATATAATAAATACATTTGTGACAATTTTTTCATTTCAATTACCAAAAGGAAAAAAAAACTAAAAAAAAAAAAAACGAGAACAGGCCGCACAATTAATAAATAGGCAGTGCGACCCTATTGCTTAAAAACGTCCAAGTACTTTTCCCCACGAACCCATATTCTAAAGCATTTCTCCCTACGCGGGCGCGTTTTTTCCCCTATCAAACTGGTGGGTAGAATAGTCTAAATTTTTCCATTAGGATTCCATCTGCCCCTATCCGCACGTCGAACACACAGACTGCGTTTTCTACTATATCTTTCAAATCACCTGCAGCGCCATCTGTTGTTGAAAATTGTAACTATTTTTGAGTTTGTCTGCCTGAAAATTTACTGTTGTTCCAACCATATTGCAACAAACGGTTTATTTCTATCGCTGCCCGTTTAGTTTTTATCGATTTTTCAAAGATACCGGTCATTTTTGGAACACCCGGTATATATATAAGATTACTCACGCATGAATACAAAAACTAATATGTTATTAAAAATGTTCATTGATAAAAATTAATTTTTTTTCTAATATTTTGCTGAAAATTTATTATTCCTTTAATGAATGTATTTAAGAAAACTAAAAAATAAAAAAATGAAAGAAGTTAATATTTTTAATTAATTTTTCCTTTCATTGTAAGAGATACTGTATTATTTATCTCAATCTTTTCGAATACGAATTAACTCTATTGAACAGAGTAAATATTTTCAATTTCATTTTGAAGTTTTATTTTAATCTAATTATATTTACGGATTTTAATTAATTTTTACTCTTCACATTTGTGGTTTTCAATTATTTTCTTACAATGTACATCATCATCTAATAAAGAGAAAATCAACAATTTTTTATAATAATTAATTTTCATATCCCTAAATATTAAAGCAACAGTTAAACATCAATTCTTTTCTGAGAGCTGAAAAAAAATTAAAGATTATAAGCTACCTCATGTGATTACACAATTTTTTTTTAACGTTGCAAAGAAAAAAGTTTCTCAAAATTATCAAAATTGCACTTAACGTAAAATACCGCTGCTTTTAAAATGCTTTAAGCAACGCATTACGCAATTATTCGAAGCATACCGTATTTGAAATAATTTGTTTTTGTTTTCCATTTCTATAAACAAATTCAGTGCAGTGATATGTTAATGCCAAATTTTGAATTGACACACTTGGGTTTATCTTTAAATCCGCCTTTCTCCGTTAATGTTGATCGAAAAAAATATAAATCTTGTTGTACTTGAGTCCTTTTTTATGTACAAGATTTTCCTAAATATGAATGCAGGGACCTGTAGGCTGTAAGCATATTTAGATAGTATATTTTTTCATTTTTTTTTTCTTCTTCAAACATTTATCTTTTCTCAACATCTAATTTTGTCCATTTTAGTAATTCAAAATATGCATAGATTACAAACAGTTCTGAAAGTAATGTTCAGTCAATTTAAACGTGGATAGTCACGAAATACAGTAAAATTTGAGAATAAACAAAGTTTTTCAGTATTTATCTACGCCGATATGTATAGGTTTTGCGTAATATCAATTATGCATCTCTTTACAGCAGCAAGCGCCGACATTGATAGCACTGCTTCGTTCCACCAGCAAATACTTTTTCCTTGCATTCATTTGAAATATTAAAAAACGTCATTTTTCCTTCAAATATTTTCAACTAGTGCATAAAGTGTAAGAAATGTTTATTTAAATGGAAGTTATTAGAAAAAATAAATAGGTGGCCAGCTCTACCTGGACACCTAGTACACCTAGCATTAATATTCTACTTTTCTGTACATCCTTTAAGTAACAAGAAAATTTTCTTTGAAATATTTTATAAACTAAAAATATGGAAAAACTTAAAGTCAATGCTGAAATTGGATTTATATATTGTCTAATACAAATCAATTAGACATTTCAAGCAAATCAATTTGAAGTAAATATATTTGAAAAGTAAAATTTCTATATTTTTTACTTTTTTTAGCACTTTAAAATATTTCAATTATAAATTTATATTTAAAAAAATATACTGAAGCTCTAATGTATTACTTGAAAAGTGCATCGCACTTTATAATTTAACAAAAATTATAACTCTGCATTAAAAATATGTAGGCCTTCAATTTAGGAATTATTTTGTTGATTATACTTAAAATTGCATTGATTATTTTAAAATCAACTTCAGTTACGTTAAAAAAAACGTTTAAATGATATACAAACTATATTTGTACTTTTTATAGATTTCTTGACATTTCTGTAATTATTTGTACTTGTTAATGAATCAAACTAAAAATAATAATAAGAAGAGAAAGTAATAAAAGAAACGAACTTAACCGAATATTAAAAACTAACAGCCCGAATAATAAAACATTTTATAAGCTTATGAAATGCATTATAAATCAGCTTTGATTATTAAAGCTAATGTTTCACGATAATTGCTTATGGCGCATAAAAAGAAGACAAAAAAATATGTCTTCAAATTTACTTTAATAAAAAGTTAATTTGCTATTGAGATATATGGAATATGCACTTAACGCAAACAGCCTCAGCCTAAAAATATTTAAAGATACACTATACACTATTATGCAAAGCGAACAGCACTTGAAAGATTTTGCTCGTGTTTTCCATTACCGCGTAATCAGGGATAGTGAAATGCTAATACAAAATCATGAATTCATGCTACTTTGAAAAAAAAAATAATGACACGCTGGTTAAAGCACTTCAAAGAGAATTCTTAGTGCATTTCACTTCGCTTTAGACTGATAACAACTAAGGAAATGTGAAATTATTGTAATTCTTTCACAATTTTTTATAAGGTCACAGGGTGTCCCAAAAAGGTGGTAACGGGCATTAATTCTTTATCTATTCTTTCTGAAAATCAAAAGCTGGCTTAAACCTAAAATTAAGATTTGTTCATTATCAACCTGTTTTTATTTAAAGTACATATCGTTTTAGAAATCAATGTAAACTGAATTGTATTAGATAATCCTTATAAATAAAAATGAAATTCTGTTTGTTTGTTTGTTTGTTTGTTTGTTTGTGGATTTGATTCGTATACAAATCCACAAAAATGGACCTATCAGCCTGAAATTCGGCACAGATGTGTAAAATAATATAGAATAAAAGATAGTCCACTTTAAAACTTTGAAAGTCCACCCGTTCCCGGAATTTAAGAGATTTTTTATGTTCTCCACGCAAAAAGCTTTCCGTAATTGTAACCCCTGTAGTCAGAAAAGTGTGAAATAAGGATCGTGGTTGCCATGTGTGGCGATTTTGCCGAATAAAATGTTTTAAATTCTCAAAGTAAAAATAAAAGAATAATATTGATTTTTTTTTTGTTAGTTTATATTCGTAATGTTATTTTTTTAAAATTATAATATCATGTGCATGGGAAATCGGAGCAAGAATGAAATGTTTTATACGCAAAACAATAAGAATTGCAGATTTCCCAGGCTAATATGTTAAAATTTTTTAGTTTGGCGAAAAAATAAAATGGCTCAAATGCCGAGAAAGTGAATTCTAGCGGTTTACACTGTTTCCGGCTTGGCGCAATTTACTGAGAGCTTAAGGAAACGGATTTTTGAAAACAAGTGCAAAGGTTTTATTAGAATACAGCGTTAAATTTGCAGAAATAATGCAGTTATTAAGGGATTTCAAGCAATCTATCTTCAGCATTCTCGCCAATTGAGTGCATTGATTTTAGTTGGGGGAAATCCGCCAAATTTCAGAAAATTGAAATCTTCGCATTTAGTACATCGAGGTAACGATGAATGAAACATGTTATAGTTGATAATTTAAAAAATAAGGCTGTATTAAGGGATTCCACTTTTCAAAAAAATGCCTGGCGGTCGAACCATTTCCCATTTTAATTGCTGCTAAGTCAATGCTTCGAATGATTCCCTGAAAAAACTCTTGCAAAATGGCGTATGTTGGCACTTTGGCGAGGCTTAGATTTGAAACTGGAATTTATTTGAGACTGGTATCTATATTAATAAAACAATGTGAGTAAACTGTTTGTTTGTCTGTGTCTCGCGTAGCTCGCAAACGGGTGATCCTACCTACCAAATTTTGAACGGAAATTCTCCATGACAGGTCCCGACACACCTCGAAGCGATTTTTTCAAAATTCGAACTATTTTAGGAAATATCGATAAAAACGTATCGCAAAAGGCTAATTTTTGCTTTCCGCCATTTCGTAATTGTAACCCCACAGTGCATTAAGCGACAATTAAGCTTATCTAGGTTGCCACATACGGCAATGCCACATTCGGCAGTTCATTAAATGATTCAGACTCTTGAAGTAAAATTAAAACAATAACGATTTTTTTATTGACTAGATTATTTGTAAGGTTGTTTTTAAATTAAAATATCGTGTGCATGTGAAATCAGAGCGGGAAGGAAATGATTTATACTCAAAAGAAAAATAGAATTTGGAAATTTTCCGAAAATAAATGTGCAACTTTTTAATTGGGCGAAAAATAAAAGGGGTTGATGTGCGATTTTGAGGAGGATTCTAACGCTTGGCGCTATTTATCGTAATTTAATCGTCTGATATTTGGGTTATGAATACACCTGCGTATAAGTTTTTGAAATTTTCATTCAGTTGGAATTGTGCATTTTTCTGAGCAGCTTTTCTGCATCTATTTCTAATATATTACATCCAGAAAAAGGATGTTAGAAATATCAATTTTAATTTTGTTTAATCACACTCATGAATAATGATACACTTTCCAACTTAATAAAAGAAGGAACGAAAATAGGGAAGACCCATGGATTATAACTCTTTTTATATATAGCACTTTAGTGCGTATTTAAAATATGAAAGTGTGTCAGATTTTCTATGATTCTAGCGCTTGGCGCAATTTAATGAGAGGGTATTTTTAAAAACAAGCGTAAGTAATCTTATAAATAAAAATGAAATTCTGTTTGTCAATTTGTTGATTTGGGTATTATACAATTCCACAAAAATGGACCTGTCAGCCGGAAATTTTACACAGATATATGTAAAATAATATAGAATAAAGGATAGTCCACTTCAAAACTTTGAAAGTCCATCCGTTCCCGGAATTTAAGAGATTTTTTATGTTCTCCACGCAGAAAGCTTTATGTAATTGTAACCCCTGTAGTGAAAAAAGTGTGCGAAATAAGCATCTTGGTTGCCATGTGGGGCGATTTTGCCGAATAAAATGTTTTAAATTCTTAAAGTGAAAAGAAAAGAATAATAATGATTTTTTTAGTTTATATTTGTAAGGTTATTTTTTTAATTATAATATCGTGTGCGCATAAGAAATGAGAGCAGGAATGAAATGTTTTATACGCAAAACAATGAGGATCGAAGATTTCCGAGACTAATATGTAAATCTTTTTAGCTTGGCGAAAATTAAAATGACTGATAGGCCGATTTTTAGAAAGTGAGCTCTAGCGGTTTGCACAGTTTTAGGCTTTTTTGCGCAATTTACTGAGAGCTTAAGGGAATAGCATTTTTGAAAACAAGTGTATAGGTTTTCTTAGAATACAGCATTAAATTTTAACTATCCGTGCAGAAATAATGCAGTTATTAGGGCATTTCAAGCGATGTAGCTTCAGAATTCTCGCCAATTGAGTACATTGATTTAACTTGGGGGAAATCCGCCAAATTTCAGAAAATTGAAATCTTCGCATTTAGTACATCGAGGTAACGATGAATAAAACATGTTATAGTTGCTAATTTAAAAAATGAGGCTGTATTAAGGGATTCCACTTTTCAAAAATATGCCTGGCGGTCGAAGCATTTCCCATTTTGATTGCTGCCAAGTCAATGCTTCGAATGATTCCCTGAAAAAACTCTTGCAAAATGGCATATGCTGGCACTTTGGCGAGGCTTAGATTTGAAACTGGATTTTACTTGAGACTGGTATATATAATAAGACTGGTTATAGATAAAAATGAATGTTGGTATGTGTGTAGGAGGTTGAAAAACTCAGCACCGTTTCACCGATCACCATGAAATTTGGTTCACCTAAGTCTTTTATCATGGAGAAGGTTTTTATGCTATCCGTTTTCCTCTAACTTGCCACTAGCTGGCGCAGCAGAACGTCGAATTCTATTCCGTTTAGCCGTTTGCTATGCGAATATCGTCCAACCAATTTCGATGAAATTTGGTACACTTGGATATTAGAACACGGAGAACATTTTTCACTATCCATTTGCTGTAACTTACCGCTAAATAGCGCTGTAACGCATCAACTTCTATACCGTTCGACCGTACGGCATAAAATTTTTTATACTTACACATTTGAGCACGAAGAATATATTCTAACTGTGTTACTTTTGATGTTACTCACCACTAGATGGCACTGCAATGCATTATCATTTTAACTCGCCACTAGATGACGCTGCAGCAGGCCAAATTTTTGACCATTCTAACGGTGGCTATGAAAATCAGTATACATAGCTATTTGAACAATGAGAATATTTTGGCGTTATCCATTTTGCTATAACTCGCCACATGACGGCGCTGTAGCAAATCATTACTTTAATTAACCACTAGATGGCCCTGCAGTGTATCACTTCTTGACTGTGCGAATGATCGCTATGGAAATAGGTATACATAGATATTTGAACACGGGGAAGAGTTTGGCACGATCCATTTTCCTATAACTTGACTCTAGATGTCGCGTCAACACATGAACTTCACGACTATTCAGCCGATCGTCATGAAAATTCGTATGCATCGATATCTGAATGCGAAGAATATTTTCGCCGTATCCGTTTTGCTAAAACTCGCCACTAGATTGCGCTACGCCGCATCGCCTTCTGCACGATAAAAACGATTGCCTTGAAATTCAGTATGCATGATTATTGAACACAATATAACGCGATATCCATTTTGCTATATCTCTTTATTACAATAAATAGTAATCATAACAAATATTAATGTCAAAAAGTCCATTCATTCCCGTGCGAAGAACGGGTACTTCAGCTAGTAGTCCATAAAGTAAATATGTCAAGATTTTTTTAATAAATAAATTTATTTATTTATTTAAGATGGGGTGTCAATTTTTGGGAAATAAAAATGGATTTCAAAAGTAATTGAGACTTATGTTAGTTACTGGTGCTTTATCCAAATTCATGATAATTGCTTACAATTTCTAGTAAATTTATAAATAGTATTGAAAAGGTTATCTTTAGATATTTTTAATATATAGGGTATCCCAAAAACGTGGTAACACGTTTTAAATCTTTATCTAATAGAACTTTTATCAAATGCTACTACCTAGTAGAAATTTACGCATTTATCTTCAATTTTTGCAATTTTTTTTTCTTTAATGCAGGGATTCTAGGTATCAAAATTTGAGATTTTAAACTCTGTGCTGAAAATACTGTGATTCTTAGTAGCTGGCTTAATGCTGTAACTAAGATAGCTTCATCATCAACATGTTTCTATTTAAAGAATAGATCTTTTAAGAAATTACTTCAAATTGAATTGCATCAAGATAATTAGCTAAAGTACCCGTCGTGGTCAGGTTAGTGTGTAATGCAGATTTGGCAAAAGTTTGACTTTTCGTCAGCATTATAAGAGTACAAAACACGGAATGAGCTTATTGGCAAAAGTAAAGAATGTAAAGTTATAACTTCTGTCTGTAGTTAAATGATTCCACGTTAAATAGTAAGTTAGTGCCGAATGAAATACTCAAAAGAGAAAGTATTTTGTATTCAAACTTAACATTTTAATTTACTGAATAGATTTTAATGGCAAGAGGTCATTCGGCAAAACTCGCCAAATGTCGATGACAAATGGCGAAATTTCTTGCGTGGACCAAACAATGACTGACTACAGATATAATATATTGAAGATGCCCATAGATATCAATGTGTTGAAATTCTTTTGGGTGATCGTGTAAACAAACTCTTCCAGTAAATTGGAACCAAAAATCGAGATGCACAACTAGATGTTACAACAATCTTATGAAATTTTAACATTCTATAACTAATAGTTTTTGAGATATGAGAGTTAAATACATACACGCGTACGCCAAAAGTCGCCAAGCTTGGCGATTTTTCGTGTACGTAATTTTTGAGGGAGGCACGTGACCGTGGTCGGACCATTACCTAATTATATTGTAGGGCAGTATTTTGCTTGAAATGGATGAATGTACTTAAAACTGCCACCGTAATGTGTTGTAAATCTTTTGAGTGTACCTGTAGCAGAACTATAAATGATAAAAACACTATTTTCAATAGAGAAATTTATTTTTTTTTCACGCCTCAACTACATATATCACTTCTTATTTGTTTAAAATAGCTTAATACCTCTACAATACTCTTTAATGAATTTCTGCCCATAGAAGATAATGAATTTAAAATCTTTTGGGAGGCCCTACGATGATATGCACTGAAAAAAGTTTAAAAGTAAATTTAGAGGTAGTCAAAATTAGTTTTTTCGTCAAAATCTGGCTCCCGAATTTTTACGCCACACACACACACACACACACACACACACATCACATTACTTCTTTATACTTCGTACAAGGAAGTAAAAATGCAGTTTTGCAAAGTTTTAAAATTTATTCATACTCAAAAAATAAAATAAAATAAAATCAGACATTTCTTGTTTTAGTTGTTATTGATCGTCATGTTACTACATTTCATTCTCATCTCTAAAACAGTTTTTGAGGGATACGAGAACAAACATTTTCACGATTTTTACAAAATCTCAGAATCTTTGAAATATATGAAACAATATTGGCATCTATAGTTCACACATTAACTTTCCACATAACATAATTTCCAATTTCGTTTTATTACATTAAAATTTTTCGGGAATGAAACAAACATTTTCACTATTTTTGCAAAATTTCAAAATCTATAAAAAAATTAAAATACTTTGACACCTATAGTTTAAGTGATCAACTATGATTATGGTTACTTTTATTTCCTTCCCTTCAAAAGTTTATATGTGATAGAAAAAAGAATATTTACACATTTTAAATAAATTTTCTCAAAATCTCCAAAATAATCCAAATTTTAAGAAATCTCGACGGCTAAAGTTTTGCACAAACAAATATTTACACTGTTTAAGACAATTTTCTCAAAATCTCAAAATCTAATAAAAACTTTTTTTAAAAAATTGGCAACAATAGTTTAAGTTGAGTGACCACTTATCATATTACCAAATTTCATTTCAGTCACTTTAGCGGATATTACGTGATGTGCGAACAAATAATTTATGCAGTTTGAAAGAATTTTTGCAAAATCTCAAAATCTGATCATTTGTTAAAAAATTAGATGTTACAGTTTAACAAGAATGATCAACTATTATGTCACCAAATCTCAATTCATTCTTCTTGGTCATTATTACGTGATTCGCAAACAAAATTTACATAGTCTGAAACAATTTTCGTAAAATCTCAAAATTTGATCAACTTTTTTTTTTTAATTCGACCTCTATAGTTTAAGTTGAGTAACCTTCTATCATGTCACCAAATTTTACTTCATTTACTTGAGTTCATTACATTGCATTAAAAATTAAAACAGCATGTTTTTCTAATCATTTCTTAGGTGTAGATTACTGGAGACCGAAGTATCAATCACTGAAGCCAATTTTTTTTTTTCGTGTCGTCATCATTACTCGTGTCGTCACAATGAAAACATATAAAATATAGAAAAAATATAAATTTCCAATATTTTGCAATAAATTATACCTTACATGAATTTTCAAATTTAATTTAAGTTTCGAAAACAAAAATTTTGTTTCTAGATAGCTTTAGTTATTAGCAATTACTAGTTAATGCTTATTATTGCTCTTAGATTGTCAATTACTGGTACCCTTACAGTAAATGCACTTTTTGCACATGTACGGAGAAATAGCGCAATGGGGAACTTTTTCGCAGATTTTTTCTGTGTGAACTTAATAATCATTCTGTGTTGTACAAATCACAAGATATTTGTTTATGTGAAAAGTATTTGAAAAGAAAAACTCTTTTGGTCACTACATTTTTTTGCCGCAATGTCACTGCAGTACACATTGGCACTACATTTATTTAGGTTAGTGTTGCTACAAATGTTAGATGTCATCATAAAAGCCGATTGTGACCATGCCAAGTACTGACTTTGCAAAATGTATGAAAAGACATAATTGGTGTTATTTCCATTCATAAAACTATAAAAAATAACTTTCTAGGGTTATAACGTGTTGCACAAATTCCTATTTAAATATTTCTTGTTACAACATCTGTGGGCTATCAAATTAGTGCTGAGGGTGATGCCTTCCATTCATGAACTCCATGCTTCCGCTAATGGGTACTTTTCAGTTTAACAATGCCAGTGTTAATTTGCCAGTTAGGAACTCGGTGTTTTTACTCTATGTTTGCATTATTTAATACGTATGCCTGGGTTCAATTGCATAAAAGAAACAGGAAATAACAGAGCAGACTTGAAAACTTGCATAACTTTGATTGCACATTATAAAATATGGATTTAACGATCAGTGACTTACCTAAAACTGAAAGGGACGTAATTGAATTTCTCTGAGGGAGTATTGCACAATAAAATACCTAGTGCACGAGCTAAAACTATCCGAAAGAAATGGCTTATTATGACAGAACCACCTATTCGAACGTAATAGACTGCTCCTCCATGGATTGCAAACCCCTATATATTGGTCTCAATTGTTCAGTCGATGTGTGGTTAGGAATGCACATAGGTGGCACCATTGGCCCATTTTTCTTCATAGAGCGCACTGTTTCGGGAGACGTTTACCTTGATATGCTGGAAAACATTTTTGTTCCACACATTCCAGCAGGTTACCTGTTTCAACAGCATAGCGCTCCGCCACATTATCAAATCGATGTTATCAACTTTTTGAAAATGAAATTTCCTGCGCGTTGGATTGGAAGACAAGGTCCAATTGCAAGCCCCCAAGATCTTCGTATTTGACTCCATTAGGCTTTCTTGCATGGAGATTTCTGAAATACATTGTGTATCAACAAAACATTCCAACCGCAGATGCGTTGAAGGAACGTATCATTCAGTCTGTTAGTCTAACAACTCCTGATATGCTACGAAACAGTTGAAGAGTACTGGACTGCCGTTTAGAACTTTGTCTTGCTGCCAAAAGAGTGCACATAGAAATCTATTCATAAATAAAAACTTGGTTAGATGTTCTTTCTATTTCTTGCTTTTTAAGAATCTAATGGGTAGTTCTGTCATAATAAGCCACTACTTTTGGACACTTTTAGCACTATATCTTATTACACCATATATTTTGTTCTAATAATCAAAGGCAGAAGGATTGAAACATGCTACGTTTGACAATCTAGCTGTCAATCACCGATAAATTCTTAGACCCAGTTACAGGATTCCATACACAATCGGCAGAGCGAATGTGCAATTCCGTTAAATAAGGGAATAAAGGCCAGCTTGGTACTGATCGTCACCCTCTACAATCCCATCTACTAGATGGGGAAAACAATATCCCAAAATGAATTGTTTTTTAAAATGCCGATGGACATTTTAAATTTCACGATTTCTATGTAGATTTGTATTTCAGTTATTTCCCTACTCATGTTTATCGTTATAGTTAATAAAATATGATAAATTTTACCAAGGATAGCAACCTCGTACCTATACTATTTATGTTTGCTTTCTTACCTCATTTATTTTAATAGCAACACGTGCAACTAATTTAATTTGCCGATGAGTTGTCTGATCAAACTGGAAAAGTGCACGCCTTTGTTAACATCTATTTCTGCTATTCATAGCGTAGAAATACTGTCGATTTTGCTACCGCTTCCGTTAGTTAATATATAAAAAGATAACTTATGCTGGTAGCTTTTGATTTTCAAAGACTATAAGTGTTGTTTATATATTTCCAAATAAATAATAATTCGGTCTTAACTACCTAAATTTGTATAATATTGAACATACAGTTCATACTTGAGCATTTGAGAAAAGAAACAAAACTCGTTCTTCGTAATGAATTTTCTTAAAAAACTGCCATACTTATAAGTAATGTAGTTATTGTAATTACCGAAAATTATCTTTGCTTTTAAAATATTAAAAGAAATATATCACACTTTATTATACGACGCACAAAGTACTTCGAAGTTTTTCTTCATGTTTTCCTTCAGCACATAATCAGTGATAGCGACATCTTCCTAAATTGAAAAAAATAGAAAAAGAAGAGGAAATAAGAAAAAGGAGAAATAAAAGGGGGGGGGGTTCGTTCTTGAAATACATATTTTCTGGTAACACAGATTTATACTGCATTCCACTTTATTGTGTACAAAGTTTCATGTCGTTAGTAAAACTTACGCTGATGCAATATAATAATTTTTTACTACATTTTGATAAGGTAATAGATTGTAAAAAATTGACTAAGGCTGCAGATTTAAGCAGTATTTATCTGGGCCTGGCTTGAAATAGTAGAAGCATATTAGTCTTACGTTGATCATTTTTAACTTTAGAAACACACTGTGATGTTAATTATCTTTCGACAAAATATACTTTAGCTAAATTAAGTGTTTTTGTTCTTAAATCGTAGTTTGTGCGTGTATAAATTATCAGTTACTATTGTTAAATAACATTTAAAGGAGGTCTGAAAGTAATTTGATATATCTGTAATTAATTGGAACTTGAAAATAATGATCTGCGTGTTTATGAAGAAAACGGAAAGTTTAGTTTATTTCATTAAAATAAAAATTCCTAAGGAATCAAATTCATTCATTCTTCTAATACTCCAATAGCTGAATTCAAAACTCAAAATTTTAAAGCTTTTTTTAAAAGACGACTTCCGCCAGTCCACCATTGCTAAAACTTCTACTGGTGCTGCGAAACCATGCCTTCATCTCCTTCAAAAACTTTATGCGACTTGTAATCTTTAGACTTTCGCAACGTTAGCGGTCTTCAGCTCAGTCATTACAGGTTCCCACGTATTCAAGATGGCGGCTGTGGAAGCTTTTTGAAACATGTACCTGTTCCTGACGAAATCGAAGTAAGATAAAAGGTATTTAGGCGAATGCACCTGCTCAGGCAGCGAAAGCTTGTATTGCAATTTGTAAATTGACAAAAACTTGTAAACCTTCTGTGTAAATAAAAAGATATCTGTGGCCCGCAGAGATGACTGGCCTGTTCCCTGTACGTGGTTTCGCCGGATAGTAGCTTTACATCTTGACAGGGGCGTAGCCAGGGGGGGGGGATATCGGGATATATCCCCCCCCCGAAATTTTTGGATTAGTGATGAAATTCTATCTATTTATGCACATATAAGTTCATATCCCCCCCCCCCCCGAAAAATTTTCCTGGCTACGTGCCTGCATCTAGAGATTGGCAAGTATGCTGTAAACCAGTTTAGTTCGGCGTCTAATCCTCCGCAGGTCTTAGACCATGCTGTGGAAATAAACGATTTATTCTATCTTAATAATGTACAGCCGAACCTGCTTAATGAAATCGAAAAAATGTATTTTATCGATTGAGATAAAATGTATTTTATCGATCGTGTAAGAGGGATCGTGTATTTCATTAATCAATCAATCATCAATCAATCATTTCATTAATTACTAATTATTACTGTTTGGTGCATAGAAAATTTATTACAATAGCACGCTGGACCGCATAACATATTCAGGAACGTTCCTGAAAACATTTAAATCTTGTTTTTACTCTCGCATTGCATTACAATTGATTTTTGACTTTTGTTTGTGTGGGGGGGGGGGGTAGAAAAGTAAAACTTACTAAGCAGTAGTTAGTACATATTAGCCATAAATATTTTTGAGATTATACACTCCATTACTTTCAAGAAGTACATTTGGATACTTTACTAAAATTATTTTAATTAAACTATCAAAGAATGAGTACTGTTATAGAGATCAACTTGTGAAGTGTGCAATAGAGGGCACCAACCCTCATTTATGGCGAAACGTCTACAAATTTTAAAGATTTCAAAGAGCTTAATGTGAACACTCTAATAACGGTAAGAACTCCGTTTAAGTCGAGATTTCCTCAAAGAATGTTAAATGCAAACAGATCTTAAATCGTTTCTTTGCTGCACTAATTCTACTCCTATTAAAGTGATCTCAGACATTCCTTCTCATGACCTTGATGGCTGAATTTTAATGTTTTATTCAAACATTATCTCAAATCTTATGTGGAATCCGGAAGTCTCAGTCGCTTCAAAACTTCTTAAAAGGTCCTTCGCAAACGTTATGTTTTAATTTGATATATATATATATATATATATATATATATATATATACCCCTGAACCCCCCTAATTATTTAGTTTCATTATTGCCATATTAAAACGATATTAATTGACTATGTCATTTTATCGCTCATCTTTCGAGTATTTCGCCTGGTAAACCTATGTTGAAATTTTTATGAGTGTAACCTATTTATAGAAAAATACATGTGATGCATATTCTTCAGCTTACGAAATATTGTAACAATAGATTAAAGCTGTTGTGAACTAATAGTATCTAAATATATGTAAAAAATACATGTGAAGCATATTCTACAGCTTACGAAATATTGTAGCAATAGATTAAAGCTGTTGTGAACTAATAGTATTTAAATACATGTAAAATTATGTCGCTTTTTATGTCGCATTTTTGGGACACATTTTTCAATAAAGGGTGTTGAGAGATAAAATGACATAGTCATTAATATATAAATCTCGGCTGTTCGACCCTCGTCAGGGGGAGACCCCCCTGAACCCCTAATTTTTTAGTTTCATTATTGCCATAGTAAAACGATATTAATTGACTATGTCATTTTATCTCTCACCCCCTTTTTTCTTTTTCTTTTATTCTTCCTTTACATTTATTTCATCGACTGGAAGTAAGAGGGTTTCCTGATCTTTCCTTGCAGTTGCAAACGTGGGTCGATAATAACTGAAGTAACTTATATAATTTTTAATATCTATCTTAGCACACCAAAAATTTTGCTTTTCGTTATTTGATACTGTTGGCAGAGCTTTAGGCGAGTAGGGTTGCTGTATTTCGCCTGGTAAGCCGATTGGCGAGTCATCCATAGTGGATAAGAATCCCAGTCTGTTAGGCTTATGTTTAAAATTATTCTTTTTTCCACTTTCACATTCGCAAGCCCAGTGCCCGATGCGTTTGCACCTTTTACAAGTTATTCTTGATGCATCCTTAATTTGATGAGTCCATGTTTTATGTTTCCATGTTTCGTAATTACCTTTACTAAGCGTTTCAATACGCCAAGTTTCCGTTGCCGTTTTGAGAATGAATGATGCAGCCTTGAAACGAACGTTAAAAATCCGCAAATAAATAAATTAATCGATCTGGTGTCCATAACCTTTTAGAAATGTTAGCAGGGTTATGGCCCAAACATAATAAGCGTGGGAGTTTAACAGAACATTTACTTTATTAAATTAACACGGAAGAAACAGGCACATCACGCAACAAGTTAACATAAAGAAAGAAGAAAGTATAGAAGAAGTAAAAAGAATGCGCGCGCGAGCACAGTTACAGTTAAGTAGATAAATGTTTATTTAGGGATACAGAATTCAGGAGGATAAGACATTGCACGATAAAAAAAATAAACAATTCAATACTAAAAAATTTTCTTAAGCTGTTGAAATTTGTATTATTGTAACCTATTTATAGAAATATACATGAGATGCATATTCTACAGGTTACTAAATATTACAACAATAGATTAAAGCTGTTGTGAACTAATAGTATTTAAATATATGTAAAATTCTAAATATTTATATGTCGGATACTTTTATGTCGCATATTTATGTTGCAGTTTCGGGACACATTTTTCGGACAATTTTCAATAAAGAGGATTAGAGATAAAATGACATCGTCATTAAAATACCTCTAGAGTTTTTTACCTCCGAGACCACAGAAAAAAATGTAGTTTCGGCCATGTGAGTAAATTTATATTACTCTTAAATGGAGAAATATGCGCGGGTACTTATTTAAGGAGAGAGTATAAAAATATTTGATTATCTGTGTAACAGTTATTCAACTTGTACAGTTTTTGACTTTTTAACAAATGAGTTTAGCAGTAGGGATCTGCTTTTTTTTAAATGCTATTTGTAAAATTAAATCTTATTCACACTAATATCATTGCAATTGAATCAGGGAACGCCCAAAAATATTCAAAAACTGAAAGATAAATATCGTTATATTAGACATCATTTATGGTTTTGGGGATTTCACATGTTTTTCATTTTAAAGACACAATAATACTCTCAGTGATTTGATGTAAAAAAAAAAGAAAAAATATTTCACTTTAATTAAAGATAACTAAAAATACAAGTACATATACTAATTCTTCTTACTTTCCATTTAAAAAATTTTGAAGTATTTTCCTGCTATATTTTTATTTCGTAAAATAAAAATCTTTTCATTATGAAAAAATGAAATTAAAAGACTTTTTTTGTTTTGTTATTTTTATTTTTTTTCTTCTGTTATGCTTTTAAATCTCGTAAAAGCAAAATATATCTTCATTAACAACATTGACATTAAAAGTTTCATTTTCGGAGCTTAATATTATTTTTTTATTTTTTTGCTTCTTCCTTCTGTTTTTTCACGTATAAGATGCACAAAATAACATGCAATCGTTGCAATAAGAATAATAATATTTCTACTCTTATTACCAAATGTACAATAATAAAGTTTCATTTTCAAAAGATAATGTATAATCAACAATTCTTATTGAGCAGATAAAAAGATCAACACAAAACTATCTCTTTGTAATGGATTTTCATTTCAAAATTCCAAAGCTAGTTATTGAGAAATATGGAAATTACACTTAATATAAACTGCCGCTGCTTTTAAAACATTTAAGTGAGTACAATATGCTGTTATGGGATGAACGAAATACTTGAAAAATTTTGTTTTCCTTACCACATCATCAAACATAGTGATATGCTAATGCGACAACTTGAAATCCTTCCACCGTGAAATAAAATGAAAAAAAAAAAATCCCTCTTTAAAGCACTTCATTATACTGATAGCCAAAACTTATAATGCATTCCACTCAGTTATTTATGAGTTTAATCTCATTAGCTCAAGTTAAGCAGATGTGAAATAATTATAATTGATTAGAGATTTTTTGATAAGGCTATAACTTACAAAATATCACGCGGACTCAAAGTGTTAATGTAATTTTTAAGTATGTGGGTCTGTTTTTCTTTTCAGAGTATTTCAAAATCTCGCTTTGATATATTATGTGCTAAGCTACATCTACCTGGTATTTTTTTTTTGGTATATATATATATATATATATACATATATATATATATATATATATATATATAATATATATATATATATATATATATATATATATAATATATAATAGCTTACTTACGTAAAGTGAAATCCCAAGATAATCCAATGATAAAGTGAAAAAAATATAAAAAAATAAAAAAGTAGATAGCACATGGTGCCAATTAACGAGCTTATTCCGGATAAGTGTTTAAATATAGCCTTTTAAGGCAATGAAAGAGTGGAAAAATTGAATATAAAGCGCCAAATTAGAACTGGTGTGCTTTTAAGCCTAATCACATGTAATCAGAAATAGTCCGAAAATGGAAAATAAAATTTACAGAATAAAAATATCTTTATTTAAATTTGACTTATGATGTTTTGGTAAAGTGCTTTTTTTCGCAAATTTTATGTATATTTTGAGCCTAAATATCAAAATATTTTAAATTTTGCATATTTTTTTTCATGTTATTCACAGTTTTTAACTGTATTCTATTATATAATGCAATAAATTAGCAATTTTTCAATTATTAAAAAAATCCCCTCCGACAGTAGGCAGGAGCCTTAATAATTTAACATGAAGTAAAGCAACGCCCCTCAAACATATCATTGTTATTAAAGAAATATTGCACGAAATGCAACGTCTCAACGGAGGGAGAATTGCCAAATACAAAAACCATAGGTTGCACATTCCCTAATATTTGACATTTTGCGTTGCAGCGGTTTCTTACAGTATCACACGCTTATATCAAAGCCCATAGGGGGCTTTCGCAGCATTGTAGAACTTCTGGGAAATATAAGCTGTTGATGTTGGCAAAACACACACTGGACGCTGATTGGACACAAGTTTGGCTATGAGTCTTGGGATCATGGAACTAATTTTAACACGTTACTTTTCTAGTGTATTCCCCATTTGCAAGTTGATGCGTCTTTTCCAGTTTTGGTTTGTAAGTAAATGTTTTATTTTGTTTCCTATAGGTCAGGGAGAATCACACCTCTGGCGCTTGCCATATACAGTATACCTAATTACTTACTTCATGAGAGTTAAAATATATTTTTTATTAAAGTTAGCTTTATATTGCTTATAAAATAAATATATTTTTTTCCTTTTAAAACCCCAGGCTGTGAGTCAAAAACCTACGGTATTTGTATGTGGCAATTCTCCCTCCGTTGAGACGTTGCATTTTGTGCAATATTTCTGTAATAGCGATGAGTGGCCTGAGGGGGGGCGTTTATTTCATGTTAAATTATATATCTATATACATATGTATATTGTTAAAAATATATAGTCCAACAAAATAAACTAATTTTGTATCAAGCACATAAAATTATGTATGTATGTATATATATATATTTACGTCCAAGAGTTCTCCTTGTTCAGCACTTCGTCACATTGATGTAGGATAGTTTCTTGAGAATAGTATACTTCACATCTTTAAATATGTTTAATAAAAATGGTAAATTTGCTTTCCATATATTTTATGTGTTCACATTTCGAAGGGCCAGTATAGGTCCAATGACTCACATTATATCTACGTCAAATAACTATAAAGTAAAAGAAAAAAATGTTCTAGAAAGGTATATGTACATTGTTGACTCATTTTTGAAAAGAATTAACGAAGTTGGGGATATTAAAGATTCTATTACTTCCAAAAGGATAATTAATTAAGAAATCTCCTGTATAGTCTTCGTGTATATAAAGATTTGGTTTAATTTCAAAATCATTTCGGTTCATTGTTTGGATTTACTTTTCTTTCTTTTATTTGAAATTCAGAACTTGGATTTCTCTCCAACATTTTTCACCATTTATGAGACATCTAGACTTCATTCAAATTAACTTCTCATTCTGTAATAATCTTTCAATATTAAAAGGTTTAAAATAAATATTTAAATAGTAATTTTATCCAATATGTTTCTATTATATATAATATATATATATATATAGATAGATAGATAAATAGATAGAGAGATAGATAGATAGATAGATAGATAGATAGATAGATAGATAGATATTGATATAGATATACGGTCTTAAAAGTATGGGGCAATGAAACTGAATTTGCAATATATTTCAATAAGTTAGTTAATATTAATCAAAGAGCAAAGAGGAAAATAAAATTTTCTATCAATACCCAAGAAAGGATAATTTATAACTGGATCATTTCCAAAATTGGGTGCCATTTGGAAATTTATAAGAAGCAAAAATACAATTTCAATAAATCAGTAGTTTTCTTCCCTAATATAAAACATGCCTTGATTCTAAACATTACTTGAATATTATCCATACATTTCTTTAATAAATAATTAGTTGTTTAAAATGAGCATATTTTATAGAACTAATTAAGGTAACAGACATGACATGCAATAAAAATACTTATCACAAACAGGTTTTTGCTTTCTCAGTCAAATGTGAAAAACTCAAGACATCTGCTTATATTTATTTTTTGACCACAATCTAATGGTAAACAGGTGTTTCTATTCTCAAATTTCAATTTTGTTGCTTGAAATGTTTTAAAAAGTGTATGTTAACAGACATGACATCAGTGTCTAGACAGCTATCAAAAATCCTGTATTTTTCTTCGAACCTTATAAAAGCATTTGTAACCATTTAAAAACATAATGTAAGTTAAACTCTATTTCACAATGTTAAAGCATGTCAGAGCAGAAAGTTTTGATTTTGGGTAGTAATTCTGCATAACATTTTTTATGTTCTACGGTACGGGCAGCTATATTTCTCTCTGTATCTTCTATACTAATTTATTTTTTAATTATTATTATATGGTATGTTTTTTAATCTATTATTTCAGTACTGTAAACTGCCCGATAAAAACCAAGATGAAAAGAAAAATTATTTAAATTTTGTTAGGCTTTCTAAAAAAAAAAAAAAAAAACATGGTCAGCAAATGGTGTCGAGTTTTGAAAATGACCCAACAGCAGTTTTAGCTTAGCAGCTTTTATTAAAATGGAAAACCCAAACATTTTCCCCAAGTATTTTCATACAGATATTTGATTACTTTTTTAAAATTTCTTAAGTTTAAAGATTGGGTAAGGAAAATAAAATGGAGATAAAGTTTGACAAAAATAATTACAGAATTGAAACACAATTTGATTACTTTGATTAGAAGACATTTCCTTTAGTGAAATAGCCAAACAGTTGTCTGCTAGTGAATAAATACTATAATTACATAAATGTGTGTTTGCGAAAAAAAATTAATTTTTGATTCACAGCCTGTAGTTGCATAAGGATGCTTCTTAGGCTGTAGGTTAATTTTATAGCTTGATATATTTCTTATACTGATGCTTGGATGTAGAACATACTGAATAAGTACTGAAAATGAGAAGGCTTTAATATAATTGTATGGGTTGCTTCTGCTTTTATAATCAAAACTATTACTACCATGTTGCCGAGAACTATGCAAGAAATGGTACATTTTATTAATAGACTCTTAAGATATTTTCAAATTTTGATGGTTTAAAGAACACATTAGTTTTAGAGAAAAAATATTCACAATATTTCATAATCAGTAATCTGCTGTGATGGTTGCACGAGTTGAAAAATTGCATACTCAATCATTCATGCCCAAACATTTTCTAAAATCTTGGCCCCGAAAAATTCCTGTTGAAAGAAAACCTTTCAGTCATTTTAATCTGAGCGCAATAATAGAAATAAATGAAAGAGGAATATCCAATCTAAGTTGTCCGAGAAATTCTAAAAACTTCTTCAGAATTCTGAAAGTTCTGAGAAAAGAAACAAAGAAAAATAAAATCGCAAAAAACAAGTCATTTAGAAAACAAACTCTTTTTATCGTATGCAAAATATCCCGCACAGAAAAGCCCAATTCATTTTCAGAAAATCCCAAAAATTACTTTTACTTTTTCAATGGAAAAACTTAAAAGCAAACCGCACCCACAACTTAATTCTTTCCATCCCCAAAACTCTTTCGGAAACCAAACAATTTATTCAAAACAAAATCAGAATCTACGACATTAAATCCGCAAAACCAAAACACAGAATTTCTCCCTTTCCCCCGGAAAGACAAAAGTAGAACCTCGCCATTTCTTTCATTATGTCAGAACAACTTTTGCAGACAAGACAATGGAAGTCTCTAATAAATGCCCCCACTCGGAAGAGATTATTTTTTATTATTTTATTTGCAGTTCATAAAGTATAGCATTGTCAACTGGAAATGAAAAAGAAAGAGAAGGGAAATATAGTCGAAAGAGCGAACTATACTCACGAGAACATAAAATACATTCTTTTCTGAACTTTCGAAAATGATAATAAATTTTAAAGAATATCTTCGGAACGAAACAAGTGGATTGGGGATATAAAGATAATTCCAGAAAGAAAAGGATCTTATTATGATTTTTTATTCTGTAAGTTTTTACAGCATCTCTCTATCTGTGTCCCAGAAGTTATCAGTTTTGGTCTCTTGCATGATTAGCAGCAGTATAAAAAATTGATTTTGTATTACTTGTAACTCAAAAATGATATTTATTGAACATGGAATGAACTAGGTTATTGTATCTGCTTACGCTTCCCATACTAAAATATTCTGATTTTTTCTGATTATAAAAACAATTCTAGGTGGTTAGAAAAAAGAAAAAAAGGTGATTTCATGCACCACAGTTTTGAACTATACCAATTTTACCACCATCAGTCAATAAAACAATTTTTATGGAAAGCAATTTTGGATTCAATTACTGCAATTGGAATCGCGTCTATGTATGCGTCGAATTTCATGTTCAAGATATATCCTTTTCTAATTAAAAAAAATAAGTTTATTACTTATAAAATTCATTTATAGTGAAGCTTACTTTTCTAAACTTAGAAATTCAAAGTAGAACTTCATATCATATATTTCACTCACATTAACAAATACAGTTCATAATTATGGTTATTTATATTATGTTGAGTTTTAAATATAGCCTATTGAAGTTGTTCAGTTAATGGCGTAATACATTTGCTTACTAAACTGTGAATAAGGTATTGATACCGCTCGTGCATGTGCACATATATAATAAAAATATTCCTTTATTCCTGTTAGTTTCTCAAAAAATATCCGTACATGCTTTCTTTAATATTATGTAGTGCATTATCTTTACAAGATTCTCGCTCCTATGTTATTTATTTTCATTTAAAAATATTTAGGGATTAATTTAGTCTAATGTATCGTTGTAATGAGCTGTTTACAGCAACGCCAGACACAGAAGCTGTTACTTGATCTTTGTGTTTTGCAAATGAGCAGAGTAACCCTCGGTTCCAAACGAAGAGGTCTTACATTTCCTAAAAACACACTTCCTTATCATAAAATACTACCAAGCACACACTTGCATATACTTGTTCCCTATAGAAATAAGCTCAAAACGTTTACTCATCATAATGATGCTTAAAGTTTTAATTTCTTAAAATATTGATTTAGTAGCCACGGTATTGAATTTTCCTCCGCCCTGCCTAAAGGGAAATGTTCTGAAAACTATCAAAGTAAGAAGATAGGAAAAAAATGAAAAACTTGTCTACCATTATTTATAAATTGTACGCTGCGCATATAAGTAGTAGTAGATTTCCATGATGCGTGTGCGTTAAAGATAGTGGGCGTATGTAAAATAAATGCATGGTGCCCGTTAAATCCCTGCCTTTGTATTGTGTTAATTACGATTTGTGCCATGCATATTTAACCCATTCGTGCCTGGATATTTTTGCGACTTTCTTCGATTTTTGCTAACACCAGCAGTAATTGATAAATTTCTGATGTCAACTTTTTGAACAAGGGATGATTTCATTTAAAATCATTATGTATAAAAATTGAAATGTCAACATCCTATTAGGCCATATTAAAATATTTTGTGGAATTGAGGTTCAATACTCGCGAATAAAGGCTAGGAAAAATAAATAACGTTTTCGACTGATAGCGAAAATGCCGTCCCAAAAAAGGGACGCTAGGCATAAATGGGTTAAGTATCAACACGATAGATGTGATGAAATTTGTTGCACCCCCACAGACATGCGCAGGGTAAATTGAGAGGGGGAAGCAAGATTCCAAAGCGATCTCCTGTTTGAGAGTCACCAGTTATACAGAGAGACTGCTAATTCATGGAACAAACTTAACACATGGAACAAGCTTGGCTGGTACAGGACACTGTAACAATCACATTTTGTGTAGAAATGTATGGTCAAAAGTGAAGCCTCGAAGTACAAACACAGGAAAGGACGGAGACGGAGGAGAAATGGAGTTAGTAGTTGCTACTATTGCCGGTAGATTCGTCGGCGTTAATTTGGGGAAAAGAGGCCATTCTTATTTCAGTTTTCGTCCATTCACCATTAGAAACCGCATGTGGTTTCAGAATGATGGGGCGCCAGGCCACTCCAACCTAGATGTTCGTCAGTACTTTAATGCGACATTTGGTATACGATGGATTGGACGTGGTGAATCAATCTCTTGGCCATCCTGGTCTCCCGATTTGACGCCCCTCAATTTCTTTTTATCTGGACATTTGAAGAATGACGTTAATGCCACTCCAGTAGGCTCCGATGAAGATCTCGCTGCTCGAGTTTTCGTAGCTGCTGCACGTGTACGTGAAATTCCTGGCATCTTTGAATGTGTTCATCAATCGCTGCACCGACGCTGTCAAGAATGCATCAATGCTGATGGACGTAATTTTGAACACCTATTGTAAATTAATTTCCACTTGCGAACGACGTTATGAAAATAAATCACTTTCCCTATCATTTGTTCCTTCCTATGTTTGTGCTTCGACGTTTTACTTTTGACCACAATTTGTTCTTTCTTGTGTTTGTGCTTCGACGCTTCACTTTTGACCATACCTTCCTATACAAAATATGATTGTTACAATGTTCTGTACCAGCCCTCAAAGTTTGTTACATAAATTAAAAGTCGCCCTGCAGGTTCGTAAATCTGTATGGGTGCGATCTCCAGGCAAATCTACGCAGAACTCTGAAATTTTGAAATTAGGGGAAGGGCCCAAAATGATCCTAGCGGGCAAAACGATCCATATATGTTTTCTTAGATACAGATAGCGCTATCTACTAGATAAAACGTACAATAGTTGTGCCAAGTCAAGAAGAAGCAATGACGATATTTAAGCGATCGCTGTGTTACGTATGAGTAAAAATATTAAAAAAACTGGGTTTTATCATATCTATTATAAGATAAGCACTAACTTTCCTATTTCTTTAGAAATAGTCTTTAATTTGCAGAAATAGGACTTGGTTTACTTAATAGAGTGTGTTTTTAGATGGGAATTGCAGTCGCTAAGTTTGTTATGTTTCTCGGCCTGTTGCAGTAATATGGTCTAAAGTGGGAAGTCATATTGCCAGATAAAATGATCCCTTGACTGAATAAACTCCAGTTCTGCGTCCTAGGTGTCATGGCAGCCCTTCAATTTTTCTAAAAGTGCGCAACACTACATTAAATTATTTAATTTATTTCTGCGTTTATTGCAGGTCAAAATTTTTCAATTGTAATTTTAAAATTTTAAATTTTACTGATTGTGATTAAAAAAAATTCATATCATAAATCACGCATAATATGTGATTATAAAATTTATTTTATTTCACTTATTATAGTCATAATTACTTTTATATCTTTTATTTTCCCGATAGAAAACAATCTACAATTATTTTCAAATTAAAGATCATTTTGCCCTTGGATGACTGTAAAATAATCCTTTGGACTCTTTTTCAAAATTCTTATTGAAGTGTGCATAATATTTATATTATTTTATGCAAGTTGTACCTTTAAGGGGATCATTTTGAGCTGCTTTCCTCTATAAGCCCATGAGTTCGATAATGTGCACCTGAGATTCAGAATTTTAAAATTTTAATTAGTTTTTAAATTATTAATTAAAAAACATTTTAAGATGCCATGCTTGGAGAGTTTCGCCCTCCGTAAAAAAAATAAATAAAATTAAAATTAAAAAAATAAATAAAATAAATTTAGTAACTCTACATATACCATGTGCTATACTTCATTAAAAATAAATTTAAAAAAATATTTAAATACAGTCATTTTTGTCTGTAGCGCAGTGTCATCAAACTATTCCTTTTTCGTTATTCACACATGCTTCATTTCTCTCTGGACCTAAAGTCGACGCAGACGAAGTCGCGTGTAGAAGCTAGTATTTCAATATAAATAAAATTTCGACAGTCCTAGAAGTGCTTGACTCACAACATTCATTATCACTGGTTCGGAACATTTTCTGTGAACTGAGCAAAATGATTGCCATTTTCTGCGTCTGTATTGAAAAATTCCTCAGTTTCCTCTACAGACATTTCCTCCTCCCCCTCCAGAATAACCTTATTTTATACATATACTAGCTGCGTACCCGTTCTCCGCACGGTAGCGAACGAAACTTTTTCTTCCATGTATAATTCGAATTGATTCCAGTGATTTGGAATCGAAAAATAAGCAAAATGATTTGACTCTTGCATAAAGTTACTAATTAGTTATTTGTAAAGTTAGTATAAGTACTAACCTGAGACCATTGTTAATATTATGAAACAAAAACTATGCCGGTGTCATTCGCGATCAGAAAAAGAAAAGCGTGGCGGTTTGAAGCGAAAATTCCTAACTTTCAAAATGCCCCATTTCTACATCATACTCTTTTTTAGATTTAAGGTGTACCACCTTAGATACTTCATGATGTGGCGAACCGTTTTATTTTATAGTTAAATAGTTGTGTACCCGCTCTTCGCAAGGCAAGAAGAGAACATTTTCGCAAAATGTGATTATAACTACACGTGACAAAATAGAATCTCCAAGAAAAAAAAGTTCAGTTACAATCTTTTCTGTTGAAACTACCGCGGGATATATTAACGTGACGTAGAATTACTTAGCTGTGATGTAAGATGGTTGTTGAAAAAGGAATAGAACACTTAGTTTCACGAAATATTTATTAATGCGGTATATTGTGCTTTGATCAATATTGCCCTAGCATATCTACTAACTATTACTTATACTATCTTTTACTGATACCAATCCTTATAAATAAAAATGAAATTCTGTTTGTTTGTTTGTTTGTTTGTTTGTGGATTTGATTCGTATACAAATCCAGAAAAATGGACCTATCAGCCTGAAATTTTGCACAGATATGTAAAATAATATAGAATAAATCATAGTCCACTTTAAAACTTTGAAAGTCCACCCGTTCCCGTAATTTAAGAGATTTTTTATGTTCTCCACGCAAAAAGCTTTCCGTAATTGTAACCCCTGTAGTCAAAAAAGTGTGAAATAAGGATCGTGGTTGCCATGTGTGGCGATTTTGCCGAATAAAATGTTTTAAATTCTCAAAGTAAAAATAAAAGAATAATAACGATTTTTTTGTTAGTTTATATTCGTAAGGTTATTTTTTAAAATTATAATATCGTGTGCATGGGAAATCGGAGCAGGAATGAAATGTTTTATACGCAAAACAATACGAATTGAAGATTTCCGAGGCTAATATCTTAAAATTTTTTAGTTTGGCGAAAAAATAAAATGGCTCAAATGCCGAGAAAGTGAGTTCTAGCGGTTTACACTGTTTCGCGGCTTGGCGCAATTTACTGAGAGCTTAAGGAAACGGATTTTTGAAAACAAGTGCAAATGTTTTTTTAGAATACAGCGTTAAAATTTAATGATCCGTGCGGAAATAATGCAGTTATTAAGGGATTTCAAGCGGTCTATCTTCAGCATTCTCGCCAATTGAGTGCATTGATTTTAGTTGGGGGACATCCGCCAAATTTCAGAAAATTGAAATCTTCGCATTTAGTACATCGAGGTAACGATGAATAAAACATGTTATAGTTGATAATTTAAAAAATGAGGCTGTATTAAGGGATTCTAGGGATGGACGCGAGACGAAAAATAGCCGTCTCGTGTCTCGCAAAATAGCCTAAAACCTTTGTCTCGTCTCGCAAAAATCCCTATATCGTATTGTTAAAAATGTGTGTCTCGTCTCGCAAAAAAGATGTAAATCTCTGTCTCGTCTCGCAAAAAGCCGTCTCGCGTCCATCCCTAAGGGATTCCACTTTTCAAAAAAATGCCTGGCGGTCGAACCATTTCCCATTTTGATTGCTGCTAAGTCAATGCTTCGAATGATTCCCTGAAAAAGCTCTTGCAAAATGGCGCATGTTGGCACTTTGGCGAATCTTAGATTTGAAACTGGATTTTATTTGAGACTGGTATCTATATCAATAAAACAATGTGTGTAAACTGTTTGTTTGTCTGTGTCTCGCGTAGCTCGGAAACGGGTGATCGTAGACCTACCAAATTTTGAACGGAAATTCTCCATGACAGGTCCCGTCACACCTCGAAGCGATTTTTTCAAAATTCGAACTATTTTAGGAAATATCGATAAAAACGTATCGCAAAAGGCTAATTTTTGCTTTCCGCCATTTCGTAATTGTAACCCCACAGTGCATTAAGCGACAATTAAGCTTATCTAGGTTGCCACATTCGGCAGTTCATTAAATGATTCAGACTCTTAAAGTAAAATTAAAAGAATAACGATTTTTTTTATTTTGACTAGATTATTTGTAAGGTTGTTTTTAAATTAAAATATTGTGTGCATCTAAAATCAGAGCAGGAATGAAATGATTTATACTCAAAAGAAAAATAGAATGTGGAAATTTTCCGAAAATAAATGTGCAACTTTTTAATTGGGCGAAAAATAAAAGGGGTTGATGTGCGATTTTGAGGAGGATTCTAACGCTTGGCGCTATTTATTGTAATTTAATCGTCTGCTATTTGGGTTATGAATACACCTGCGTATAAGTTTTTGAAATTTTCATTCAGTTGGAATTGTGCATTTTTCTGAGCAGCTTTTCTGCATCTATTTCTAATATATTACATCCAGAAAAAAGGATGTTAGAAATATCAATTTTAATTTTGTTTAATCACACTCATGAATTATGATACACTTTCCAACTTAATAAAAGAAGGAACGAAAATAGGGAAGACCCATGGATTATAACTCTTTTTATACATAGCATTTTAGTGCGTATTTAAAATCTGAAAGTGTATCAGATTTTCTATGATCCTAGCGCTTGGCGCAATTTAATGAGAGGGTATTTTTAAAATCAAGCGTAGGTAATCTTATAAATAAAAATGAAATTCTGTTTGTCAATTTGTTGATTTGAGTAGTATACAATTCCGCAAAAATGGACCTGTCAGCCTGAAATTTTACACAGATATATGTAAAATAATATAGAATAAATGATAGTCCACTTTAAAACTTTGAAAGTCCATCCGTTCCCGGAATTTAAGAGATTTTTTATGTTCTCCACGCAGAAAGCTTTATGTAATTGTAACCCCTGTAGTGAAAAAAGTGTGTGAAATAAGCATCTTGCTTGCCATGTGTGGCGATTATACCGAATAAAATGTTTTAAATTCTCAAAGTAAAAATAAAAGAATAACAACGATTTTTTTTGTTAGTTTATATTCGTAAGGTTATTTTTTAAAATTATAATATCGTGTGCATGGGAAATCGGAGCAGGAATGAAATGTTTTATACGCAAAACAATAAGAATTGAAGATTTCCGATGCTAATATCTTAAAATTTTTTAGTTTGGCGAAAAAATAAAATGGCTCAAATGCCGAGAAAGTGAGTTCTAGCGGTTTACACTGTTTCGCGGCTTGGCGCAATTTACTGAGAGCTTAAGGAAACGGATATTTGAAAACAAGTGCAAATGTTTTTTTTTTAGAATACAGCGTTAAATTTTAATGATCCGTGCGGAAATAATGCAGTTATTAAGGGATTTCAAGCGATCTATCTTCAGCATTCTCGCCAATTGAGTGCATTGATTTTAGTTTGGGGAGATCCGCCAAATTTCAGAAAATTGAAATCTTCGCATTTAGTACATCGAGGTAACGATGAATAAAACATGTTATAGTTGATAATTTAAAAAATGAGGCTGTATTAAGGGATTCTAGGGATGGACGCGAGACGAAAAATAGCCGTCTCGTGTCTCGCAAAGTAGCCTAAAACCTTTGTCTCGTCTCGCAAAAATCCCTATATCGTATTGTTAAAAATGTGTGTCTCGTCTCGCAAAAAAGATGTAAATCTCTGTCTCGTCTCGCAAAAAGCCGTCTCGCGTCCATCCCTAAGGGATTCCACTTTTCAAAAAAATGCCTGGCGGTCGAACCATTTCCCATTTTGATTGCTGCTAAGTCAATGCTTCGAATGATTCCCTGAAAAAGCTCTTGCAAAATGGCGCATGTTGGCACTTTAGTGAATCTTAGATTTGAAACTGGATTTTATTTGAGACTGGTATCTATATCAATAAAACAATGTGTGTAAACTGTTTGTTTGTCTGTGTCTCGCGTAGCTCGGAAACAGGTGATCGTAGACCTACCAAATTTTGAACGGAAATTCTCCATGACAGGTCCCGTCACACCTCGAAGCGATTTTTTCAAAATTCGAACTATTTTAGGAAATATCGATAAAAACATATCGCAAAAGGCTAATTTTTGCTTTCCGCCATTTCGTAATTGTAAGCCCACAGTGCATTAAGCGACAATTAAGCTTATCTAGGTTGCCACATTCGGCAGTTCATTAAATGATTCAGACTCTTAAAGTAAAATTAAAAGAATAACGATTTTTTTTATTTTGACTAGATTATTTGTAAGGTTGTTTTTAAATTAAAATATTGTGTGCATCTAAAATCAGAGCAGGAATGAAATGATTTATACTCAAAAGAAAAATGGAATTTGGAAATTTTCCGAAAATAAATGTGCAACTTTTTAATTGGGCGAAAAATAAAAGGGGTTGATGTGCGATTTTGAGGAGGATTCTAACGCTTGGCGCTATTTATTGTAATTTAATCGTCTGCTATTTGGGTTATGAATACACCTGCGTATAAGTTTTTGAAATTTTCATTCAGTTGGAATTGTGCATTTTTCTGAGCAGCTTTTCTGCATCTATTTCTAATATATTACATCCAGAAAAAAGGATGTTAGAAATATCAATTTTAATTTTGTTTAATCACACTCATGAATTATGATACACTTTCCAACTTAATAAAAGAAGGAACGAAAATAGGGAAGACCCATGGAATATAACTCTTTTTATATATAGCATTTTAGTGCGTATTTAAAATCTGAAAGTGTATCAGATTTTCTATGATTCTAGCGCTTGGCGCAATTTAATGAGAGGGTATTTTTAAAATCAAGCGTAGGTAATCGTATAAATAAAAATGAAATTCTGTTTGTCAATTTGTTGATTTCGGTAGTATACAATTCCGCAAAAATGGACCTGTCAGCCTGAAATTTTACACAGACATATGTAAAATAATATAGAATAAATGATAGTCCACTTTAAAACTTTGAAAGTCCATCCGTTCCCGGAATTTAAGAGATTTTTTATGTTCTCCACGCAGAAAGCTTTATGTAATTGTAACCCCTGTAGTGAAAAATGTGTGTGAAATAAGCATCTTGGTTGCCATGTGTGGCGATTTTGCCGAATGAAATGTTTTAAATTCTCAAAGTAAAAATAAAAGAATAATAACGATTTTTTTTGTTAGTTTATATTCGTAAGGTTATTTTTTAAAATTATAATATCGTGTGCATGGGAAATCGGAGCAGGAATGAAATGTTTTATACGCAAAACAATAAGAATTGAAGATTTCCGATGCTAATATCTTAAAATTTTTTAGTTTGGCGAAAAAATAAAATGGCTCAAATGCCGAGAAAGTGAGTTCTAGCGGTTTACACTGTTTCGCGGCTTGGCGCAATTTACTGAGAGCTTAAGGAAACGGATTTTTGAAAACAAGTGCAAATGTTTTTTTTAGAATACAGCGTTAAATTTTAATGATCCGTGCGGAAATAATGCAGTTATTAAGGGATTTCAAGCGATCTATCTTCAGCATTCTCGCCAATTGAGTGCATTGATTTTAGTTTGGGGAGATCCGCCAAATTTCAGAAAATTGAAATCTTCGCATTTAGTACATCGAGGTAACGATGAATAAAACATGTTATAGTTGATAATTTAAAAAATGAGGCTGTATTAAGGGAATCCACTTTTCAAAAAAATGCCTGGCGGTCGAACCATTTCCCATTTTGATTGCTGCTAAGTCAATGCTTCGAATGATTCCCTGAAAAAACTCTTGCAAAATGGCATATGCTGGCACTTTGGCGAGGCTTAGATTTGAAACTGGATTTTACTTGAGACTGGTATATGTAATAAGACTGGTTATAGATAAAAATGAATGTTGGTATGTGTGTAGGAGGTTGAAAATCTCAGCACCGTTTCACCGATCACCATGAAATTTGGTTCACCTAAGTCTTTTATCATGGAGAAGGTTCTTATGCTATCCGTTTTCCTCTAACTTGCCACTAGGTGGCGCAGCAGAACGTCGAATTCTATTCCGTTTAGCCGTTTGCTATGCGTATATCGTCCAACCAATTTCGATGAAATTTGGTACACGCGAATATTAAAACACGGAGAATATTTTTCACTATCCATTTGCTGTAACTTACCGCTAAATAGCGCTGCAACGCATCAACTTCTATACCGTTCGACTGATCGGCATAAAATTTTTTATACTTACACGTTTGAGCACGAAGAATATATTCTAACTGTGTTACTTTTGATGTTACTCAACACTAGATGGCACTGCAATGCATTATCATTTTAACTCGCCACTAGATGACGCTGCAGCAGGCCAAATTTTTGACCATTCTAACGGTGGCTATGAAAATCAGTATACATAGCTATTTGAACAATGAGAATATTTTGGCGTTATCCATTTTGCTATAACTCGCCACATGACGGCGCTGTAGCAAATCATTACTTTAATTAACCACTAGATGGCCCTGCAGTGTATCACTTCTTGACTGTGCGAATGATCGCTATGGAAATAGGTTTACATAGATATTTGAACACGGGGAAGAGTTTGGCACGATCCATTTTCCTATAACTTGACACTAGATGTCGCGTCAACACATGAACTTCAGGACTATTCAGACGATCGTCATGAAAATTCGTATGCATTGATATCTGAATGCGAAGAATATTTTCGCCGTATCCGTTTTGCTAAAACTCGCCACTAGATTGCGCTACGCCGCATCGCCTTCTGCACCATAAAAACGATTGCCTTGAAATTCAGTATGCATGATTATTGAACACAATGTAACGCGATATCCATTTTGCTATATCTCTTTATTACAATAAATAGTAATCACAACAAATATTGATGTCAAAAAGTCCATTCATTCCCGTGCGAAGAACGGGTACTTCAGCTAGTACAATATATTTTCGTTTTTCAGTCGTTAATACTTAATTGAAATAAACGGCTTAGATATTTGCCACGAATGTAGTCTTTTATTCTTTGGTGACTTTTGCAATTTACGCACTAGTATAAACGATAATCATTTCACTTTATGGGTGCCACTAAAACAGCTCTCCATACATTTGTATGCTTAATTATTGTCAGATTGGCGTATTTAGCACCAGGGCCCTATTATCTCACGGAAAAATCGGGACTTTGGCCAGTGCCTCCGGCTAGAAATGGCCCCCAATTTCAAATGTTGTTCTGAAATATTCTTTTTTATAAACATATTTTATGAAAAATAAAACAAATTTCATAGATGGAGGCCCTCAAATTCATCAATGGAGTCCCTGTTTGCCATAATCAGGCCCTGTTTAACACCGCAATATATTTCCTACTATTCGAAAACGTGACCCGTTTAAAATCTCAAATGAAAATAATGCAGGATAATTCAGTTTTGAAAAAACAGCATTCAATTATTTTTCTGGCAACGTAAAGTAAAATATAGAATTATTTCACATGCGCGCCGTATGTTTTGCTTGTGAGTCCGTTATTCTGATTGAGTTTCGAAAGAGGTTTTAAACTTATGACATCAAAATCGCGCACTTTTCACATGCGATAACTCAGTTATTTTAAAGTAATTTTATTTTTTTTTCAACTGGCAATTTTAATCATTGTTACTGTATTGTAAGACAACCAAACCGCAAGATATCATACCGAAAATTTTAAGCTGCTGCGATTGAAGTGAAAATCCTTCTTTACTGAAAAATTCGTAAAAAATCTACTAATTTATATTTTCCTTTGGCTTTTCTTTTAAAAGAGGGCGAAATGTATGCTCCGTCATTTGACAAAATATAAAAAAGTTATGACGGATAGAATTCAAGATGCAGCAATTTAAAAAATATTTTACGAAAGTCAGCGTCAAATTTAATTTTATTTGAAAAATTCCCAAAAATCCGAAAATTATGTTACACAGTCCGAACAAACAATTTTTAAAAGAAAATTTTCTCCTCTATCCGATGATGTAAATTTCGTTTTCTTGCGAGTGTAATTACCGGCGTTATTACGTATTAAGCGAGAAAAATCTCTAAAAATCGGACAAAACATAAAATAAAACATTTTCGAATTCGAATTTCGTAGAAATTGCTCCGAGGCGTGTTAGGATCTGTCCTAGTGAAGCCGTATGCAAAATTCGGTAGGTCTGCGACAAACCGTCTCGGCGCAATGCGATCCAGAGACGCAAAAAGATCGGTGGTCACAAACTTGCCTACAAACCTACATAGCTACATACAATGTTTACTCTCGGATTTTATTATATAAGATATATAAAAAGAGAGAGACAGAAATTATTTACTAAATGATGATATTGTTCTTTTATGAATTAAGCATTCGGTTATTATTATTTTTTTTTTCATTGTAAGATATCTTTTAATCATATTAATTGTTTTTTAAAACTATAATTATCAAGTTAAGGACAAATTTCATAATTTCTAGCATTATTTACACATAAAAATTGATTTTAGTGTGTTTTTGTTTACTATGTTTTGTAATGCAGTACTCTAACTCTTTTCTACACTAGCCCCATGGCATGTGACAAGTTTGTATAAAAACACATCTTTGTTTATAAAAATTACTTAAATATTATACCTCAGAATAATTTTAAAATATTAACCAGAAATAGAAATACTCAAATTGTTGTTAAAAATTTGGTTAAACTTTCAGCATGCTATTTAACACTTTATCAAAATTTGTTGACACTGCACCACTTTCCCTTACTTTTTAATGATTTTGAAATGTTTTAGAGCTGTTTTAGTCATCAACTTTTGTACAATTACAATGAACCGTACTACAAAATAAATAACCTTGAAGTATGTCTAAATAACTGCTCCACCAATTGTATTCTATTCTATTGTTTTTCTTGGAGTTACATTGTTTTTTTTAATACTAATAGGCATGTTTTAAAACAGTCTAAATTTAACAGAATTATTGAAATAAGTATGAAAAAGTTCTAAGTGCTAAAATATAATATCCGAAAGGTGATATTAATAAAAAATTATATAAGCACTTTAATAAAAGAGGGGGAGATGAAACGTGTGTAACTGAACTCTCATTATTTATAAACCACGTTCTGGAACACTTTATACATTCAATCTTATGCCCAACATCGCTTCTTATATCACACTTAAAGATATAAATACTTTATACTTCAGCTAATAAACGTACTTCAAATTAGGAAACACTGGGCATTATTAATATCTTGGAAAGATCACTTCATTAACTTCGTGACGTTAAATTACATGGCGCTAAGCTTTACTCGATTATATATCTCGTTAATATAAAGACCTATTTTACAAGATCTGAAGCAGATTTTTACTGATATGACCTTTTATGTTTTAACGTAACGTCCAAAATGCTTTTAGAGGGAGTTTGCTTCATTAACTTTTTAGTCATAAAAGTTTAAAACGCAAATTAAAGTAGGGAATCACTTTAGAATATCACTGCTTCTAATGGATGCAAGTTTTGCTTTTTTCATAGTAATCACTGTATCATGCATTAAGCATCTAACTTAGGATTTTTAAAAGGCAAAGGGATTTTAGTTTTTTTAATTTATGTGAGATGGAAATTTGTACTTTGTAGCTTAGTTTCTGCCACCATAATTTGTGAGATGGATGTTTTAATTTTAGTTACTTAATGTGAAAGGTCAGGTGCTTTTTCAATTACTTACTGATGCAATGCTGTTCTGTAGAAAACATTCGAAAATACTTTATGAATAATCAAACACATTTTATTCTTATACGCTGATATTGATTGTGTTTTGCAGTAATTTTTTCTGTTGCATAAAATATAATTGTAAAGATGTGTGATTTATTGAATGAATTTTAATTATAATCCAATTGAGTTATTACTTTTAAGCACTATCCAGTGGAGATGTACGGTGGAAGGCGGTGATCGTAAGGAGACGATGGTAGGTATGTGGTATGTAGATCGTTGTCACATTTGGTTTGAACAATCGTGAAGTGCATTGCGTCACTGTATTAAAAATAAAAAAAGTGTCGACATCCATATTGCGTATTAAAGATATACGTCAGCGAAGTGTAGCACTGTAAAAAGAAAATTTCAGTTAAAGCAACACGACATTCATTTTTTTTTTTTTTGAACGCCAGCAAACTAAATCCGATTTCACGAGAATGCTGGGAATCATCACAGATAGCGGTACATCAAAGGAGGTGGTCAACTAATTGTTGACCCATAATGTTGTTACAGAAAGACATCTGTCTTCCTAGCGCTCGTCATTTCATTTTTCTTTTGAGGAGAGCACGCAGAAAACTGGAACACAAAGCACAAACTTTGCGAACAAAAATCAGTAAGTCGACTATAAATAATTGGCAGGACTCATCTCCATTTTAGTCATATCCCTTTATTTTTACACCATCTGAAGATCAACATTTTGAAACCTTACATTACACCCTCAAATAAAAAGGGAAAACTGGGGAAGCATTCTTCTAAAAATTATTATCGCGTGCATGGCATTTCGTGCCTACGTTCCGGTGGCGAAGGTTCCCCACTTAAAAGTGAGGACCTCGCCACACAAACCAACTCCGCAACTGCTAAAAAAATGACCGTTAGACCTACTGCCATAGAAAAAGGGAGCTCGATTTTTCTGGAACAATTTTAACAGGTGTTTTTCGAGCAATATGCTTCTTGTGCAGGAGAGGAAAACCGCAAACACATCTGTTTCAGCGGAGCAGAGAAAACATATGCGAGCGAAGAGGTGTTATGATTATTCTTTTAGCCAGCGTCAACTGTTATTTTATTTCAAAGCAGCTGATAAGAGGGAAATGATTTAGAAGTACGTTAATGCGCTGTAATTGAGAAGGCCAAGAGGAAAAATGAAAGCTTTAAAAGATAGTTATTATTAAAAACCTTTAAATTAGATTTAGAATAGATTATTAGTTTAAATTTAGATAATATTAATTAGGATTTGTATTAATAATTTTTCATTAAAAAATATGCACGTTGTGTCAACGTGACAAGCACTATGATGTTATATTTCTTTATACATATTATTTTTGCACTTTCAACAAGAAAATGTTGTAGCTACTTCCAGAAAAATATGATATAAGCAATTTGTTGTCCTTTTATTGAATCTAAAGATAATTTTAATACTATTTTTAGAGTTTAATGTATTTTTAATAATTTTTTTAATAAACATCCTGGAATGCATCTACATACATCCTCTCCAAAAAGTATTCAAGGGCAAGCTAGTTTTCCTATATATGCTTTCATTTAAAAGTGTTATTCCTTATATAATTTAGAGTACCAGGTTACCGAGCCATGCTCAGAATCTAATGGCTCCTTAAGTGTAAAATAATGAATACGTAAATGCCTTGGCACGTATCAATAATCTTCATGGTTGCCAAAGATTTTCATCGCTGTCGGATCACCCATACATTATGAGGTAAGCTTTGGTCGGCATTCAATGTTACAATGGCATATACTTTGTTTTGAAGAGGGATGCTAAATATTCGATGGTCGATGCCATTGGAGTTGAGCAAAAAGTAGTTTA